>JARHVA010000646.1:1795000-2385000 GCA_037957365.1 Torreya grandis
TTAGAATCAACTAAATAGGTAAAATTAATGTTTTTAAATATTACTATAAATGATGTTTTCTATGTACTTAATCTTAAAAAAAATATCTATCTTGTTCTCAACTTAAAAATAATAATTTCATTATAACATTGTTTAAAGATAGTTGGTCCATTAGAAATTAATCTAGTTCCTTTATTATTGAAGGTGTTTAAAATAATGGTTTATATATCTTCTCTCCTTCTTTTGCATGTTTTTTTTCATCGTATAGTAAGAATGAATCTCAATTATGGCATGAAAGATTATGACATGTTAGTTTTATAGGTTTACATGATATGTCTACAAATAATATTTTTGTTGGAATTCCTTATATCCCTTCTTATCATGAAACTTGTGAGGGTTTCTTACATGGTAAGCAACATACTAATCCATTTTAAAATAATCATGATGTGAGTTCCTCACATCTTTTAGAATTGATTCATAGTGATGTTGTAGGACCTATTGAATTTATATATCTTAATGGTTATTTGTATTATGTTACTTTAGTTTATGATTATACTAGAATGATCTAGTCATTTTTTATTAAAAATAAATATGATGTATTATCTTCAAATTTAAATAATTTAAAGCTAGTGTTGAAAATGCATCTGATTTTTCTATTAAGAGATTAATAACTGATAATAGTGGTGAATATGATAGTAAAGAATTTAATTATTTTTGTATTATTTAAATTATTCAAGTGGAAATAATAAATCCCTATTTCCCTCAACAAAATGGTATTGTGGAAAAAAAATGCACCATCATAGAAACGTCTATAACAATGTTGCAATCTACAAATGTTCCTAAATTTTTATGGGTTGAAGACATGAATATTATCATGCATATTTTAAATATATTACCTTAAAAATATTTGTATATTTATACCCCTTTATAAATGTGGACTAAAAATAAACCTAGTGTGGCCCATCTCAAGATCTTTAGTAGTTGTGTTTCTATCTTTATTCCTAAATTTAAAGGAAAGAAGATTGAGCCCAGTTCATATTCTTACATTTTTGTAGGTAATGGAGGTAATACAAAAGGTTTAAGAGTGTATGATCATTCTAAATGTTAGATCATTGAGAATAATAATAATCTTATTCTTGAAAAATCTTTTTGTGAGCCCTCTGTGAAACCTCCTCAGTGTTCTTTTATTGATGAACCTGACTCTCATATTTCTCTATATGATGAAATAGATGCCCTTGAAGAATTTGATCTAGTTTTATATAAATTATAGTCTAAGTAACCCCTTAAGTTTAATATTCAATTTAAAATACCTAAATGATCATAATCCTTGATCTATCTTCTAATGTTGATAACCTAATAAATTAACTAGAAGTCAATATTCTTATCCTAAATGAATGATTATGTATGAATGTGAACCTAAATCATTTGAGAAATCCACTTAAGATGAAATATAGAATGTTATTATGCAAGTTGAATATGATGCCTTAATTAAAAATTAGACTTGTGATCTTGTCCCTGCTCTACATAAAAGGCACATTGTTAGTTGTAGGTGGTTTTATAAGAGTAAATATAATTCAATTGGTAAAATTAATAAGTTTAAAGCTAGATTAGTTTATCAAGAGTTTACTCAAAAACATGGGATTTACTATGTTGAAACCTTTGCTCCTATAAAAAAAATGAGTGATTTTATACTTCTTATTTCTCTTCCAACCCAAAACAATTGGGTTATCCACAAAATGAATGTTAAGAATGCATTTATAAATAGTGATTTAGAAGATGAAATCTACATGACTAAACCTAAAGTTTTCACTGACCCTAATAGATAACATTATGTATGTAAGTTAAAGAAATCTTTGTATGGTTTAAAACAAGCTCTTTGAGCTTGGTATTATATAATTATTTCTTTTTTCAAAGAATTAAGTTTTTCTAACTACCATTTAAATAATGATATTTTTTTAAAAATTGAAAATGATCATTTAATCTTACTTGTTTTATATGTTGAATATCTTTTATTACTAGTGATATAATTAGTTTAATTCATAAATATAAGGATAAACTAAGTTAAATATTTGAAATGACATATTTAGGCATTTTGCATCATTTTTTAATAATGAATATCTATCAATATAAACATTCTATTTTTGTATCACAATCTAAGTATGTTCATAACCTTATTGTTAAGTTTAACATGCTTGATTATAAATCTTCTTCTACTCCTATTGAAGTTGTTAAAATTGATCCAAAACCTGCATATGAAAAATCTAACCCTACTTTATATAGACAAATTATTGGTAGTTTGATTTATCTAACCACTACTAGGTCAAATGTTTCATGTGTTATTGATGTTGCTTCTAGATTTATGCAAGATCCATATTTAGATCACTGGAAATTAGCTAAACATATTTTTTATTATATCAAAGGAATAATTAATTTTAGTTTATTTTATTCTTCCATTTATATTGTTAAATTATATGTTTATTGTGATGTTTACCATGTTGGTGATACTATAGATCACAAATTTACTTCTAGATATGTGTTTAAGTTTGATGCAACTTTTGTCACTTAGAGCAACAAGAAGTAACCTATTGTCTATATCTCTTCTATTGAAGTAGAGTATAGAAGTGTTATGGAAGCTACCAAAGAATCCATGTGGCTACTAAGATTGTTGGGATAATTTCATTGGGATGTTTCTCATTGTACCATCCTTTATTATGATAACCAAATTTGTATATTTTTTGCAAAAAATTTAGTACATCATCAAATAACTAAACATATTGAATTTTGTGTATTTTATCTGAGATAAAGTCCTCAATGGTGATATTGATCTGTAGTTTTATCTTATAGATGAATAAGTGGTGTATATCTTTACAAAAACATTTGGTTATACCTAGTTTTGTTAATTTCATGTAATTTTGGGCCTCTCAAAATAACCATTTAGGGGGAGTGTGCATGGCAATGCCACTTCATAATAGCCATATGTTTCTTCTTATACCCTTTACACTTCTCATTATAAAACATTGTAAACTTCATGTGAAAGTTATGTAATTTGAGTAAACTTCATGTGGAAGTTTTGCTTTTGTACCCCAATATATTAAAAACATACTTTGCAATGGAGGTCCTTATGTTATAAAAGGCTCCAAATATGCTTAGTGATTATTCATGAGAAACTGTGAGATGTAGTCTTACGATCATGCTATCCTAAACTTACTTTCAAGTAGTTTATGTTTTATTATTCCTTTTATTTAAAAATTTGAGTTTTGGCATGATGAAGGTTTTTAAATCCTTTACTTTTTTACACATAGTATAATTATTGTGAGGTGAATATGGTTTTTATCTCTACTTAACATTAAGGGGAAGTGTTAGAACATTTAATGTTATTTGGGTACCATTATTAGACCCTTAACATTTGGTAAAATGATAAATGTTTTATTATTATATTTAACATGGGTTAAAACCTCATGTAAATACAATAATAAAACATATTATTTAATTACCAACTTAGTTATTTAGGGAAAGTTTGGAATTGTTGATAACAATGATCACCTCCCCCCCATTCCTATTGTAAATAGGGTTTTACCCCTTTAGTAAAAAACACAATACACAATATTATTATGTGAATTATGTGAGATATATACAAACATTGTGAATAGTTTTATGAAGACTTTGTTTGAGAATAAGTGAGAGAAAAATGAATTATGTATTGAGTGTTTATCAATTATATGAATAATCACCATGGTTTTTTACCTCTTTGAGTTTTTTCACGTTAAACCTTGTGTTCATTGATCTGGTTATTTTGTCATGCTTTGCTATTGATTTAGAGTTATATATCTCTTTTGTAAATAATGCATTCATGTATTTAAGATCTTTTCAAAATTATATTTTTATAATAAATTATATTTATAATGCTTTCATATGAATTGTGTGATACAACTCTATGTTTATTTTTAGTCTCAAAACCAAAACAAGTGGTTTCAAAAGTCTCATATCTACCTTTCAACCAATATTTATCTTTAGATTTACTTTTAAATTTTTATTTTTTAAACTCTATGTTGGTCTATAAATTTAATGTGTATTTATATTTTATTATCCTCTTCTTTTTTATGATCCCTCCATATGTGATGATGATACAAATTCAACAAAATAAATACAAGATAGAAGAGTAGTACATACATGTTAGTAAAAAGATGCAATGCATTTTAAAGTTCAAAGAGAGTAATTAGCTTCTAATAACTTATAAGATGATAGTGAAGAAATAAATACAAGCTAGGAGAGTAGTATAAACGTGTTTAAAAAAATACACAATGTATTTTGACTTTCAAAGCAATAAATTATCATGTAATAGCTTACAAGATGATAATGAAGATGGAAATGCATAACATCACTCCTATGAGTTTTTGTTTTGACTTTTTTGGATTAAAAAAATAAATTTGTAATGTGCTATAAAATGTGTAAAATATGTTATGATTTTTATAAATTTTTAAATATAGAAAACTATTATTTTTGAAAAACACAAGGAAGACATATACTTATCTTACACAAGTTTTTTTATTGTTCTAATTATCTAGCATTAAAAATAAGAAGAAGAGGTGATTATACAAGATCAAAATTAGAATAATGAATATGAATATAATTTGGATGGCTTTGTTTTAAGTGGAAAGTGTCATAGTATGTTTTAATATATTGGCTGCAAACTTCTCTCAGTTGACTGTGATAAGTTATTGACAGGAAAAGATAGAGAAAGAAAAATTATATAAATGGCATATCAAAGGAGGAATAAGAATATAGTTTTGGACATGACCATCAAAATTGGATATAAATATAGTTAACCCAAGTCTATTAATCATAGATTTGTCCTAGTTGATTGTGCATAAAAAATGTTTATTGTGTATGTTGTGCCTACAGAGGTTGAGATGTCTAAGATATCACAATTAAGATTTTACCACAGAGAAATTATTTTTTCCTCTTATCTTTAAAATTATTAGGGTACTTTGATAGCTTGAAAACCTACAAGAAAATAAGGGAGTTTTTTATGCTTCTATATGAACCATAGGTGCTCTTAGTGTTTAAAGAACACTTTTCTTTTTAGAATTTAGAAAATTCAAAGCATGAGTTGAGGTTTTGGAAATATAGTTGCCTGTGGTGAACTAGCAGTAGAGTAAGATAAATTGTTCCATAATATTTATATAATTTGGTGGTCAAGAGCCACCTTTGTCCATTCTTTGTGAATTACTAAGAATTTATATTAATACTTAGTGAATTATACTCTAGATTTAATCTATAAACTAATCTAGATGGATATTTATAATGAAGCTAAAACTAAAGTGATCTTAGAGTAAAAAGGAGAAAAGAGAAGGGTAAGGTAGAAAATAAAAGAGTGATTACCAATCATAGCCTTAAACATTATGACAAAGCATAAATGTCAAATGAGTATGCATTCAAACCAATATATAATGTAAAATAACCTAAGCTCAAATTCCACAATATACCAGGCCAATTTTAAAGGATAGTGTGAAGAATCACAAGTAAGAACCTGCTATTATTTAAAAATTTACTATTATTATTAGATAGCACATGCACATCTAAAAATAGAGTAAAATAAAAATGAAGGAGAACCATAGATCTTTCAGTTAATCTAGCATTTTTCACAAATTAGAAACCCTGTGATTACAAGAATACAACTCAGAATTCCAAAATACCATTCAAATTTAGGACCTTAACTAGAAATTGAGATAAAAGCTAAAATGACAATTAACACATAAAATATAGAAAATCCTTATAAAATTCCTTTGATTATATTAATTACTTCAAAGTGTACAAAGTTGCTCCAAAATCTCTCCCTTTACAAATGGTAATACATGCCTTTATAGAAAGATCAGGCAACATACCAATCAGTTACAAAATATAGGTGTACAAAGATAAGGATAGATATCCTTACAAGCTCTAAAATACACATTTTTTTCATAATCATACTGACATAGAGGAAAATATGATAACAAACTAGCATATTCCCTTACAATGGAATATTCTATTTCAAAATGTTACAAAATTTTGCAAAATAAAATATTGCTTAATTTGATGGTGGAGCCTCTGATTGTTGTTACTAGAGGATGCTCATGGATTTTGCATGTTTCTCATTAACTATATCTATATCCATAATAGGATTCATGATACACTCCTCCTCTTGATCTTCCAAATCACCAGGTTCCCTATCATTCCTATACATTTCTTCTTTAATGCTCCTAGCTTCGTTTATCCTTTCCCCTATATTAAATATCATGTCTAAGATTTTGTTGTTGTCAACCCCAGATTTGCCTTGGATTTTTCCTTTGATTTCTTGGGTTACCAAAGTATCCTTATGCTTAAATTATTCATCACTTATGATTCCTAGGATGGTGGGTTATGTAGTATCCTTAAGCATAGTCCCAAGAAGGTTCTCAATTCTAGCAATTAGCTCCTTATCATCATTTAAGAGCCTTTCCACATTATTATGCCAAGCACTCAAACTTTGAACCTTTTCAATCACACACTCAAATGTCCCAAACTAATGGTTTTGAATTTTGGGATCTATTTCCTTGCTTGAATATTGAGAAGTTGGGCAATTTTATCTTCTAAGGCTTGCCATTGGGTGACCAAGATCTTTGCCAATACACATTGCCCCTCTAATACACTACCACAACTTCATTGACTTTAGGACTTCAAACATGTCATATAAAGACTCATCAATCATCTTGGTCATCACCTCAAGCACTGATTAAATTGCCTATGTCTACAAGTTTTCCATTTCCTTTTGCAAATTTAGGATCCTCTACTTTAAGCCTTGGACTCTAACTCTAGCCTATGTAGATTAGGCCTCAATTAGACTTTCCACATCCTCCTCATGAATTATAGTTTCACTAAACTACTGATCTCCCACTAGGGTTAATCCCATAAAGGGTTCCACCTTCTAAAAGGTCAATTCCTATGTTCTAACTACTATTGTCTTGGTTGTTTTCTCTCCAACCTAGTTTTTTTAGGGTTGAAATGGATGGAATTAATTAGCTCCTTGAATCTAGAAGGTTCTAAGACCTCCACACCTGAGCTACTAGATGTTCTTAGAGCATCCATTTTCTTGACTTTTGGTCCTTAGGTGGCTATAATCTTCCTTTCTTCCTACTTTTTCACCATAACCTTTATCCATGGCTTCATATCATCTTGAATCCCAATGTCAAAAATTCTTGTTATAGCCCATGAATGGGAAAAAGAGGGGATCTTTTGTAATTTCCCATAAATAAACTAGTTAAGAATGATGGGTCCATGAATAGGGAATTCATCACTGAACAAATTTACCTCACTTATGGGGTGAGGGATGATCAACTTTGGTCCTTTCTTTAGTCCCACAGGAACCAATGCTAACTCTACTTTCCTCTTCTCTATGGATGGCCCAAGGACAAGTTCCTTTCCTTTATCTTCCTCGAGCTCCACCTCCTTATCTAAGTCATAAGCCTCTAAAATCTCCTTAAGGGCACCCTCAAGTGTCTCTTTTGGTTCCAAAGCAATCATCTCCAAATATTGTACTAGAGAAGGTGGCCTTTGTGGGAGTGTTGAAGATGGGGTTCCCTCTCTAGGCCTCTCTTACCATTTTACCTCTCCCACTTTCTCCTTGCCCTTACCTTGTTCATCTTATCTTTGCTCATGTTATTCTTGGGGATGGGGTTGTGGAAGTTCTACCTGGGGTGTTCTTGGGTTGTCCTAGATGGTCTTAGCAATAAGTGATATTGTAAAAGATGCATTTTCAATCTTTCCCTAGATGGTTTACCATCCTTGACTAACTTGTGCTCTAGTTTGATGTTGTGGTCTTGGATCTTGACCAATACATAATTCTTAAACTTGATGTAGATGGCATCATGAATACTAAGTTAATGTACATAATTAGGTTTTGGGATATTATTTTCTTTTAAGTGGATAACCACTATACCCTTAGGATCCCACATTTTAATTTCATCCAATTCAAAACCAACTGAATCACGGTGTCAGGGCATGATCTCAACTTATTTCCAGTCATGTAGTATGGTTTTCCCAATGATCAAGGGAAAGGGGTGGAGTAGACCTTTCTTCTTTTCTTTACAAGTATTATTAATTCCATGCAGTAACTAGGAAGTAATTTATTTCTTAGCCAGCTTGTTAAAAACATATACTAGTAACCTATAAGTCTAGGACATAATCCCCTCAATCCTGATGACTATGTAATCAGGGTAGTACCAGATGTCACCCATTAATTCAATATAATTTTTGATTAGGTGGTGGACCTTAGTCATAAAACCACCCATGATGACCTCAAAAATGGCTAGATATATGAAATCAAAAATGAACTGCATGTGGTTCCTATATTCAAAAATATGCAATTTGGAGTAGTGATGTGAAATAGTGGTTTTGCTATCTAGGGACTAATTCCTAATCCTTGGGAAATTAATATAGGCTATGAGGGCATCTAGTAGGTATGAAATCATGTATAATATCTTATATGTCTTTCTTTTTATGGAGTTTAATTGCTTGATAAGGAAGACATTGATTAAATCTCTGATTGGAGGGGTGAGTTTCTCCTCCATCATGAAGTGCATGTATGGGACCTAGATTTTATTCACATAGGTGGTTGAATGGGCACCAAAAGATTGGTTCAACAAGGTCATTATAACCCTAATGCCTTCCATAAACTAGATGATAGGGATCTTTCCTCAAAGTCTCTAAAGACATGGGGTCCTTGATGTAACTAAGGTCTTAGGATAGAGTCCAGGTCATGCTTGGAGGTCCACTCCTTGATTTTAGATAAATATATGTGGGGAGTGAGAATATTCTAATACGCTTAAAATTCTATAGGAGAAACATATGATACCATTTTTGAGTTTCCTTCCCTGATGATCCACTCATTATCAATTTTGTAATCAATAAAAATAAGGGCAAGGACATCGATGCAATACAATACCTCAAGTTTTGCTATAGCATGGTGGAAGCCTTCCATCTAGAAAAAATCTAGTCATAATATCTTTGGCTAACTATAGCAATCCTTTATTCTTATTTTGTGATTGGCTTTTATTCTTTGATCATGAAAAAGATCTCGAACTAGTTCCTCATATTCAAAGAATTTAAGGCTGCAGTATCCAACTCAATATCCTTAAAGATCCAGCCTTTATTATCTATTGATAGGTATAGCTCAGTATCCTCCTTTAATTGTTTTCTACAAGCTACCATTATCTCTATTTCTATGATTTTTTTATACTAGTAGCAAATGGTTTTTTTGAAAGCTCTTTTGCACTCAAAACACAATTCAGCTCCTTTTTGATCGAATGGTGACCAAATGAATACAATTGAGTCACTTTTATGTAGGGTTTAGGGTTTATCAAGATTTAATGGGAGGAAATATCTAGAGTCTCACTTACACATGCCTTAGATTTGATTTGGACCTTTGATGTTAAACCTTTGTGTTTCTAAGCCCATGAGATCTTATATTTTGTCTTGGTGTGCCTGCATGGTGCCTATGTGGCACTAGTCTGGATCTTTCATATAATTTTTCATAAATTCCTTTTGTGAACTAGCCATTTACATGTAAAATACCTATTTTATTTCACTCTATTGGATCAAAATCTAGGATTAGCATGAGTCATTGATTGAAATCTAAGACCTTGCCTATGATTGGATCTTTCTATTTCTAGCATTATAGGTGTGACACTTGGAAATTTTAGGTGCCTCTCCATACTCTAAATACCATGTCATTCCTTTTCCAAATTATCATGGGCCATACAATGAGCTCATGATCCTTTGAAAATTCATGAGTGCCTTCATACCATTGGACTAAAATCCAATGATAAATTGTGAAGCATCAAATCACCCTGTTAGCTCTACCTCGAATGCACTTTCACCATGCATTGAGATCATGGGTTCTTGGGGTCTCATTAAAAATTCTTTAGGCACCTTCATGTCATTGGATCAAAATCCAATGATAAAGTACAAACTGTTAATCTACAAAGATGCTCAAACATTAATTTAGCATATTATTAAGACCTTGTCTTCGGCTCAAGTCCCTTAGGCTAAGGTTTGTTTTGCTTATTAAACATGAAATAAACCTTAGGCTAAGGGGTTTATGCCTAAGTTTTTTTATTTATATGCAACGAGGTTATGGCCTAGATATTTTATGTCTATGTTTATGGTATGTTTAATAAACACAGTGTAAACATTGGTCTATAATATTGATACCAAGACTTTAAAATATGCTCAAAGGGTCAACATGACATAATTGTCTAATAACACATAAGATTTATAATGTTTAAGCATTTTTTGAGTACTTACCTTAACCTATAAATCCATTTTTGAGCCTTCCAATAAGATTTAAGAATGCATTTAAACCCTGGTCATAATGACTCATCATCTTAAATTTTATGGTCTCACAAATGTTAAATACATCCTCACAGATGTCAAACGATGGTTACACAAACATCAGTTTTAGGTTAATAAAGTTTATTAATTTGATGGGCTTAAATTTGATGGTCATGCATTCATCAAATACGTCCTCACAATCATCAAATGTTGATCACATGAACATCAATTTTAAGCTCATCAAATTATTATGACCTAATGTGAAAATGCCACTTGGCATGTCTATGGGACCTCCCAAGATCTTAGAATTAATTCACTTCATCAGATCAAAACCCATGATGAGGTGTTAGTGATTGATCATGCTCTAGGAGCTTACTTTTTATTGGTCATTTTATTAGGGGGAACCCATTTGTTTTTAATTATCAAATGCTAGGGTATCACATGTTGATCATTCAGGCCTTCAATAGTCTTTGACTTTTTAACTATGCCTCACACCATCTAATTGA
The DNA here is from genome assembly GCA_037957365.1 of Torreya grandis. Lineage (NCBI taxonomy): Eukaryota > Viridiplantae > Streptophyta > Pinopsida > Cupressales > Taxaceae > Torreya > Torreya grandis. The sequence goes on from JARHVA010000646.1 coordinate 1,805,833, forward strand.
GTCTTTACGAGTGAGTGAGAAGCATTGATCAAAATCTAAGGTCTTGAATGTGATTATTCCAATAGGCTATATGTAGGATCTTATTGGTTTTTCTTGCACCATCTAATTAAAAGGTTGTGAGAAGCATGAACTATTAGATCATCTGAGATGTAAGTTGTTTAATCTAAAACCTAGGATTTATTCACTCTATTGGATCAAATTCCATGATGAAGCATGGGTTGTTAGATCCTACAAGATGCAAGGAAGTTAAGTTAGGACCACAGAGGTATGAAAGACTTAGGCTTGAGGCATTAAAACTAAGGTCTTGCTCGTATTAATAAATATGTCGGGGTCTTAGGATTAAAACCTTAGGCTAAGGTATAAGTGAGGGACCAATCTAACATAAAAAGGGGACTCAAGGAACCAAAATTATGCTAAGGTGTTAATACTAAGGTCCCATTAGTATTAATAAAAACCATGAGGCCTTAGGGTTAAAGTCTTAGGCTAAGTTAGGAGGCATTAAAAGGACCCTACAGAATGAATAACTAGTTAGGCATACAAAGGAACCTTTAAATGTGAAACATAACAAAGGGGACCAAACATTTTAAATTATTATTTAGCTATGTTAAAAAAACATGACTATGCTTAAAAAATGATCTTTATCCTTGGGTCTAAAATGGATTTCAAAATAGTTCCCGCTAATTTGATTCTCACCAACATTCAAATTTAAACTGAGTGTTTTGGTCAAGGTTTTGAAACATGAAGTTCTCTAGGACAAACACCATGTAACCTACAACTAGAGAAATAAGAACCATTCATTAGTGATGTTATTCCAAATTAAATCCAAAAAAAAACTAAGAAATCTTGCCTTTAATAGAGTGGATGATCTTCAAATTCTATAAATGATTTTAACATGCTAAATTTTCATGTTCGAACTTTAGGTTTTCTCTAGGGTCCCAATTTTCAAAAATGGGGGGTATATTGGTCCCAATAAATAGTGACTCAGGGGAGAAATATAGCAATTTATATAACCTATATACTTTGATTTAGATAAATAGTTAGGTCATCCACTTCATTTGATCAAAACCCTCACCTAGACTAGAATATGGTTGAATCAAACCTTGTATTTGCAGAGTTAGGATCAAATACCAGGACATAACCACATTGTGTGTGTGATTTTATTCCACTTACTATTTTACATGGAGTTTAAGAAAAAAATTCCAAGTTTTAGGTCCTCAACCACTAATACTTGACTTGTAGTATGTATGGGTATTCATAAGGCACCATGCTTTCATCTTGGGGAAGGCTTGGGAATCACTCTGCTACTAGCCAACCATTCATAGGCCTGATAGAGATGCCTTTGGCTCCACTTAAGGCCTTAATCCACTACTATCTAGGCATCCATATCCCTAATGGAAATTACCAGAATCACCTATGCCTAAAAACTTTTAATTTTGCATTGTATCCTTATTTTTTGTATTTTCTTAGATCTTTATCCTTTCAACAAGGTTGGGAACTAGGGTAGCCAGGTATTGAGATTTGGTCAAGTGTTTGATTTTTTTTGGAAAATCACTTATGGTTACAACTTTACTCTAAGAAAATATGTTTACTGAGTACTAGTATGATTTTACCATGATAATTTAAATTTTCATCCTAAAATTGTAATTCTTCTTGAAACCAATTTGAAGTAAGGATGATGGTTGAGTTCTCATGAAATGCTTATCCTTTCTATTTGTCTTTACCATTTCCTCCATGTTAAAGCATTATGCTTTACATTCTAGATCCATGGTCATCCTATGCATGGGGTTCCACACCTACATTTTCAAAATTTGATAACTTTCAAGCAAACTTCATAATTTTGAGCTCAGGATTGTCCAAGAGGACTCATTGAAACCAAGGAAAAAACCAAAAAGAAAGAAACACACAATATAAATTAGTAAATAAAGATAGAAAATGAAAACAATTAAATATACACATGCTTATAGACAAATAAAAGATAAGAAGGAAAGAACTGAAAGGAAACTAGCTAGCCTACCTACTCTAACCTAACCATCTTATAATTGACTCCATGAAGACCTCTAGAGGAGTAGTAGATAAGTAGTGCTTGAGTTATTTCCCATTAGTGGGTAATGTAAACTCCTTTCCTTATAGATCTTTGAGATTGAAGGTGTTGTTCCCCAGTGTTTCTATAATTTGGAATGGGCTAATCCACAAGGGTGTGAATTTACCATGTTTTCCCTTAGGCTCAGATGCTTTGTCCCAAAGGAGGACCAAGTATCCCTATCTAAACACCTTGATCTTAGACATCTTATCAAACCATCTCTTGATTGTGGTTTGATGCCTGTTAAAATTAGAAAAGGCTTTCTCTCTTGCATCTTCCATCTGAATGATGTCCAATAATCTAAATTTGGCAATCTCTTAGATTTCTTCCATATATTCCTACATAAATTTGTAAGTAGGCAATTTGAGAGTGATAGTAAAAATGGGATCTTGCCCATACACCAATGTAAATGGTGAAGCTCTTAAGGCTTGTTTGATTCTTATTCTATCAACCCAAAGTGAAAATTTAAGGAGCTTATGCCAAGTCCTAAGCTTGTCTTTAGAAAATTTATTGATTGCCTTCATTAGGTTTTTATTTGTTGACTTAAAGACTCCATTCCATTGGTGATAATGGCTGGATACAAACTTGAGAGTGATACCATTATCATAAGATATTTATTCATATCTAGAGATATGAATGTAGACCCATTGTCACACACTAGAGATACTAGAGTTCTAAACTTGGTATAGATGTTTTCTTCCAAAAATTTGATCACTTATTCAATCTTACATTATTTAGTGGTGACAACTTCAATCCACCTTATATAATAGTTTTTGGTATTAAGGACATACTTGTAACCTTCAAATGACTTGGATTTTATTACTCTAACAAAGTTTAACCCCCATTAAGCAAAGGGTTTTGACTAGTTGTAGAGGCATTGCTACCTTTGGCTCCTTGGTGTTAAATATATGACATGAGTAGCATTCCCTCACATGTTTATGAGTGTCCTTAAAAATGGTTGGCTAATAGTAGATATCTCTAAGAATTTTGTGGGTTATGGTTCTCTTAGATGGATGTTCACTACCTAGTTTTTCATGAAAGGTGTTCATGATTTGGATGGCTTCTTTTCATGAGACACATCTCAAATAAATCCCTTTAAAATTTATCCTATACAAGACTCCATCCTTGATCAAGTAGTGGGTTACCTTCAACCATAGGTCCCTATTTTTATCCTTGGATAATCTTGTAGGATAAATACCATTGATTATCAAATGTATGATTGAATCATACCACTCACTAGCTTTAAATTTTTGTTAATCCACTTGCATAATACTTAGCCTATGGTTAGTATTAGCAATCATCTAGATCAAACCTTGGCACCTTACCAATTTTTTTGTTTTCATCTCCAAGTCATATTCCTGTAAAACTAACATCCACTTACCTCTACATTCCCCTAATTCATTTTGACTTAACATAAGTTTGGTGGAAGGGTCAAGTAAGATAACATGTACCTTATTTATAAGGATATTAACCACCTTAACTAATGCATATGCATGTTTATCAATCATTGAATAATTTAACTCAATATTATTAAAATTAGTGCTCATAAAAGTTATTGGGTGGTCACACCCTTCAATATTATAAGTTAATATTGCATCTATAGTAAGATCAAATGCAAAGGAATAGAGGTAGAGGTCCCTTGAAAAGCTAGGACTTATGAGGACTAGATCTTGGCTAATGGCCTCCTTGATATCATTGAATGACTTTATGGAATCTTCATTCCATATGACCTAGCATCCTTCCTCAACATGGCATTCAGTGGTTTAACAATTTTTGTAAAACCATATATATTCTTACAAAATTTATCTTACCAAAGAATGATTTTAGTTCTTTCTTACTATTTGGAGGTTCTATTCTAGATATGGCCTCCACTCTTTTAGTATCTATAGAGATCCCATCTTTGGTTATAACATGACCTAAAAAATTTCCTTCAGTCACATAAAAGATACTCTTCTTAAGGTTCAAGGAAATACCTTACCTTCTACATCTTTCAAAAACTTATTATAAATGTATGAAGTGATATTCCCTATTTTTATAAAAAAATATTAGATCATCCATATAAATAATGATGCCTTTACCTAATAGACCTTGGAAGGCATGATCCATAACTCTTTGGAAGGTATCTCCTACATTGATTATCTCAAAGGGCATTCTCTTATAAGCAAATGTTCCCCACTTTATGGTGAAATATGTCTTCATTTGGTCCTCTCTATCGACCAACACTTGGTTGTAACCTAAAAATCCATCAAGAAAAGACATCATAATTGAACCTAAAATAACTTGAATCAGTTGATCTAGGGAAGGAAGGAGATATTTGTCCTATTTTCATGCTTTTTTTAAGTTATTTAAGTTAATACAAAGTCTAATATCACCATTTTTCTTCTTAACTAGCACCAAATTAGCCACCTAAGTGGAATGCCTGATGAGGAAGACTATCATAGCATCTAATAATCTTTTGACCTCCTTGAAGATCATGGGTCTTAGGATAGGGTTTACAAGCCTCTATTTCTACATGAATGGTTTGTAGCTTTATTTAATGGGTATATTATGTGTGATGACCCTTAGATCAAAGATATTCAAGTCATCATAGGACCATGCTATGACATCCTTGTATTGAGTAAAGAGCTCTTTGGCTTTCTTATTCTTAATGTTCATATAGGCTTTTCCAACATTTACTAGCTGGGGTTGATCTGGGAGACCAAGATTAATAACATTATAATCCTTCTCATTTACCTTGGGAATGTTGAAAACCTTAGTTTTTCTTAATCAAACATTCTTTCTAAAACAATCATCCCCTTCGGTATCTTGTTGTCATTTAGCTAAATGACTTTGCCATTAAATTTGCCCTCCTTAGATGTACTTTCATCAACCTCATCAATGATATGAGCATAAAATGCCCCAAAATTAGTCATGAAGTCCAATATTTATTGATCATCATTGAAAACTTGTAAATGGTTAACATTATCAAGCACTAAAGGGCAAGGGATCAACTCAATGCTGAAATTAGGGGAATCTTGGTTAGGCATGAGGCTGGCTATAGTAGATGCCAACTCATCAGTAGCTTGGTTTTCTCCCATTGGGATGGAGATGATGCCAAAGGCATAAAAGGATTAATTAAAACCCCAAACTTTGAACTTATACCTTTTTGAGTATGAGAGCTTACATTGGTATTTGCTTCTTACCTAGTTGACTAATAGTTCTAAATCCCCATAAACTAGTCATTCTTTGACCTTGTTCTTTATAACAAATTGTACACCTAAGATAAGGGCTTAATATTCACAAATAATGTTAATACAAGGGAATTTTAGTCTATAAGAGTCATCATAATTTTTATGAGTAGGGTTAGTTAAAATAATACCAACACCTAATCCAGCATTACACATAGCACCATCAAAATGCAATTTCTACAGTCTAAGAACAATATGAGTACTCTTGGGATCATATACCTTATCAATATCTAGGGTGAAAACCCCTAAGTATAATTTTATTATGTTTACCCTTTCATTTACAACATTGTGCTCATTTATCATATGCTTCATTCTTGGATCTCCTTCAACCCTGATTTGATTGGGAACCCCTTTCCAAGGTAGCCACATGTGTGAGAAATATATGGACATGTAACCATTCAAAGCCTTGATCCATTCCTTACTAAATAAGATTACATAGACATAAATTATATCAATAGATTGTTTTACCCTAGGATTAGAAGATATTTGCATATGAACATTTAAAAGTTTGCCAATTACCCTAACTCTAGATTTGTCTAATTGGGTAACAACCCTATCAAACTTAATGGGATTTAAGCCAAGTTGATTGTATGTACCTATAGGCATGATATTGGTAGATTATCATAAATATAATAATAAATTATGTAAGTTCTTACCAAACATCCTAACATTGAGCAAGAAAGGAGGAGACTCAGCTTTAGCCTTGTACATAGTCACATTGACATGATCAATCTGTGGTGGATTGTTGGATTTCTTTCACAATGATTCCAATAGAAGGTCCATTTTCTCTATAATGTATGTAAGTTCATGTAAAGTGATATTAGCCTTTATATTCTTCATGTCCTCAACTATGTTATAACCAATCTTAGAAGAACTAGGAATTTTAGGGTTGGGTTTAGAAGTACTCCCTCTAGGTGTCTTAGGATTGTTTCTTGAATAAGTGTCTAGAGGAGTTACAAAATTATTTAAAGGTGTTGAGGTAGTCAAAGGCTACCTCTATTCCCTATTCCTCAAGGGATAGGTCTTCTTCAAGAACTTTTGGAAGGCTTGGATCTCCTTAAGGATCTCATTAGGTTTATTTTCCTCTTGAAAGGGGAAATCAAAGGTGTCCACCATGAAGGCTTGATCAGATGACTTAGATCTAGGGGTACCTACATTGGTATCCTTATTAGGTACCAATTAAAATTTATCTAACTCCTCTTGGAAAGACTCAAAAATTTGAAAATTTTATACAATCAATTTCCCCATGCTTAGTTGTGTGATGTACCATACAATAGTTAGGTAATGCAATATCAATGAGGTTAATATCCATAGTCTTATTTTTAGAAGATGGCTCATTATTCCTATAATTATGAAAATTATCATTATAAAACCTATTATTTGGCTTGTTATACCTTTGAAATGATAAGTTCCTACTTGAACTTTTAGTAGTATTTCCAACTTGTTTTTACAATTGAAGGAAATTAGTACTCAACTTTTGGACCATTTTTAAGATAGATTTATTCTCATTTTTAGGAGTTTTATAATTATGTACTTGGGTGTTGTTAGCACCAAAAATTAGCACCAAATCACTTTGATCACATGCATTTAAGCCATCATTAGGGTGATTTAAGAATCCTAAATTCTGATTGGGAGTTGTATGACTTAATGGTAATTGAGTTAAGTTTGGGTGTTGGTTTAATGATGGGATATTTTGGTTGTTATTTTGGAATAAATTCATCACATGCATCTGGGGGTTGATTTTTGGCATAGAATATGATATTTGCCCTTTGGGTTGCATCTGTTCATTGATGGTTACTGATTCAACATAGGCTCTAGCTAATAAAGTTATGGTTGCTATGGATCTCTTCAAAAACATAGAGGTCATGGGATCTACTACATATTTGTAAATCTCTAGAGATAAGACATCATTAGGCTTATATGGGTTTATGGTCCTACTAAACATTTTCTAAAATACAGCATTAAAGGACATAATAGGCTCACTTCCATCTCTTCTAATAGTGGTGAATGGATGGTAGATAATACAAGGACTAATAATCTTTCCAAATTGATCTATGAACACATTATTGAAATCATCCCAGCTTATGATGTAATTATTAGGTAAGTTTAAAAACCATTCATAAGTAGCATCTTTAAATTTGAAATGGAATAACCTACAAGATACATCCTCATGTACAACATTTAGCAATCTTAAGGCTTCTTTAAAAAACTTTATATGTTTCTCAGTAGTTATTATACCCATTGGGCTTAATGTAAACAAATACTTCTCAAGGTTATGTGAGATGTCATGTACCATACCTAGTACATTGATAGAAGACTCTCCTAGCCAAGCCCTACTTTGATGAAGATTTAAATCATAGGTACCTTGAAGAGGCAAAGTTTGCAAAGATCTAGATCTCTTACATCTACCTTTATCATGTCTTACCCTTTTTTGAACTTTGAGTTTGAGTAAAGGATCCATGGTCTTTGAGTGTGATCTTGTTCTAATCCTAGGAAATTATATCTTGAAATTTGAATATCTTGCTTGAAATATGATGTATCAAGTCAAATTTTATATATAATAAGATTTAGGGCTGAACATTAAGCTTATTTTACAAAAGTGGTATAAAAAACTACAAAGGACATTGATCTTTGATTGAATTAACTCAAAGATGCATTTAACTATGTAAATATGGTCTATCTTTACAATTATAAGCCTAAAATAACTTATATCTATGAAATATATGCCCACCTTTGATCAAAATGAGTCATCCTAACCTTAGATACTATGAATTTTCAAAGCTAAAGCTAAATTTACCAAAAACAAGTATCAATGACCAAAGAACTTCAAAGGAATCACAAAGATATGTTCAAAACAACAAAGATCAATGATATTTATACTTATAAGAAAATAATTCACTCAAAAAAATAAAGATATATTGATCTTTAGATAAAACAAACTAAGATTAATAAAGATTCAAAGAATTTAATCATTCCCCTCCTTCTAGCACCATTGGAAGCTTCTCCTATTGATGCTTCTAGATAAACCACAAGTGTTCTTAGTGTTTAAAGAACACTTCTCATTTTAGAATTTAGAAAATTCAAGGCATGAGTTGTAATTTTTGGTAATATAGTTTCCTATGGTGAAATAGTAGCAAAGTAAGATAAACTATTCCATAATATTTATATAATTTGGTGGTCAGGAGCCACCTTGGTTTGTTCTTTGTGAATTGTTGAGAATCTATGTTAGTAATTGGTGAATTACACTCCAGATTTAAGCTAGAAACTAATCTAGATGGATATTTATAATGAATCTAAAACTAAAGTGATCTTGGAGTAAAAAAAGAGCAAAGAGAAGGGTAAGGCAGAAAAGAAAAGAGTGATTACCAATCTTAACCTTAAACATTATGACAAAGCATCAATTTCAAATGAGTATGCATTCAAACCAATATATAATGTAAAATATCCTAAGCTCAAATTTCACTATATACCACACCAATTTCAAAGGATAGTGTGAAGAATCACAAGTAAGAGCCTATTCTTCTTTAAAAATTTACTACTATTATCAAATAGCACATGCACATCTAAAAATAGAGTCAAATAAAAATGAAGGAGAACCAAAGATCTTTCAGCTAATCTAGCATTTTTCAAAAATTATAAACCCTATGATTATAATAATTCAACTCAGAATTCCCAGACACCACTCAAATTTAAGACCTTAACTAGAAATTGAGAGAAAAGATAAAATGACAATTAACACATCAAACATAGACAATCCTTATAGAATTCCTTTGATTATATTAATTTCTTCAAAATGTACAAAGTTGCTCCAAAATCTATCCCTTTACAAGTGGTAATACATGCCTTTATATAAATAGCAGGTAACATACCAATCAGTTACAAAATATAGGTGTACAAAGATAAGGTTAATTGTCCTTACAAGCTCTAAAATAGACATGCTTTTCATAATCATACTAACCTAGAGGTAATTATGCTAACAAACTAACATATGCCCTTAAAATGGAATATTCTATTTCAAAATGTTACAAATTTTTTAAAAATAGAATATTGCTTAATTTGTTGGTGGGGCCTCTAATTGTCATTGCTAGAGGATGCTCATGGCTTTTGCATGTTATTCATCAACTAGCTCTAAATCCATAGCAGGCTTCATGATGCACTCCTCCTCTTGATCTACCAAGTCACCAAGTTCCCTATCATTCCTATCCATGGCTTCTTTAATGCTCCTAGATTTGTTTATCCTTTCCCTTACATTAAATATCATGTTTAGAATTATGTTGTTGTCAGCCCCAGATTTGCCTTGGATTTTTCCTTTGATTTCTTGGGTTACCAAAGTATCCCTATGCTTAAATTATTCATCACTTATGATTCCTAGGACTGTGGGTTGTGTAGGATCCTTGAGCATAGTCCCAACAAGTTTCTCAATTATGTTAATTAGCCCATTATCATCATTCAGGAACCTTTCCATGTCATTATGCCAAGCACTCAAACTTTGAACCTTTTCAATCACAATCCCTAGAATTACACTCAAATGTCCTAAACTAATGGTTTTGAAGCTTAGGATCTATTTTTTTCTTGAATATTGATAAGTTGGGCAATTTTATCTTTTGAGGCTTGCCATTAGGTGACCAGGCTCTTGGACAATACACACTACCCCTCTAATGCACTTTGCCTTGGCTTCATTGACTTGAGGGCTTCAAAAATTTCATATAATGACTCATCAAGCATCTTGGTCATCACCTTAGGCACTGACAAAATTACCTATGCCTTCAAGTTTTCCTTTTCCTTTTGTAAATTTAGGATCCTCTGCTTCAAGCCTTAGACTCCAGCTCTAGCTTGTACAGATTGGACCTCAATTAAACTTTACACATCCTCCACATGAATTTTAGCTTCACCAAGCTACTAGCCTCACATTAGAGTTAATCCCATAAAGGGTTATACCTTATAAAAATTGAATTCCTCTATTCCAACCATTGTTATCCTAGTTATTCTCTCCAACCCAGCTATTTTAGGGTTGAAATAGATGGTAGTAACTAGCTCCTTGAATCTAGGAGGTTATAGGACATCCACACCTAAGCTACTAGATGATCTCAAAGCATCCTTTTTCTTGCCTTTTGGTCCTTGTGTGGCTACAATCCTCCTTTCTTCATGTTCCTTCACCATAACCTTTATTTATGGCTTCATGTCATCTTGAATCCCAATGTCAGCAATTCTTGTTATAGCCCATGAATGGGAAAGAGAGGGGATCTTTTGTAGTTTCCCATAAATGAACTAACCAGGAATGATAGGTCCATGAATATGGAATTCATCACTAAATAAATTTACCTCACTTGTGGGGTGAGGGATGATCAACCTTGGTCTTTTTTTTGGTCCCACAGGAACCAATGCTAACTTTGTTTTCCTCTTCTTTATGGATGCCCCAGGGACATGTTCCTTTCCTTTATCTTCCTTAGGCTTCACCTCCTTATCTGATTCATAGGCCTCTAAAATCTCCTTGAGGACACCCTCAAGTGTCTCTTCTAGTTCCAAAGCAATCATGTCCAAATATTGTACTAGAAAAGGTGGCCTTTATGAGAGTGTTGAAGATGGGGTCCCCTCTCCAGGCCTCTCTTCCAATTATACCTGTCCCACTTTCTCCTTAACCTTACCTTATTTATCTTATCTTTTTTCATGTTACTCTTAGGTCTAGGGTTGTGGTTTTTCTACCTGGAGCTATTCTTGGGTTGTCCCAGATGGTCTTAATAGCAAGAGATATTGTAAAGGATACATTTTCCATCTTTTCCCTAGATGGTTTATCATCCTTGACTAACCTATGCTCTTACTTAACATTGTATCCTTAGATGATGGCCAACACTTATTCATAATTCTTAGCCTTGATGTAGACAGTGTCATGATCACTAAGTTGATGTACATACTCAGGTTTTGGGAGCTTCTTGTCTTTTCAAGTGGCTAACCACTATACCCTTAGGATCCCACATTTTAAGTTCATCTAGTTGAAAACCAAATGACTCCTATTATCTAGCCATGGTCTCAACTTGTTTCCAGTCCTTCAGTATGGTTTTCTTAATGATCAGGGGAAAGGGGTAAATTAGAACTTTCTTCTTTTCTTTACAAGTTCCATCAATGCCATGCAGGAATTGGGAAGTAATTTTTTACTTAGCCAACTTTTTAGGAACATATACTAGTAACCGATAAGGCTAGGACATAATCCCCTCAATCTTGATGACTATGCAATTAGGGTAGTACTAGTTGTCACCCATTAAATCAATATACTTCTTGATTAGGGGGTGGACCCTAAGCATAGAAACACCTATGATGGCCTCAATAATGGCTATATATACATAGTCATAAATGAACTACATGTGGTTCTTGTATTTAAAAACATGTAATTTGGAGTAATTGTGTGAAATAGTGGCTTTTATATTTGGGTACCAATTCCTAATCCCTGAGAAAGTAATAGAGGCTAGGAGGGTGTCTAGTAGGTATGACATCATGCAAAATTGCTTAAATGTCTTTCTTTTTATGGCATTGAATTACTTGATGAGGAAGACACTGATTAAATCTCTGATTGGAGGGGTGAGTTTCTCCTCCACTATGAATTCCATGTATGAGACCCAAAGTTTATTCACATAGGTGGTTGAAGGGGAACCAAAAGCTCAATTCAATAGGGTCATTATAACCCTAATGACTTCACTAAATTGGATGATAGGGATCTTTCCCTTGAAGTCTTTAAAGACATGGGTTCCTTCATGTAACCAGGGTCTTAAGATAGAATCCAAGTCATGCTTGAAGGTCCACTCCTTGATTTTGGATAAATCTACAGGGGAAAGTGGGAAGCTTGTAATACCCTTTAAATGTTATAAGAGAAACATATGCTACCATTTTTGAGTTTCTTTCCCTAATTATCCACTCATTATCAATTCTATAATCAACAAAAATAAGGGCAAAGACATTGATGCAATGCAATACCTCAAGTTTTATTGTATCATGGTGGAGGCTTGCCATATGGATAGCAACTAGTCATAATATCTCTGGCTCACTACAACAATTCTTTTTTCTTCTTTTGTGATTGGCTTTAATTATTTGATTATGAAAAAGATCTCAAACTAGTTCCTCATGTTTAAAAAATTCAAGGTTGTAGTATCCAACTCAATATCCTTGAAGATCCAGCCTTCATTAGCCATTGATAAGTATAGCTCAGTCTCCTCCTTCAGTTGTTGTTTATGAGCTACCATTGTCTCTTTTTTTGTGAATTTGTTTATATTAGTATCAAATGGTTTTTTTGAAAGCTCTTTTGTAGTACAAACATAATTTAGCTCCCTTTCGATCTAATGGTGACCAAATGAATATAGTAGAGTCAATTTTATGTAGGGTTTAGGGTTTCTCAAGCTTCAATGGTAGGAAATATTGAGAGTCTCACTTATATATGCCTCAAATTTGATTTGGAACTTTGCTTTTAAACCTTTGCATTTTTTATCCCATGAGATCTTATATTTTGTCCTTTTATGTTTGCATGGTGCTTATGTGGCATTGGTATAGATATTTTGCATCATTTTTCATAAATGGAATTTAAAATGCCTCTTTCATTTCATGCTATTGGATCAAAATATAGGATTAGTGTGAGTCATTTATTGAAATCTAGGATCTTGCCTATGATTGGCTCTTTATATTTCTAACATTATAGGTGTGACACTTGGTGATTTTAGGTACCTCTCCATACTCCAAATCCCATGTCAGTCCTTTTCTAAATGATTATGGGCCATGTAGTGAGCTCATGATCCTTTGAACATTCATAAGTGTATTCACACCATTGAATCATAATCTAATGACAAAGTGTGAAGCATCAAATCACCTTTTCAACTCTACCTCGAATGTGCTTTCTCCATGCATCAAGCTTGTGATCTCTTAGGGCTTGAGGTAACTTCATGTCATTAAATCAAAATATAGTGATAAAACACAAACTATAGATATAAAAAGATACCTAAACATTAAGTTAGCATATTATTAAGACTTCAACTTAGGCTTAAGTCACTTAGGCTAAGGGGTTTATTCCTAAGTTTTTTCAATTTATATGTAAGGGGGCCATGGCCTAGATATTTTAGGTCAATGTTTATGTCATGTTTAATAAATATAGTTTAAACATTAGTCTATAATATGTATGTTAAGGATTTAAAATATGCTCAAAGGGTTAACATGACATAATGGTCTAATAACAAATAATATTTATAGTGTTTAATCATTTTTCAAGTACTTCCCTTAGCCTATAAATCCATTATTTAGCCTTCCAACAAGATTTAGGAGTGCATTTTGACCCTGATCATAATGATTCATCATTTCAAAATTGATGGTCTCACAAATGTCAAATACATCCTCATAGATGTCAAATGATGGTTTCACAAATGTCAATTTTAGGCTAATGAAGTTTCTTAATTTAATGGGCTTAAATTTGATGGTCACATGGTTGTCAAATACATCCTCATAGACATCAAATGATAGTCACATGAATGTCAATTTTAATCTCATAAAATTATTATGACCTAGTGTGAGAAAGCCACTTGGCATGTCTACAGTGCCTCCCAAGATCTTGGAATTAATTTGCTCTATCAGATCAAAACCCATGATGAAGCATTAGCCATCAATCATGATCTAGAAGCTTGGTTTTGATTGATCACTTTGTCAAGGGGGACCTATTTTTTTTCATTATTTAATGTTAGGGTACCATATGTTAATCATTTGGGCCTTCAATAGTCTTTAACTTTTCAACTATACCTTACACCATCTAATCGAGTCTTCACGAGTGAGTGAGAAGCATTGATCATGATCTAAGGTATTCAATGTGATTGGTATAATAGGATATATGTGAGATCTTATCAATTTTCCTTATTCCATCTAATCAAATGGTTTCAGGAAGCATGAATCATTAGATCATCTAAGATGCATGTTGTTTAAGCTAAAACCTAGGTTTTCTTTGCTCCATTGGATCAAAATATGTGATGAAGCATGGGTCATTAGATCCTAAAAGATGTAAGAAAGTTAATTTAGGATTTAAAAGGTATGAAATACTTTGGCTTAATGTGTTAATACTAATGTCTCACTAATATTAATAAACACATCGGGGCCTTAGGATTAAAAGCTTAGGCTAAGGTATAAGCGAGAGACCAATTTAACATAGAAAAGGGACTCGAGGAACTAGAATTAGGTGAAGGAATTAAGAATAAGGTCCTATTATTATTAATAAATACCATGGGGCCTTAGGGTTAAAGTCTTAGGTTAATTTAGGAGGCATTAAAATGATCCTACAGAACAAACAACTAGTTAGGCATACAAAGGAACATTTAAAGGGGAAACATAACAAAGGGGACCAAGCATTTTTAGTTAAGCTTTATCTATGTTAAAAAATATTGACTATGCTTAAAACATGAGCTTTATCCTTAGGTCTAAAATGGATTTAAAAATAATTCCCACCAATTTGATTCCTACCAACATTCAAATTTAAATTGAGGGTTTTGGCAAGGGTTTTGAAATATGAAGTTCTCTGGGACAAATGCCATGGAACCTATAACTAGAGAAATAAAAACCATTTATTAGAGATTTTAGTCCAAATTAAATATAAAACAAAACCAATAAAGATTTATTTTAATAGAGTGGATTATATTCAAATTATATAAATGATCTTAACATGCTAAATTTTCATGTTCAAACTTCAGGGTTCCTCCAGGCTCCCAATTTTCAAAAAAGGGGGATATGTTTATCCTAACATGAGTGTAATGGGATAAATTGACACCTCCTTGATGATTTAATTTTACCTTCATATCTAATACTACATAGAGGGAAATCAATCCAACATAGTTATTCTACATAGAATTAATGTGAAATTATGTTCCTTTGACTATGTGTATGCAGCTAGAAGATGCCTTATATACCTTACAATGATATTTCTTGACTTACTTTAGAAGGATCTTGACTTGGATTGTGGATATTCCTTGTGAGTGATCTTGAATTTGGAAAAAATAAGGTATATTTACTTAATGTGTAGAAATATTTATTCTTAAAATAAGTGAATTCTAAGTGGGTATAATGAGTTACTCTTGACATGTATATATAGATGAATATTTTGATAATTTACTTTAGCCAACCATGTGAAATGTGTGAGAACACCTAAAAAAATGTTTTTAATTTCAAAAACTAGTCATTATTTAGCATAGGGTATGACTGATATAAGTGGATAGGAGCATAGTGCACTCCAGTCATCCTAGCATGGACCTATCAAATAAGGTCAAGGATACATGTCCTAAACTAGATAAAGTTTGAATATAATTTTAGATGGTTTGAGCATTTTACATTTAAATTTATGTGTGAGATATAATATAAAACATAAAGTCAAGCCCATATATAGATAAATGGTTTTTAAGAATAAAAAAATAATAGTCATGTAATTATGCACAATTCATGTAGTTTGGAATGTGTCAAGAATTAACATTATCAAGTGATCATGACCAAATTTATGTTTATACAACCCCACCTACCCCCACCATTCTAGTAATGTAACTACTATAGTAAAGGATAAATAATTTAAACCTAAGTGTGTATAACACACTTTGTATTTGAGCATAAATTTCAATTGTGTAGGACACTTAAATTTATCAAAGCCTCTAATAGCTCATGAAGTATTCATTTTGTTCATTTTAAAATTTTAAAAAATCTTGAATTTTGAAATTTATAAAGGTTAAAAGAGAGCAAGCGAGGATTAGAATCCAATGTAACCTAAAACTGATAATGGAAAACTATGTTCCCTCTTTTAAACATTTGAATATTTTGAACCAATGGTGAATTGAGAGTGATCAAGCCCAAATTTGAATAACTAATCAATCTCTTGAATTAAAACTATGTATTATTCCAACTATCATAAAAAGGGATTAGAATCCAATGTACTAGTCTAAAAAGGTATAACCATGTTAGGTTCACTATAAGTGATGTCAAGTCATTAAGTGTCACTAGACTCAAATGTACATCACCCACATAAATTCAAATCACACTATTGTAAATGGATATAGATTTTATTTGTATGACTGAAAGAGAATGAATAATATTCATGCCCCATCATGACCATAATGCTTATAGACATTGATTGTGTTTTTTAAACTTTTAACTTTTTGATCTTTTAAAATGTGTATGAATGAGTATCATACTTTTTTGACACATTAAAACTTTAAAGTTTTTAATTTTTAAATTTGCAACATATAAATTTACAACTTTGAAAAATTGAATAAGCTTAAGCATGAATTAGTATCATGCCCCCATCAGTTTTTGCCAAAATGATATAGAATACTATGCATCTATATACTTAATTGTAACTATATTTTCCACCTATATTTTTTCTCTTGTAATTATTTTACATATGCACATGCACATGCATTTAAGTGGTTATGATTTTATACTTTGATTTTTTTGAAAATTGAGGGAATATTCATATCATATTCCCTAAAAATACTTGTGAATGTTCTAATATCTATCATGTGTTTGATTTCTAAATCATTTTGAATTTTTGAAAACATGTACTCTATTATATAATAGTATTTTTCAATAATTTTGCATGTTTGAAAACATGTAATCTTGTTGTGATATCTAATTTTTCATTGCTTTGAATTTTTTCAAAAACATGTACTTTATCGCAAATCTAGTCATCAAGGTTTATATCTCTAAGATAATATCACTATGATGCTACCCCTTTTGAGATGAGGGATGTAGCCTATAAGTCACTCATGTCAAAATAAGAGTTTATTGTATCATGTGATAAAGATAAGATAATGTATTAAAAATGTCATTTTGTTGGAGAGTATGTCATCATATCATTTTCATTTTAATTTGAAGTGTGTATGTAACATATTGAATTTTAGGCACACAAATGTCATGTCTAGATAGATATAACAATGAATCACATAGTTAAGTTATCCTAGAATATTACATGATATGTATAATGACACAACTAATCAAGCTTAGTAAGCACATAAGTGTTTCATGTAATAATGTTTCGTAATATCACATAATAAAAAAAGGATCACATATAAGATATATGTTTAAATGTCACATCATAGATACTAAAATTGAATATTTATATCATCTCAGTCTTTTACATTTAACAAATATCAATTAGGGCTCTACCTTTCAATCTAGACCTCCCTACTATGAAAATCCCACATTAACCATATCATTGTGCCAAAATTCTCATCTTTTAGTTTAATCCATATAATTATAATGATATGATTATCCTACACTACACAGAAAGATTAAAACCTGATAAACATCCTTCAATGTCAGTTTTAGATCCATACCTCTTTTTAGCCTTTTAGACACTGTCAATCATAAAGGGACACTACCACAGATGGAAGTGTTTATATCTTTATCTAGTGTCTAGTTTCCAATTTTCATCTAAATTAAAAATGTTTCAAAACCTATGAGTTGGCCTATTCATCTTCTTGAACCCTACCATGAGATATTTTTAAAATATGTGGTATAAATACAATTTTAAGCCTTCTCATTGATCATCTAGAAAATACCAAGGAATCACCTATTAAATATCATTAAATCAATTGCACAACTGAGTTATTTTTCCTTATGCATCCATATTTCTATATCAGTCGTATAAATAGTCATATGGAAGTTTTATAGCATTCAAAGAGCATCCCATGAAATACATTTGTCAAGTTACAAGATATATCACTACATGCATTTTCGTATAATATATTTCACCCTTGTGTACACACATTCCCACACATTGGGGATAACTACATAATTCTGAGACCATCCTTGGAATATTATTTATGTATGTAATGATTAGTGATAGAGGCATCATTAAGGTTAGTTCAAAAATATCAACCCATTAACCCATTTTTATCAAACTCATTCTAAGGGTGAAGAAGGGTGAAGATATAGGGTTTGATCAATTAACAACCTAGATCTAAATATATTAGTAGACAAGAAACAAAAATCCTAGAGTAGTGAAGTTGATTGTATTGAGACCCATTCATTATTTTTTACTTGACACTAGCATCGATGGTAGTATTTATATTTGATAGTATTGTCTATAGATATAAAAATACAACTTCTAGAATCTTATGACTGATCTTACATACTTTCTACTTATTTTTAGTCTAGATCTACTTGCACATAGTAAACCTAGCTAAATATCATTTCTCTTTGGTATTACAATCAATTGAACATATTTGAAATTTGGTACTTTTATATTTAACATATCTAAGTATTATAATCCATAATATTCATTTATCTAAGTTTTTAATTAATTGTCCTACTATATATTAGTGTATCACCCTTGTGATTAAATTATATTCTTAACCCTATCCTCATACTTCAGTTCAGGGTTAAGCATTTAATGAACTCAACCTTTGTGTCTCTTTATGAAAATCTTAGCTTACTTTTAGGGTATTCAGCCTCTTGAAGTTTTTTCTATTATTATTATTATTTTTTGAATATTTATTCTATAATTTGTATGCAACTTGGGCATAGCCCTAGATTAGGTGGTGTTTCTATTAAACACTTGGATATTTCTCTTTTACCACATAGATGGCTCAAACTAATGAATTATTGATTCATATGCCTAATGAGAGTGTCAATGATGAAAATAAATAAAATTTTGAAGAATTTATCATATAAAATAGTTTTAATCATGAAAACAAAGAACCTTATGCAAATAATGAACATGAAAAAATAGATCAAGATCAAGTACAACATATTATTATGTTTTGAGATCATATTCATCAAAATCCTAAGCATCTTGATGAGACACTCAAAACCATATTGGAAACTAAAAATCAAAAGCCATAAAGGACTTAAACCTCCCCTTGATCACATCATCGATTCCTACATATATTTTAACTCAAACCATTATACCCCAAGGACCAAATCCATATTGCTACATATACCATGGGGTTAGGGTATGCTTCAACTCAAATAGTGGTTTCAATACATATATCAACTCAAATCATGTTTGCATATGAAAGAATGAGCAGGAGATACATAGGATCCATAAGATCAATCCAGGAGAAAGAACCCACAACAAGTAACTTGCAAAAATAATACCAGAGAATAAAATATGTTTTTCTCACACACCTAAAAAATAGGTGATAATCCTGAAAATTCTCTGTATTCTCTCATTATTCTCTCATTAAAATCTATTAGATTGTAAAGTATATATAATACAAATATTTTTTTTTATGAAAACAAACTATTTGTTGTGATTACAAAATAGAGAAAACAAACTATTTGTTTTTAAATACTACGAACAAAAATATTGTTGAGAGACTCTCAACAATAAAACAAATTATCCTAGGTAAATAAAATTAACCTTAGGCAATAAATAACTTACCCTATTATTCCTAGGTAAGCTTAAATATTCATTATTCCAACACCCTCCCTTAAGCAAAACATAGGAAGAATGACAAACAAATATGGGTCCCAACTACTAGGCCTGATAAGGTACCCATGTACAAACCAATAAAAATATATGAAAAATAAAGGAAGGAAGGACCTCATGGGAAATCCCCCCAAAGACAACTTCCTTCACCCCAAGCATCACTCGTAACTGAAGATAATGAGGAGAAGCCAAAGGTTTAGTGAAGATGTCTACAATCTGCTCAGCTGTAGGCACAAACTCCAAAAAAAGAACTCCATCCTGAATAAGATGTTGAATGAAGTGCATGTGAATCTCAATGTGTTTGGTCTATTGATTCTCAACAAGATTATGTGAAATAGCAATCACACTTTGGTTGTTACACCAAAGAGTAGTAGGACCCTACTGTGTGAAGCCAAACTCTCCAAGCAACTATTGAAGCTAAAGTGTCTCCTAACTAGCTTTGACAGCACCTCAATACTCAGCCTCAGTAGAGGAAAATACAATAGTAGTCTACTTTTTGCATGCCCAAGCAACTGGACCTGAACCAAGTATGAAATCAAATCCACAAGTGGACTTGCGAGTGTCAACATCACCAGCCTAATTAGAGTCAGTGTATCCAACAAGCTATGTAGAACTCTATGGTGTGTAATGTATACCAAAGTGAGTGGAGCCCTGAATTTAGCACAAAATACACTTGGCTACTTTCTAATGACTCTCATGAGGCTATGTGAGAACTGAGAGACAAGGTTCATAGCAAATGTGATGTCAAGATGGGTATGAGTCAGGTATAAAAGACTACCTACAAGTTGCCTATACAAAGTTGGATCAACAAGAGGAGTCATTTAAGTGGTAGACAACACAATACCTAACTGATATGGAGTGGGGGTAGGCTTACAATCAGTCATACCAAATTGATGAAGAAGATCTATCACATACTTTTGTTGTCTAATAGAGATGCCCTCAGAAGACTAAAGAACTTGAAGACCAAGAAAATAATGTAGAAGTCCCAGATCTGTCATATCAAACCTATCTGCCAACTTGTTCTTGATGTCATGTATCAACAAATTTGAACTACCAGTGAGGATGAGATCATCAACATATAAAACCAATATGACAATTTCCTCACCTTGCTTCAAGATGTATACATTGTGATCTGACTCATAATGAATAAAACTAGAACTCAAAATAAAACTATCCATCTTCTCGTACCAAGCTGTAAGAGCTTGTTTGAGGCCATAAAGAGAATGACGAAGTCTACAAACCAATGATGAGTCCTATACAAATCCTAGAGGCTGCTCCATATAGATCTCCTCATGGAGATCACCATGTAAGAAGGCACTCTTCACATCCATCTGAAAAACTGACCAAGAATGTGAAGCAGCAAGAGAGAGTACAAGCCGAATAGAATCCATCCTAGCTATAGGGGAAAAGGTCTCGAGTAATCAACCCCTTCAACCTGTGAAAAACCCTTAGCTACTAATCTAGCTTTGTACTTATCTACTGATCCATCTGTAGCATATTTGGTCTTATAGACCCATTTACATTTTACAAGTTTTCTTCCCTTAGGAAGAGGGACAAGATCCAAGTATCATTCTTCATCAATGAAGAATACTCATCATACATTGCAACATCCCCCTTGAGTATGCCAATGGCCTTAGAAAACAACACTAGATCATCTATACAAGCTTGTCCCAAAAGAGCAACACCAGATGTATGTGAGTATGACGAGAATCAAAAAGATCACCAATGAAAAAACTAGCTGCCTATAGAGTGCTCTTTGCCCACTTGGGAAAAGGTGGTGAAGAAGATGGTTGTGGTTTCTAAACAAGTGCAACATCATCATCATCAATAATAGAAAGCAAATCCTCACTATCCCTGGTAGAAGAAGGAGGGGGAGAAGAAGAACTAGATGTATAGTCCTATGGAGTGGGTAACTCATCAACTTGAACATCCCATCGAAACAACACATCTTGTGTGATAAGATCAAAAAGATGATAGGCTTTTACATCTTCACAATAGCTAACAAAAATGAGTGGTTGGTTTTTCTTCTGTAATGCTTTGTGTTTGTCATCAGGAACAAACACCCATGCTTGACTCCCAAAGATGCAAAAATTTAAAATATCAGGCTTGATCCCAGACCAAGCTTCTTCAGGTGTCATATTCTAAACAACTTTGTGAGGCATACAGTTTTGATTGTAGTTTGCACAATTTATAGCTTCAGCCCAATATTGTGAACCCAAATTTTTAGAGTGAATCATACAGTTAGCCATCTCTTTCAATGTTCAATTTTTCCTCTCTGCTACACCATTTTGTTGAGGAGTGTGTGGTACAGTGAACTAGTGTTGTATCCCATACTCAATACAAAAATCATCAAAATCATTACTGTCATATTCCCCCCCATTTTTAGTGCATATCTTCTTAAGAGGAAGAGATGATTGTCTTTCAATAAAGGCTTTGAAAGCCTTAAAAGTTTCAAAATCTTCACTTTTCAACTTGAGAAAATATACCCAAGTTTTACGAGTGAAATCATCAATGAATGTGAGTGCATATTTGGCCCTTGAAAAATAACAAGTTGGAAAAGTCATCAAATCACTATGAACCAACCCTAAGGGTGCATTTGCACATGTGGCCTTACCAACTGGAAATGGATCCTAGTGTTGTTTACCAACTAGAGAACTAAGACACACCCCATCAATACATGAGACCTTTAGAAGGCCTTTTATAAGATGTTTGGTACTCATTTATTGCATATATCCATAACTCAAATGCCCTAATCTCTCATGCCACAATTTGCTGAGATTATTACCATGTATTATAAGTGAAGAACCAGAAGACATAAAATACTCAAACTTATCAAAAGTATAAAGTCTTGCAATATGGTCTACTGTACCTATATCAATAATCTCTCACTAGGATATTTGATATATAGAGAGAAGATTAGAAGAGATTTGGGGTACAAGCAATACATTGTTAAAACATCCATCCTATTTGTCAACAGTACATGATCCCAAAATTTCAATCTATGAGGAGTTACCCATAACAATATGTGATGTACTACAATCTATAAGAGAAGACAATAGATCCTTAGAATGTGTGAGATGATGAGAAGCACCTGAGTCAAAAATCCACTAATCATGACATGAAGATATAGCCCTAACTGAAAGTGCTTTCCCTTTTCCTGTAGGAGAAGTAGAAGGAGAAGGAGATGGAGACGAAATGGAAATTTTGTGTTGTCTGACCATTGCCTCTAATGCTTCCATCTTCTTAAAACATCTACTTTCATCATGATTAGGACCACCACAAAAATTAAATGGACCAAATGTTTTCTTCTTTTGCTTAACGGACTTTTCGGTCTTAGTAGATTTAAAATGATGAGGTGTCTAGGTGGTGGACTTTGGAGGGTTATTTGAAGGTGCTTGATTTTGTTTAGACTTAGGTGAAGGTTTTCCTTTAGAATAATTAGCAATTAGAAAATGACTAAGACCAAGTAGAACATCTAGGGCCATTAATTTTGTTTGTTCCTTAGTCAATCTTTCACAAAAAACTTTAAAGGAAGGCCATTTGAATTCATCACCTAATGTATCCATCATGGTATAAAAAGCAAAGGAAAAAACACTATATGGTCCTTTCAACTTTTACAAAATTATGAAAATGCACTCCTTATCACTTTTATCCTTGTCACCAGCTTTCAACTGTGACCTAATAAATTTGAATTTTGCCAAGAATTCATCTATTGAAGGAAAATCTAATGGAGAGAGAGTACTCAATTCTGCATCTAATTACAAAATCTTAAACTAATTAACTTTTCCAAATAGGTTTTTAAATATTTCCCATGCCTCTTTTGGCATTGTAGCATTTGAAATGTGAAATTGAAGATTATCTGAGACGTTGAGGCAAATCAATCCAAGAGCCTCATCATGCTTACAACCGTATGCATATTTGTCTTTTTCAGTGGTGAATGTTGCAGGTGTTATTTAAAAAAAAAAACTCCATAAGCCCTTTGATTGAAGGATTTGTTGCATTTTTGGCTTCTAAACATGGTAATTTGTGGAGTTTAGGAGTTCAAACAATCAGGATTCCATTCTCGAAGAAGATGATGACATTGACAAGAACAACCTAGACATTCATTTTTTCCTCAAAACACCCCTCCCATTACAATTTAACATCTCTCAATAAAAAAAATTTAGCCTTAGCTTATACAAAAGGTACAAAAAAATAGCTTTATGCAAAAAAAATATGTAGGGAGATTTGACCCCAAGAATTCCTCCCTACCAATTCTTTAACAAAATACCTCTAGCCACTTTAGCAAAGTCAACTTTGTTCATTTAAAGCTAGAGAATTGCTTTTAAACAACTAAAAATTAAGAAATTAATTTAAAAAATCCAAAATAACTCACACGTGTGAGATGAATGCTGAATAATTTTTGGCTTTATTAGAAATAATTTCTTGTTCCAGCAAGGCGTGGTAATTAGGAAAAATTTTGATGAGAATTTTGTAAATATTTGCCAAGGAAAAAACCTCCAAGCAATTTCAGAATTAGCTCCATAGGATCTGCTCAAAGGACTATATAGCCTAATCCAAATCTATATTTCTCAGCTGGAAATGAAATCTTGGAAAGTCTAATAACACATACAACTTTTAGATTTTGATTTTATGTAGTATAAGGCGTTTAAACTGAAAAAACCATATGGCTATGCTGCAGAACAAAATAGATTTTGAAATCCCTATTGTAATCCCCAAAAATGTTGTATAGCCTAATCCAAATCCATACTAATTGATCTAGAATGAAATATAGCACAGTCATCTTTCATGAATAGATGTTAGATTTCAAAAAATATGTTTGTATGATCTGTAACATCAAAAAATTGTATAGGTGTTGCAATCTGCCAGAAAAACCAGTTAGCTGGTTTTTATCTGGAAGAGTTGTACGACCAGCAAAGAATGAAAAAAATCATATTAAAATGGATTCGTGATTGAATTTTCTATGCCCCTATGCCAAAAAAATTTTGGTTTTGGAAATTTTAATGGTCATAAATGATCATAAAGTACAAAAATTTCCAAAAAAAAACTTGTAAACAAGAACCAAAATGTGAGAGAATAACAAATATTTGTAACACATCAATAAAATAATATTTTTGACTGTGTTAATAGAAGAAAAAAAAATAGGGAAGAGGATCTTCAACTAGAACTCTAAGCTTTGATACCATGAAAGAATGAGCAGGAGATACACAAGATCCACAGGATCAAACCAAGAGAAAGAACCCACAACAAGTAACCTACAAAAATAATACCAGAGAATAAAATATGTTTTTTTCACACACCTAAAAAATAGGTGATAATCCTAAAAATTCTCTGTACTCTCTCATTATTCTCTCATTGCAATCTATTAGATTGTAAAGTATATATAATACAAATAGTTTGTTTTACGACAATAGACTATTTGTTGTGATTACAAAATAGAGAAAACAAACTATTTGTTTACAAATACTACGAACAAAAATATTGTTGAGAGACTCTCAACAATAAAATAAATTATCCTAGGTAAATAAAATTAACCCTAGGTAATAAATAACTTACCATACTATCCCTAGGTAAGCTTAAATATTCATATTTCAACAGCATATCCTTTGGTGACTACTCAAATATCTACTCTTGATCCCAATGGGTTTACAATGAAAGTTATCCTCCAAGTTATTAAAATTTTAGAAGACAAGGTTACCAATATTAAACAAAAGGCTTTAAATTATCCTCATGCTACTGATTAAAAATATATGTTACATAATCTTGTTTCACCTAAAATATCTTTTCACCCCTTACCAACTATTGTTTTGTACCCAAGTTCATATTTTATGATGGTAAGGGTTATCTTGAACATCTCTGATACTTCATGCATCATGTCTTGATTGTGCCTCCAATGATAAACTTAGAGAAAATTATTTTCAATAAGCCTAAAAGACTATGTTTTACAATGTTTATATGATTTATAAATCTAATTAGTGAGATCAATCAAACATCTAGCAAATCAATTTCTTGCACATTTCTTTATCAATATCACTAAAAATATGTCATATGTTCAAATTAAAAAGATCAAATAAGGAACCAATGAACCTATCAATGAATATATTTTAATATATAAAATAGTGTTAACCAAAATGAATATTCCAATGGTAGATAAAAAAACTTCAAGACATCTTTGAGAAAAGTTTGTTATAATTACCCTTTATTTAGGATAATCTATTTTATCCTAAGTTTATTTTTCATGTACGAGGAATTTATATTTATGTGAATTATTAATTCACATAAATCTAGATTCCATGAGGTATCACTCACCTCTTTGTGTTCCCTAAGTATTTGGGATTTACTTGCATGAGTAACTCCTTTCCCCACATGACACACACCTTATTTCTCTTCGCAAGGGACTAGAACACAAGTGGCACACATTTAGGGGGCTTTGTAAGGTCATAATGGGATTTTATATAACTCTTATATTTCTCCTATAACTCTATAAAAGATCCCTTCCTCTCCTCTTTTCCTCACGAAGAATCTTATAGCTCTCTCTATTTTTCTCTTATTCTCTTGGTTTAAATCTTGTAGTTGTATAGATTTTGGTTGTAAGCCTTCTAATAATATCACATGGGTTTTTATTTGATACATTCAATTTTCTACTTTAAAACTCTTTTCACTATGGTTTACTCTTGAGAGGTAACTTAGTATTTTGTATTCTTGTTTTTATCTCACTTTCATTCTATGTCATTGATGATAATTCTTGGGTTAAAATCCCTCATGGTATCAAAGCTATGGTCATCTTAATGATATTTTTTTGAAAAGCATGCATATTTTTAAAGAGTATTCCTAGATTTTTTTGCAATGGATCTAACCCTTGATAATAATTTTCAATCCATTTATTTTTCTCCTTAATTATATTTATTAGTTTCTAACTCTTTCTTGTAGGTTTTAGCCACATTAAATTTATTAAAAAAAAGACTTTCTTTGACTCTTTTTTTAAATGTATTTTTCAGTATTTTTTTACTAACGTTTAATTAGCTTTTTTTAATGAGCATTAAAAACTTTATTATTATTATTTTTTTGCTCATTAATTCATCTCTACCTAATATTTGTTATTTTTTTTGCAGATAATTTTTTTTGTGGTGCTTAACCATTCCACAATATTAACAAAAAAGTTACAAAATTTGCTTACTTAGATTTTGTTTCTTCTATATATTATATTTAATTTTTTTGGATAATATGATCTTTTTTTGTGTGAGATCTCTGTAGAAGCATACAGGTCAATTTTTTTTGGAGAAAAATTTTGTTTTTACCAGCTTTTTCCTCTACACAAGTTTTAGGTTCTAACTTGTTTTTTTTTTCTTCAAGCTTTGAGTCATCCCTATCAGATAGTTATTTTTTATATCACTTTTGTGCCCCTTACCTACTTGGTGTCTTTCCTAACTGTGTCTCTCTCTAGCCAGTGTTAAATATCCTTGTAAGATTCTTTTTCTCATCAAACCATTTTTAGTTTTTTTTTGTTGTTTGGCATCCTATCACTAGTGTCTTCACCAAGCTAACCTCTATATCACCCTTCACCTACTTAACATTTTCCCTATCAAACATTGATCTTATTTCCCTACTCTCTCCTTCACCTAGGTCATCACCCTTACATTTGGAAAGCTTTCTAATTTTTTTAAAAAAAACATATAATCATAAATTTATCTGTAGTAATCTTCTATTCTTTTTTTTTTTAAGGAAAAATAGTTGGGAATGATTTTATTTTTAAAATCATATCATTATTTATTTTTACTTGGCATCTGAAAAGGCATCAATTTCACCTTAAGGAGCAAGATCACTACATGGTCATCGTATAATTTGGATTTAGTTAAGCACGATTATTTAGTACTTTCCTTTTTTAGCTTGACACATTTTCCTTTCTAGATAAGAGCTCCAAGTTATTTTATTTTTCTATCTTTGAGAAACATATTCTATCTAAATCGACTTGCTTAAGAATTCTTTAATACTTTTATTTTTCTTGTTACTTAAGCTCACTTTTTTCTTTCATCATATTCATTTACTCTCTTTGCTTTATTAAAAATTGTTCATCTATATGGTAATGTGTTGTTTTATTTTTTCAATTAAAATAAAAAAACTTTACCAACCTTTATAAGAGCTACACATGGATATTTTTTAAAACATAAATAAAATTCATTCTTCTTTATAAAAAATCTACAATGCATCAAGAAAAACCATTTATTTACATTTTTTAATCATAGGCTTTAAAATAAACATCAAAAATAGACCTTTTTTAGTTGATATTATATTTTCCATAAGAACTTGGCAAGTTTATTACAATTCTCTATCTTTTTCCTAGCTCTTATTTATTTCTTGGTATCTCTTTTGAATTCCATCAAAGTCATTCCTTTAGTTTCTTGCCTCTCCTGCACCTTTGTTACCTTAGTGATTTTTTACCTATTTGCTTTCTGATCATTGGATGAGATTTCAAGGCAAAATGACTCAATTATTTCTCAAATTTAAATTCACGTCCACCACTTACCATTTATGAAAATTGTATATGTAATATATTTTTAATTTCAAACATTTGGTGAAAATAGTAGATGGCAGGGACCCTCAATCGGATACAAAGACTACCTCTACTAAAATTTTAGATAAATGGCAAGAAAAACATGATGAGGCCTTAGGATTGATTGGCATGGGTATGACCCCCAAATTTTATGTCCAAATTGATGTTTTTTTTTTTTTTTTGTCTCCATTACTTGGTCTAAACTTAAATTTGTTTATGACATTGTGAATGAATCTCATAAAATTCAAATTCAAGATCAAGTATCTAATTTAAATTACAATGACTTAAAAACTATGAATTATTTGTTGATTAAAGTTCATTCTTTGCATTCTCAACTAGTTGGTTTAGGCATTAAAATTTCATATTTGAATTTGATTCATATTATCATGAAAAAGTGGTTACCTTGACCTTTTCAGTAGTTTATTACTAATATTAATTCATAACTACCTTTTCTTAATCTATCTACTATGTTTACATTTGAATTATTTTTCACTTTGTTGCATCAAGAAGAATAAAAGTTGATTTAATATGGTAGTATTAAGACTAATGAACATGATTTTATTTTTAAATATCAACATAATAATGGCAAAAAACATGTTAAGTCCAATAATACACATGAAAATAAATATCAAAAATCTAAATCTAAACCTAAGAAAAAGTTAATGTGTAATTATTGTGACAAAAACACTTATGATGAAGATTACTACTTTAAAAAAAAATTGATATCAAAAATGGAAAGCTTAAGGTCAAAGACAATGCTAGCACTAGTAACATTAAGACTCAAGCAAAACAAAAGTATCATACTAGAGCTACTTTTACTTGTGATTTGCATGCTTCTCTTATTTAAAGGATTATTGATTATGGTGATACTCAATATATGACATCTAATACTCAATTTTTTATTTATTTAAAGCCATCAGATCTTTCTAAAAATCATTTAAGTCTTGAAAATCATGATTCTTGCAATGTTGAAGCCATAAAAAAAATTTAAAATACCTAATGGTGAATTGCATCATGTCTTATTTGCTCCTGAGTTGAAATTGAATTTATTTTTTATACCTCAATTATGCAAACAAGAATATAAGTTATCATTAAATACTTTTCTAGACTGATAATTTGTTCAAATTTACTAGATTCTCTTCTTCTTCTTCTCATGCTTTGCATTTTTTTAATGATAATAACTTGTGGCACAAAATAGTAGGACATATCAATTACCAAATTATTTCACTAATAAATAAACTTAATATGGTGTAAGGTTTGCCTGAAATTTATCGCACTACTTCTACTTCTAATGGTTATATGGCTGGTAAAATTCATAGAAAATCTTTTCCTAAAAATAATTATTGGCATGCTACTAAAAATATTCATTTAATTCATAGTGATATCTTAGACCATATGAAAACTTATTCTATTTATGGTGTTAATTATGATTTAACTTTTCTTGATGATTTCACTAGATGAGTTTGGATTTATTTCTTTAAAACTAAAGATCAAGTTTTAGACACTTTTATGGAGTTTCATGCCTTTGTTTAAAAACAATCTCATTTTAATTTATGTCTATTACACACTGATGATGGTATTCAATATGTTAACAATTATTTTCTTGTATATTATAAGCAACATGGAATTAAGCATGAGAAAAATGTTTCTTACACATTTGAGAAAAATGGTGTTGTTTAACGTAAACATAGGACTATCACTAAAATGGCTAGGTGTATGTTGCATGCTAAAAATATACATTATAAATTTTGAGATGAAGCTATGTATTGTGATTTCTATCTCATAAATAAGACTCCCACTAAAGCTTTTTTAAATATTACACCTGAAAAAGCTTGGAGTGGTAGAAAACATAATATAAAATATTTATGTGATTTTAGTTGTGATGCATTTATTCATATTCTAATTAAAAATCATAAGAAATTATATTCTATAGCAAATAATTTTATAAATTTTTGGTTATGATTAATCATGTAAATCTAATAGGGTTTATGATCCTCAAACTAACAAAATCAAGATTAAAAAGGATGTTAACATTGTTGAAAATGGTATACTTGATTGTGCTTCCAATTTCAATTATCTTAATATAGATTTTATTTCTTTTCATTTTTAAATGAGTGTTGATCATAATTATGTGTTGCATAATGATATTGTTCCTCCAATTCTTTCTCCTTATTCTATTCTTGATCCACCTAAATCTATGCTTAAGTGGGCCAATACTACTATAGAAGATTTTGGAATTTATGTAGATCTTAATAATACTCATAAAATTAGGCAAAAATTTTGTAATTATGTTTTTATGTCTAATTTTATGCTCAATAATGATCCTCAAACTCTAAAACAAGCTCAAGGTCACACTCATTGGGAAAATCTATGCATGATGAATACAACTTTTTGATTTCTAATAACACTTGGGACTTAGTCCCACTACCTAAAGGGCATCATTTGGTAAGTTTTAAATGGTTTTTTAAAACTAAGTTCAATTCTGATAATCAAATTCAAAAATATAAAACTAAATTAATTGCTACAGGTTTTTCTAAAATTGAAGGAATTGACAATAATTAAAATTTTATTTCTATTGCTAATATTCCCAAAATTAAAGTTATTTTAACTTTAGATGCTCAAATGCATTGGCATGTTTATCAAATAGATGTTAAGAGTAATTTATTAAATAGTAACTTGCATGAATAAATTTACATGTCTCAACCTCCTATTTTTATTAAGCAAGTCAATGAACATCTTGTATGCAAGTTAAACAAAGATATTTATGGTTTGAAATAATATCTTATAGAATGGTATTCTAAAATATATCATTTTTTTATAACCTAAGGCTTTACTCATACTTCTAATGATCCTAATATTTTTATCTAAAATGATCCAAATGGCATAGTTATCATTATTTTATATGTTGATGAATTGATCATAATTGGCAGTAATAATTTAATGCTTTCTTACATTAAAAATGATTTTAAGAATACCTTTGAAATGACTGATTTGGGTCTCTTACATTACTTTTTAGGCATTCAAGTTTGGCAAGACAAGGATAGGATCTATATTTTTCAATATAAACATGAATATGATTTATTATCTTGGTTTAATATGTTAGATTTCAAAACTATTACTACTCCTTGTGTACTTGGTGTTAAATTACTTAATGACGTGGAAATAAAAATTGTTGATCCAACTCTATATAGATAATTAATTGGTAGTTTGAATTATCTTACTCATACTCATTCTAATATTACCTTCTCTATTGGATTGGTTTCTTGATTTATGTCTAAACCTTGAGCTATTCATTTTAAAGCTACTAAAATAATGCTTCATTATATTAAAGGTACTCTAACTTTTAGCATCAAGTATACCTCAAATAACAATTTTTTTAGAAGGTTATTTATATTCTGATTGGGCTGGTAATCCTAATGATCATAGATCTATAGGTGGTTATTGATTCTCTTTGAGTTCTGACACCATTTCATGGAATAGTAAATATCAAACTACTATATCTCTATCTTTCATATAAGTTGAGTATAAATCTTGTAATCATGATATAAAGGAAGACATTTGTCTTAGAATACTTCTTGTAAATTTGGGCCATCCACAACATTCGACCACTCCGATTTTCATGATAATAAAAGTGTCATTACCTTAGCAAAAAATCTAGTTTTTCATGTAAGGTCTAAGCACACTAAGATTCAACATTACTTTCAACATGAACTTCTTGAAGACAATCAAATTCTTCTCTCTTTCTATCCTATCAAATAACAAATGGTTGATATCTTCACTAAGCCACTATGTAAAGACAAGTTTGTTTTCCTTTGTAAAAAATTAATATTGAAGGAAGTTTTCATCAAGGGAGAGAGTTAGTGATGTTTCCTCCTTTTTTGTTTTTTTGTAAACCCATAAATAAAGTTTATGGGGGGGTGTTATAATTACGCTTTATTTAAGATAATTTATTTTATCTTAAGTTTTTTTAATGTATAAGTAATTTATATTTATGTGAATTATTAATTGACATAAATATGGATTCTATGAGCTTTCACTCATCTTTTTGTGATCTTTTAGGATTTGTGAGTTACTTGTATGAGTAAATACTTTCTTTTCTTTGTAAGGGATTAGGACACAAGTGGCACACACTTAGAGAGTTTGTAAGGTCATAATGGGATTCTATGTAACTCCTATTTTCCTCCTCTAGCTCTATAAAAGAGTCTTTATTATCTTCTTTTCCTCACTAAGAATATTATAGTTCTCTCTATTCTTATCTTGTGCTCTTAATTCAATCTTATATTTGTGAAGATTTTGGTTGCAATCCTTCTAATAAGATCACATGGGTTTTTCTCTAATACATTTAGTTTCACACTTTAAAAATCTTATCACTATGATTTGTTATTGATAGGTAACTTAGTATTGTGCATTATTTTTTTCTCTCACTTTCATGCTATGTCATTGATGATAATTCTTGGGTTAAAATCTTTCATTTTTCCCATTATATGAATCCATTGTTTTCAAGAAGTTCAAATATTTTGATGACTTATGCTATATTTTTTGAGATAATGAAATGAAGCATATTTCCTTGAATAAGCTTTAGTATGTAGAAAACACATCAACTACATATAATACCAAGTTTCATATCAAACCAAACTACAATGTAAAACTTACATAACCTAAAAATTAAATAACCACAATGGTTAACATAGTGCCAACATAACCTAATCATCTCATCTTATCCAATGAACCTAAGATTAAAAATATTCACAATTACTTGAGTCTCATGCTTTGTTACTTATGAATCTTTTGGAGTGTCATCTCATAGCTCTCACTTCTCTTATAGAGGTTGATATGAGTTAACCTCTACCCAAAGGATATGATGCTAATGCATATTTTAATTATCATCAAGACCTTTAAAATTATATGAATAAATATTATACCTTGAATAATAAGATCTTATACCTTATTTATGACCAAAATATTACCTTTTATGATCCTCCAAAGGATTCAGGTTCACAACTTGGAGATCACCAAAATCATAACAATCCTTTGCATGATCATTCTAAGAAAGATCCAAAAGTGAAAATGGCATACAATGCACATCCTCCTCCATCACATTATGAACACCCGTTATATGGTATTATTATCACTTATACACTCATAGTACCTCCTATGGTTTAGATACCTTATATTATATTTGATGATAGTGCAATAGTGAATGATGACTCAAATATTCATTTATTATTTATTTGAGCATATCTTGACCATCATCCCATATATAGTCTTATGATTAATAATGATGTTAGTGAGAAATTATGTACCATGACATTATTTACACATTTAGGATATACACATAATTATTTATACCTTTTGACCAAAATGGTCAAAGAATTTGATGGGAAATCACAAAACATTGTTAGTGAGATTGACTTACCTTGACAGGTTGGTGTAGCACATGTGGTTACCACCTTTTTAGTTATACCATATATAAGATTATTTGATATGTTATTGGAATGACCTTGGATACATAAACTCTATGTAGTACCTTGCATATTGTTCGATTATATTAAATACATTCATACCAACAGGGTAGTCATAGTTTTCTAAATTCCATATGAACATCTACTAAAACAAGAGAATTTTATTCCAAGATAGATAATTATCAAACCTACTATTGATATTTTAACCTCACAAAACATATTTAAACCTATATAATCTAAAATTTTCTCATTAAAACCCTCCAAGATTATACATGTGGGATTACATGCCTTTTGATGTCCTCTTTTGGTCTCATTTTAAGCCTTTTAGCATTGTTTAAGGTATCATAGTATGTGTTAGACATTGCTTAAGAGATACTCATGTCATAGTTGTTTTGATACTTTGGATGATGTGTTAAGTTGTCATGGTTCTCCTTTGGTGAGTAGAAGGTTTTCAAGTGCCTTTTGAAGCCTATAAAGTGGTATAAACCTTGTTTAACAAAGTTAATGTTTTTAAGTAGAAAGAGGTATTTGTGAAAGTTAAGGTTTCTTGTTCTTTTTATATTTAGGCATGTTTTAAACACTTATTAAGGAAGGAAATTTTTATAAATATAATTAAGGTGTTCAAGTAATTTTTTTATATTAACATGAGGTTTAAGAATGTATCTAAGGTTTCCCTCTATAGTCTACTTAGTCAAGACGTTTTAAAGCTCTAATTAGCCCCCCAAGCCATCATGTACCCTTAAAACATGTCATATAAGTAACCTTGAAGCCATAAAACCTTTGAATAAGATATGTTTAGGTGTAAAATTGAAATTGTGGGTATTAAAGGGTCTCATAACTATCATAATTTTATTTTTGGAATGGTTTTATATGCAAAAGGTTTCCTTTTAAAAGTCAAATGGTTTCCATCCATCAAAAGGAGGTTCCACACATTGAAAATGACTCTCCAAATTCACTCCATCCATAACACATATTTTAAACTTATTTTTGGCTGATATTT
The DNA here is from genome assembly GCA_037957365.1 of Torreya grandis. NCBI lineage: Eukaryota > Viridiplantae > Streptophyta > Pinopsida > Cupressales > Taxaceae > Torreya > Torreya grandis. The sequence goes on from JARHVA010000646.1 coordinate 1,840,581, forward strand.
TCCCTCCCTCTTTCCTTAAATGACTTTTCAAAGCTTCAAACCTGGAAAAAATGTAGGAAATAAAGGTTTTGTAGGTGTTTCTAGCTCTTATATGGATATGTACAATCATTTCAGAGTTGAAAGAGGTTAGACACTTCATGGAAGGTATTTTTTAGGTGTAAAAAGTAATTTTCATGTCCAAAATATTCAAAATGATTCAAAATTTGATTTTTTCCTCTATTGAGCTCCTTGGCAGCCTTGAAAAGCCAATCTGGTTTATGAACAATATGAACATGAGAGAGAAGATAAGGACCCAAGATTTTTGGAAGAGGAGGGGAACTTAGTTATATTGAATTTTGTGGAATTATTTCTTATATTTCCTCTCCCTCATTTATGAATAATCACTAATAAGTTGAAGGCCTCATTGTGTTTTCTCCGTCTAGAAAGGCTTCAGGTTTGTTTTGGTTTTTCCATTTCTAAGCATGATAAAAGAAGAAAAAAAATTGGGTGAATTATCATGGGTACATTAAACTCTTATACACCATGATAAATCCCCATTTCAAATTTGTAACCTCAAAGAGACAATAAACCTTCTTGTGAAACTATCTACATGTTTATGAAAATAGGGTTCTTGATAATTTAGGGTTTCCAATGGTTGTAAAGTGTTGGTAAGGTTTTAAAACTCTTCCAAACTTACTTAAAACTCTAAAAAAATAGATTTTCAATTATTTAATAGACCTAAAACTCACATAATGGTGACCACCCATAGTTCCACATGCAGTCAAGTAGCCTAAATCAAATCAATGAATCTACAGACCTACCTGAAGGTTTCCAACATAATGCTTCTAGGGTTTTACAAAGTTTAGTGAGAATTCTCAATAAGGTTTTAGGTTGAAATCAATATAATCCAAGATTTAGGACATAAAATACCAGGTTTTGGTGGGTGATTTATATATCTTTTGAGTTGTCATGATGACCTAGATTTAATCAATAAGTCTTTAGTCCTCCTTGAAGTCTTACAAACATGGTTTCAAAGATCTAACAAAGTTATAAAGTCTATGTTAGTAACTAATTTGAAATTCTATAGAAAAAAATGGTATTATTAAAGTTTCTTAAGGTATGGATCTCCCAAGAGGAGGCCATGAGCAAGTTTAAAAACCTCTATCTCACCCCTCATATAAACTCTTTAGAATTGAATCATAGTGGTGGTGAATTTACATTTTGAGAAGGTTAAAGAGGAACCATGTCATTTTTTAGCATCATCATCTAAGGTTCATTTACATTTATTAAAGTTGATTGACAGGTTCAAAATGTTATTTGTAAAGTATATAAAATCCTCTAAGAGTGTTATGTCATGAGACTGCCTATGTAAGGGGTGATAAGAGTGTCTAATAAGGTTGTGTAGAGTTCAAAATCATTTAGTCAATGTTTATAATGGTCATAGAATTGATTAAGATGTTAGGTTAGTTATACAATATTTATTTAAGGGGATCTCAAAGAGTCATAGGTACCTATGAAGAAGCTTGTGAAATGGAAGGATCAAAGCCAAGAAAGGATTAGACTACCCCAAGATGAGATCTTAGCTAAGATCTCCAATGTAAACAAGACTGTGATTGACAAGTTAGAGAAACTCTAGTGGATTGATGAGTTGAGGGGATATAGAGTAGTGGAGAAAACACTAAATAACCTAATCAAGTAACCTCATATGATATTGAGAAGGAAAACCTTAATTCTCATCTTTCTCATAGTCACAGTCAAGAGCCTAGAATCGAGCACCTATAGGCCTGGTTGTGTATGAAGAATAAGATGAGTAATGAAGTCCTATTTTAGGGTGATAAAGTTATAAAATTAACAAGATAAAGATGGTAACATGATAAAATAAGTTAAAAGGGGTTTTATAATATCTTCATGAAAAAAAATCTCACTCTATCACATAGGCAAAAAACCAAGACTATATTTTACAGGTCAGTCATGAGGAAGCAAGGTAGCTAAGTGGAAGGTGCCCTTCATAGGAGATTTAAAGGGTCTATACATAATATGGAGGTCATATTCCTAATTTTATACTATTAAAAACAATCTAAATTTGTTTACAAATTAATATGTTCATACTCATAGTCTTAGACAAACCTAATTAAGCACCTACAAGTAGGACCTTAGAGAAGAGTGAAGGTACAAGGAACCATATAGTGAACTAAAGTGAAGGAAATGTAAGGAGGTGTCTTGATTTGTTTTCTAAAGGATCATAGTGTTTTTCATTATAATTATTTTGGTCCTTGGAGGCAATAAGATACTTGATAGCGTAATTAGGCATAGTATGCCTAAATAGGCAGTCACAAGCCTATATATGGAAATAGAGACAAATTGCACCTCTTAGGCCATGATTAGGATTGTAATATCATAATAACTAAGTGATGATGTTTAAATATTGTCATTGAGGTCCAAACTCATAAAGTTAATGGTAAAGTTCAAGAATTAGCCCTGTAGGGTCAATTATGTTATGAAGCAAATGAACCTTAGGCATAGGTGTGAGGGTCTACAAATAGTTAGAGGAGTGGAAAAAGAAGAAAAATGATGAAAATAAGTTTGGAAGGATATCACAGACCTCATAGGGTGTTTCTAACCCAAAACACATGGTTTTTCTCCTTTCTATGAAAGTTCACTTCTCTTGACCTTCCAAAATATAGGGTTTTGAGCTTGAGAGGCACTTTCTCCATGTTAGAAAAATAGAGAACAAATGTATGGAGTCTTCATCTTCTAGAGTAAATTGAGGAGGGTTGTATACTTGATTATCTTGGTATTGGTTTTTTAGTTCAATCTTTTAGGGATATGAACAATAGTTAAGAGATCATGCCACTCAAAACTTGCCTAAACCATTCTTAATGACTCGATTGAAGAAAAATTGAGATAAATGCATTTAAATTATTTGATTTGTCTTGGGATATATCTATAACTCCTTGTTCACTCTAATAAGGTCCCACTCATGATAGTATTTTGTATGGATAGTTGTATAGTCCATTAAAAACATTAATTTGGTAGGATTTAGTGATGAATTCAAGGTGCAAAGTTATGTGAAGAATTGTAGATCATTCAAAAAGGTTGTGTGAGGTGTTTTCCAAATTATCAGATCATAAACTAATCTCAAACCCTCCTAGAAAATATTCTACAGGTTTGATCAAAAGAGCCAAACTAGAAATGCTAGAGAGAGGTGACCTAATCACCTAAATGAGAAAAGGTTACAAGTGTGAACTATTTAAAAGTCATAAATCATGGTTTAATATGATTTATTATACATAAATCATAATTAATTACCTATTATGAATGTTTTATTTAGGTTTCATGTTCATCCAAATAGGTAACACTAAATGACTAGGCCTAGTTGTCTAATAGGCCTATTTTGGGAACAAGAGAAGATGATTATTAGCATGAGAGGTTATTGAGTGAGTAAATTGAGTCCCATAAAAATTCTTGTAACTGATACATTGAAGGAATAAGGCACACTTCATGGCTATTATGGAATATTATGTAGTTTTGGCCTAGTCAACTTGCCCAAAGGGAAGGTAGGCTACTAAATGCTTTATGGAGGCCTAATTGGACCACATTTATGCCTTGTCACTATCATGAGGAGAGGGAATTAACCAAGTTGTATTACTCATGATATGTATTGATTCAACTAAAACTAAAGGAGTCTTCATTAAACCATTTTCTATGCCATACTCATTAAAGGACATCAACTAGCCCAAGGCAACACATGAAAAGATCATGGGACTTGTTGGTGTGTGTTTTATGTACACCTCAGATATTTTTAAATGAGGTAACCTCTAACATTTTTAGATATATATAGAACTAGGTTAAACTTCAGGGAATGATTTTTAGGTATGTGGTTAGAACAAATGGATGGTGGAATAGCAGGTTGAGCTTGTGGGTTATTTAACCAAGTTTATGGTTGGATACATGGAATCTAATAAAAAGGATAAATCAATAGGTGATTTGGATGGGTGGAAGACTATCCTATGGTGGTAAAATCTCAAAGAAAATTAAAAAGGAATGGTAAGGTATAAAATAGGGTTCTATGTCTTTGAACAAGAGCTTATTATCATCTCTTTGGTGGATAAGTATCTCAAGAACCAGTGTTTGCTATTTGCATATTTTTCACACTCATGAACAAACACTGTTAAGATTCTAGGGTAATTAGATATAGGATGCTTGATGGTCTCAACTAAAGTTTTATATTTTTAGGCTATTGTTATACACCTTTTTATAAGATATTATAGCTTGGACCAAGAAGTTATCTAGGGAAGCTATGGCTCACACCTATAAGTCTAAATCTAAGGAGATGCCTCTACACACCTTAGATTATCAATTCAAATTATACTAACTTCCTAAATCAATGAAATATTATCAATATTCAATATATATTACACATTTAAGACTAACATTAATTAATAAAATAGTTAGATTCATCTATAACATTTACACATATCAGAATTATTGAATCAATATAGCCAAAAAAAACTTCAAATTCATTAACATAGAGAGGGAAGAAGAAAGAACAAACATAGTTGCATAACAATCAATTTATTGATTTATTCCTGTATATTCATTTAAAACTTTGACCCTTTAAAAATAGGGTTCTACATGTATATAAATATCTTTGAGAAGGGGTCACCTCATCCTGTAAGTTTAGAACATTTCTTTTACATCTTGATAGACTATAAGATAAGTGTCAGTTACATGTCAATAACTTATATGTCTATCATGCAATGTGTACATGTTGCCAAAAATAAATTAGTTGTTTATAATATAAATACAACTAAGACTTAACTATTTAGTTATAACCTCTACATGCAAAATTATAAAAAAATATCCTCCATGATAAATTGGCTCTTGCTTAATGTGTCTCAAAACCATCATTAGAACTATATTTGTACTTGTACTTGATGATGTAGTAATGATAATTTCACTCAAAGATCCACTAGTTGATTAAACTATTGTTACCATGGGAATTGTAGTATGAGGTGGCACTAATATAGCTATATTTATTGACACTATAGGTGGAGTCTGTGAAGTCTATGGAGTAGAACTAGCAAGTGGTATTTATTGGGTTGCCTTCTTCTGAGCATATAGGTCTTAGTAGTGCATGTACACCTTAGCATGATGTACTTTAATTAGTTTCATATCCAAAAGATACAACCTATTCACCCTACTTATTTACTCTATTATCTTGGTGTGTTCTATATTGGTGGCTCTAAAGATGACCCTAAAGAATTCTACTTTTGTCACATTTTTCCTAGATGTACTGGATTTAGCTTTAATGTCTTCCAATATTAAGCCTTGAAGACTCTATTTGAAACCATGAGAGGCTTTCTTAATAATTTGGTCAAATATAGCCTAAGTCACTAGCTTGCCTCTCTTGTCCTAAATTATAGTCAATTCAAGTTCTATCAAAATTTGTTGGACCTACTGCTCTTACTTGGCCAATTTATTCACTAGAGTCTTAGACGATCATACATAATGTTGGGCCTACTATGTTCTTATTAAATCTAAATTCAAATAATTTTATGCCTCCAATGGGGTCATCAATTCCAAGTGGCTAAATTCCTTATTAGAAGTACATACCACTAATAAATTTTGTTTATTAGCATCCTCTCTGTGACTTATGAATAATCTAGTTATAGAATTAACATGAGGAGATAAACTAAATCTAAAATAATTAATACAATTAATAATCTCATACATCATAAGTGTTGCATTTTGTACATCCTAATCAATACCTTGAGGGACTCTGATTCCCTGTTGTTCTCTAAAAATTTTTAACTCCTCTTTGAGTTCTTGTCTAGCCATTTCATTTCCCTTGTGTATGCCCAAGATTACCTCTGTATGGGTCTCCATTTAGGACTTAAGTTCCTCAATAAATGGAGACTAACCATTTGTCTATTATACCTCTTTTTAAGGGAGTAAAATTCTTCTCTTTCTTCCATCATCAGAGTTCTACCTAAGCTCTCTTCAATTTTCCTTTTCCTTACCCATTATATTGATGTTGTGGCCTTATCAAATATTAAGCTCATCATTGTTAGTTTAGTGATTCTTATATTAGGACTCTAAGATGCCAAGGCTCCTAATTCCTTAGCCCAATCTATAAGAGTGAGCTTTGATGGATCTAATGGTTAAGATTCCACTTGGGCATCTTCTTTAGGCTTAGGCTTAAGCTCAATTTTAGTGGAAGGGTTAGGCATTATTGGCCAAATGATTTTTGACCAATCTATGTTTATTTTTAGCCAAAATTGGCCTACAAAACTTTTGCCTAGATAGATTAGGACATTCTCTTAGACCATTCAATAACCTTCTACACCCATAACTAGTCTTTTTCTAATCTTAAATTAATGACGTAATGTAGTATCTTGGGAGGTCCTAGTGTGGTGTGAGAAGCTAAAAAGAGATCTTGTTAAGTGGGTGATCCAATGGTGAAAAAATTATACAAATCTCATGGCCCTACCACATGTCACTTTCAAGCTTTTGAAATACTTTAAGCAAGTTTTAAGGTGAATTTGGAGATTTTGTGGAAATGGCCTAAAAATAGGTCTAGAATTGCAAGTGAAGGATCTAATAGGTTTTTAGGGTGTTTGAGAATTCAATGGAATTAATTATGTTTTCATAAAGTTTTAGATATTTTAATGATCCAAAAATTATGTCTAGAGAAGCTATTATGCCAAAAATACCCCCAAAAGTTCATTAGATGACTTAAGGGTCCTCAAAAAAGAAATTTTAAGTCAAAAAGTAACTTTTTGAGGAATTAAAAATATTTTTGACTTGCTCCCACCTCCTTATGGCATTTTTTACCCTTTTTAAATGTTCAAGATTATTTTAATTCATTTGGAGTGGAGGAGAGGAGTTTGGGAACAAAATGATACATTTTGGAACTTTCTAGAGCTTTGGAAAAATAGGTTTTTGAATGGTTTGATTTTTTAAATGGATAAAATATCAAATGTAGGCATCCATTGTGTCCATAATATCCTTTCATATACCTTTGAAATAATATTCCATCATAATAACTATCAAAGGTAAGGAAAACCTATTAGTTATAAACTAGGCATGAAATAGGTTTTCTACCATTAATGGAGGTCCAAGAATTTTATAAGATTTCCAAAAGAAAGGAAAGGTAATTTATAGAATAACATAATTTTCCAAAGTTTTATATTATATATTCAATCTTTTGGTTATTTATGCTAAGGAAAAACTATTTTGGGTAGTCTTGGACAGCTCTAGGAAATCCTTGGGTTTTCACTTGGTATGGTCAAGAGAGAGAGATTTGGGATATTATATTTTGGGAAATTATATTTACCCTAATTTCAATCCACTTTATGGCATTAGTTATTTTGTTAATCTCCCCATATTTATGAAAAACCATTAATAGTGTAGGGGTGTCTAGATGGCCTACTCATCCAAATTTTCTCTTATTTTTTGCTTACGAATTCAATGAGAAATAATGGTTTTATGGGTGTTTTTTAATAGTCAAATAGGACCTTTTCTAATTGGTTTCATCAAATAATTCCTCTTAGGAAGGTACTTATGGTATAGAACTTATTTTCCTTGTCATCCTTGTGAAATGGCCATTTGATTAGATTTGGAGCAAAACATAGGTTAGAGGGATAATGTACCTCCACCTCCTTATGACACATCAACTTAATCAAGTTATATTTTCTCATAAATCCTCATTATTTCATAAAATCCTTGATAGGCCAAATAGTCAAGTTGCTAGTTAGAGCTCCATTAGAGTTGCAGGCAAGTTTATCAACTACAGAGGTTATCTTTTCCTATATTGGTTGAAAACTAGAGGGGATATGATATTTTCACTACTAAGGTGTCATTTAAATCACCTCTCATCCCAAATCTTAGTCTTAAGAAGCTAACATCAATGGAGCTATAGTGAGGAAAAGGCCAACATATTTAATTCTATACAAATGTTCACTTACAGCTAAGTTAATGAGCTATATGAAGGTTTTGAGAACATCTAAGGAGATGCAATTAATATTTCCAAGAGGTGTATAAACACACTCTTAAATAATGATAAATCAATATAAACTCTCAAGTGACATAAGAAGAGTTGTGACAGTCAATGTAAATCTCTATAACAGTCATACACCATTAGTATGCACCTATAGGTGCTCTCAAGAGAGTGTCACATTGAAATCGGGTATTGAAACTTATTTCAAGCTTTTAAATTTTTTAAACTCTCATTTAAATCTATCGGAGTGTCTAAAAATGGTTATAATATCCTTCACCATGAACATTGTCCACTTTCTATCCTCACTGTCTTATATGTTGTGTGTGCATCTACAGGATCTCACAGAGATCTAAAGGTAACAATATAGGATTCCAAGCATGTTATAAACCATCATGAGGTTTTTGGAGTTGGATAAGACCATGAAAATCATGAGTGGAGCATTATACTAGTAGCGAAAGTTGAGAAATCATCTTCAGATTGAAGAACAGAGTTTAGGGACAAGCTCCCTAAAAGTTCCAAAACACAGCTCCAACAACTTTTGGTGTCAATATATGACAATGTTACAAGGAGCCTAGATGAATATAAATGATCATATCTTGTAGCCCTCATGAAGGAGTATTAAAAATTAAAATAGAATGGGTGTTTGATCCAAATAAGTGGTGTAATGGAAGTTTCAAAGTTATAGATCTGTTCACTAAAATGTTTCAATGATGTCTATAGTTTTGAGCCTCAAAGGACCTTAACAATATAAATTTACAATGTAGGAGCATATTCCCATGACTAGTGACTCTATTGGAGTGATGGTCACATTAATAATTTGAGGGACTTGGAGGAGAGTTGAAATATAGGGTATTGACCTCTATCTACACATATAGGCCTATGCCATACCAAAGGACTAATTGGTAGTCTTAGGACCTTTAGGGCTCAAGTAGATAAGGATTGATCACCAAAAGATATGAATAACATTGAGATTGGTAATATCATGAAGATTAAAATAGGAAATTGCATGTAAAGTCTCAAGGAGGGTTTGAGAGAAATAAGACAACCTACAACCATCAAAAAGGGAGACCTATAGCTGTAAAGAGAGAATTGCAGTCAAATAAGTCAAAGGTGCTTCGAATGAACATCAATGGTCTTGACTACATCAAGAAGGTATATGATGATTTTAAATGATAATCATGGCATATAAATATTCAATAACACCTTATGATTTTATTTACACTCTCCAGGTAAAAAAGGACCTTGCCAAGGTCCATACAAAGGACTTATACCCTTCATATATAGTCAAGTTTCTAAGCATAAAGAAGGCTGGGTGAAATTTGACAATGCCAAGTTTTTTATTTAAGGAACTTTTCATTAGAATCAATGAAAAATAGGCTTCAAGAGAATGGTAATGGTGTATTAAACTATGTTATAGTCATCAAGTGGCACAAAATACACCTATATCCACCTTTTGGTTTGGATAGTGAATTAGAGTTCAAAATAGATTTATGTTTGTTTGACAAAAGGATAAGAAGTAATTGAGCCTAAATAATCAAGGTGAAAACAATGATAAAATGGAAAATCAATGAGGGAATTAGTTTTCACCTATAAAAAGACTATGTTCAATCTTTAGAGGCAGTCAATGAAAAAGGGTAAGAAATGAGGTCTGTGTGAAGGATATGAAGGAATTTGGATGAGATGAAGTCCATCAATGGAGTTGGAAGAAGTATTTAGTGTTTTTTTAGGGTCTAGTTAACATTCATATATGTGTGTGACCTTTTAATAACCTTAGGACATCATCTTATTTCCTTGCAAGTGGGCACAGTCTAGTTAAGACAACATAATCAATCTAGAGGTTGGTAAAAGCAATAAAAGAGTGTCAAAAGAGAGTTTTGATGATTTAATGAAGTGTGTGGGGTAGGTATATTATTTTATTACCATTTATCAAGGTTTATAACCTTTTAATAATACTTAGAACATCTTTCTATTCCCTCATATGCAAATGGTCTTGTAAATGGTTTTTTTCTTGTACAATCAAAAAAAATCTTATCGAAAAAGAGGAATAGAGGGGATAATAAGGATATTTGGTGGATTTAAAAGGTATAAGGGGATAAAAAATAACCTAAAAAACTTTGACAGTGGTCTAGAAGACCACTAAAAATTCAAGAAGAGTTATTACCCCTCTTAGGTCTATGCACAGAGATAATGCCCTCATTTAAGGCTTTTGAAGGTAAAATCCATGTTTGGGAGTTATACCCATTGTGAAAATGGTGTATAAATATATTGTAACTAAGGAGAGCCTTAAAATAAAGTTTCAATATCATCAGGTGAGGAAAAAGGGTTCTAAACCTTGTGTTTTAGTGTAATAGATAGAGTGTGTGGATAGTGTAGAGTAGAATTCATGTCTATGGTGACGTGGAAGCTAGATCAAGCATAGTTTAAGTTGGATATATGTGTCAACAACGTGTATATATCCTAATATGGCCATTTTAAAATTTGAAAATCAATAATAATCCACTTAAGCATTTATAAACCCTTTTGGGTTTGTGTAGGGCTTGTAAACCCTAACATAGGGCTAGTGATACAAATTTTAAAATATATATGGTTAGAACTAATAAAAAATTATGAAACTTGGTCACTTGGTATTTTTTGGTGTATGTGAATATATTTTGGTGTTTTTTTTCTTATCCCATATGTGTATAGATTTTGGATAAGGTTTATGTAGAAATAAGGGTAGAACAAGACCTAATTGTGCCTAATGGAGACCAAAAGGAGATAGAAAGGTGCCATGTAGTTGGAGTTGGATTTTAAAACTACATGTAAAGAAATAAAATGATATATTATTGTTTATATGGGGCTTGGTTTCTCATAGAGAACTTGTATTTTTCTATACAAGAAGGATTTTCCCAAAAAAGGGCTAGTAGATAAGCCTAGGTAACCAAGAAAGTAGAAGTTTTGGTAAGATTGACAGAGAGAGATGGTGTTTATAGATTGGTTAGCTTGGAGGAGTGATATATTCATGGAAAACCAATAAATTAATTGGTTTTCTATCCAAAATTAACCTATATCTATCCCCAAGAACACCTACAGCCAACTAGGTGTAGTTAGAAAGGTCTTCATGTTATACACCTTAAAAGGATGATATTATGTCTATGGAGATATCATATACAAATAGAGACCATCCTCACACCTCTTGTCACTTTTTTGGTGTTCAAATCTCTCCAAACATCTTACAACTTGTCACTATCTGTATAAGGACAAATCATCATAGAACATTGTCAAGTTTATATGTGTGGAAGTCTAGTTGGAAGAAGGTGAACGTGTATGAGTTAGCAAGGTTATTTCATGAATATGGTCATAGGTTTGTACTTAAATGGAAACTATATATGAGGAATAATCTCTTTTTATCATTTTACCTCAATATGACACCTAAAACCATCAATAATGGAGATCTACAATTGCCTTAGAAAAACCATAGTCAAAGGGGTATTTGATACTTTGAGGATATTTTAAGGGTTTTTGAACTCTCAAAAATATTTTTGGGTTATAAGGTGATTACCTTTCAAAATAAATAGAGTATTTAAAGTATGTGAATCCTTGAATAAGGCTAATGAAACACAAAAGTAACCTATAGCCAACCAAAGAGGAGTAACCTACATCCAAGTAGTGATTTTGGTATTTGGAGACCTTATAGAAATTGTCTATGAAGGTTTTCATGTCAATGGTAGTGATCCATGGAGTTTTCATTAAAATTAAAGGAAGTGGGATCAGGTTCATAGTGTGAATATCTCTAAAACAACTAGTGCTACAACCACAACAAAAGACTATCTCATCTATAGCTATCATGGAACATGGTTTACCTTTCAAGTTAAGTATGTACCTAGTAGGATAGTGGTTCCTCTTGAAGAACTTCATGATGGTTTATATCATCTCATGTGAGAGGTGGGCTTCATAATATCAAAGCATACTAGTTATTATAGGACTCTCAAAGGCTTTCACATAGTCATTCTCAACCCTAACACAACACCTATAGTCATCATATGGCTAAAGACATATTCTTAAGAGGCTAGGAAAGATTGACAACATACTGGTTCATTTTGAAACATTTAAAATGACATGAGGAGTTATCAAGAGGGTAGGTATAGGTTTTCAAAGACAAGCTATAATCATATACCTCAAAAAGCCTGTAAGTACAACCAAGAGTAGTAATGCTCTCATAGTGTTTGACTAGCAGGCATAACTCAAGGTACCTCTAGGTCAAGAGATGGTTTCATATGAGATGTCCTATGAAAATAAATTACAATTTTACATTATCAAAACCCTGATCAAAACTACTTAAGCATTGCCAAGATTATAATGAGATAGTACAAGCCTATTGTATGGAAAGTTGGCTATTTAAGACCTAAATGATTTATTAAAAAGTCAAAACATGATATAGGAAGCATGAATGGTGGTTACCATTGAAGTGACAGTCTTGATGGAGATAAATAGGTATGAATTAGACCAAATACTCCCATTTTTCATAACATGAAGTTCCAATTGCTATTGACATATAGTCATTTGAGGTCTTTTGAGAGGGTACAAGGTGACATGGGAAATTAGGGATAGAAGTGAAGGGTGAAATAATGAAAGGATAATTTACATTATAATTTTAAATAAAACTCATCATGATAAGTCACAAACCAAGGCAAAAATGGAAGAAAACTTAGTTGTGAAATTTGACCAAGCAGGCAACATATCACTAGGTTTTGGAAAAATGGGTCCACAAGCCAAAATATGCATGATCTAATCACAAAATTTTGTCGAGAGACTCATTATGACATAATATATCTATTAAACATAATTTTTATGTCTATTCACTATTTTAGTACATTCAAACCCATGTCTAATGATAGTCAACATTGGAGCTTACCTTAGAGGAATTAGCCATTTTAGGGCATCTACAAGTCAAACCAAATCATGAAATTTGGTAATAATGGTCTACATGACTTGGAGAATAATATTATTCCATCATAAAGTTCTTAAAAAAGGTTTAAATACTTGATGTTCTTACATAGACCTATTGCAGTCAAGAAGGTAGCCATTAGAGACCAGTTGAATCTTTGTCAGTTTTGGGTGATAACAAGGATTTTAAGCCTTAGAGAGGTCTTAAAATGGTATAATATTACATTTTAAACCTATAATGTTATATATAAGTGATAAAATTCAATTTTTCAAGAAAAAAAGTTTGAATAAAGACAAGTTTAGACATAGAGGAAGCATGTAGGTAGCTCAAGTTAAGGTTTGGTAAAATTTGTCTACAAGACAAAGTACACATAAAAAACCCTTTAAACTTGGTAATATTGGTAATAATTACATAATATACCTATAAATAATATCTTTAATGTCATGTGACAAGTGGAATTTCCCACTTCTTTGACACAATCCCCTCCATGTCTCATAATAGTCACCATTGGTTCATGCATACTTCTTAGAGTTTTAAGGTATGGTTGAGGGTTCCAATATTAGGTAAGTATTTTAAAATAATATTATTATTTTTATAATAATATTTAAAAAATTGAATATTTTTAACACTCTAAACTTCATGCAAACCCCATAGGCAAGTTTGAAACCTCACAGGTAGTCTCAAAGGCATAAAGAGTAAAGTTGGGTTTTGATCATTTTAAGAGGTGTTATGAGATTTTTAAAGTGACATTAATGTTTTTTTAATAAAATAATATAAGTGGGAAGGTCAAATTATTCCTTTGGATAAATTCAAGTTTTTCAGACCTAAGACACCTAGTTTTATCCCTTCTTTAGATGCTCATATCTTTCATACCATGAGGAGTTGGAACAAGTGGTTATAGTATGTTTTTATTACCCATATTTAATTTAAATTATTTATGTATTTAATTTTTTTAAGGTCTTGAGTTTTATTAAAAATCACTAAGAGCATAAGCATGTCCAAAATGATTGCAAACCCTACAGGCAATTGTCTTTATGTATCAATTCATACCTTCTACATGGGATCCTAATTTTTTAAAGGGTTTTGAAGGTTTATATCAAATAAATATACATGGAAATAAGTTCTGGAATATAGGTCCACATTATATGAAAAATGATCAAGAAGGTGAGCCTACTTGAGCTTGTAAAGGAGATTTTTGACTAATTTTGCGTTTTTGGACTCATAGATCCATAAAATGGCCTATAATCACATGGAAACCACCAATAATGTGTATAATACTCCCTCCATCTCTTTACCAACCTATTTTTTATAATAATTTGGCATGTTTGGGTGCCTAGGAGGCCCAAAATGGCTCAAAAATGCTTATTTTTATAGGTATTCAAAGAGGTAAATGGCCTAAATACATGGAAAAGGTATAATTAGACACAAATTATCTTTATATGGAACTTATAGCTCTTAAATTTGGTTTATAAGGTGCCTTGCTAAGCTAAAGGGTTAAAACCTAGTTTTTTGACATTTTGTGAAATGTTATAGGTTTAATGGTGATTTCCAACATTGTTTTAGGTTTGGAAGGTTGTCCAAATATTAATTTTATTTCTCATATAAATTATAGATAGGTATGTAAGTCTTCTACAGGTCCAGAAGTGATCTTTAGGGTGCCAAATGGCCTTAGGAATAGGTTTCAGGGTAACTAGTTGAAAGTGGCTCAAGCTTGAGACCTCCGTTAATGGGGTTTATGAGAGTTGTAGGTTTAATGGAGTTTATTTTAGGTTTGAAAAGTAAATTTAAGTTTAAAATATAATCAAATATCAAAAATCAAACTCTAAGAGATAACCTCCATGGTCAATTAAGCACTAAATGCTAAGTCAACTAAATTTTGCCTAGCATATTCTAAAAGAGCAAGTGGCGGGGAGCATAGAAGTCTAAGAGGAAAAATTTTTAGGTTGGGAGGAAAATTGGAGCATTAAATGTATTTTTAAATTCTTTGGATACTTTCCCCTTGTGAGTGGATCATGACATCATCATCCTCAAAAGGTTTTATCTTCTAGTGTGTTTTTAAGTCAATGAGAGGACTTGAAGGCTATTTAGACTAATGAGGGTTATTTTATTAAGGAAGGATTAGTTATAATTGATCCAAATGTGGTTAAAACTCCATATAATTTGGTTTTGTCTCATTTATTAATTTTTTATTGCTTGCTTCTCCTCTCTCTATCTTCCCTTTTCTCATATATCTCCCATTTCTCCCCCAAGTTGTAAAGATATTCTCATTTGACAATGCAAAAACCTATAAAATTTTGTAAGAAATACCTTTTAAATTAATAAATATCATTTTTCACCTATCTCTTGCCTCTAACTTGTGTTTATAAAACTTGTGTATGATGGCTTTGTGAAGAAGTGTTCTTTCATGTCCATTGTCCTTCTTTTAGGCCTCTTTTTAAGTGTTTTCAATCTAGTTACAGATTTGAACTTGAGAGTTTTCCACCATTAATGTATGTTTGGTGTAAGTTTTAGAACTCCTATTTGCTTCATGTATTGCTTAGTGAGCCTAGTTTAAGAAATTCTTATGCAAATTACCTAGTTTATGAGATTGTGTGAGCAAGAATTATCTTATGTTGAATTAATATTTATTTCAAGCTTATGTGAGTGTCAATTAATTTGGTGTATCAACCCTTTTATTTTTCTAAGTCATATTATACCCCATTTTAATCCTTTTTCCAAGAATAATTATTAGTTTAGGTGATTGACCAAGAGGAAGTCAGAGTTCTTCAGAGGTTCAACCTCACTACAGGATACCCATAGCTTGAGGTTGCTCCAATATTATAGTTGAGAGTGAGAGATCTTGAAAAACTCTCCCACAAGGGTTCTATTATATGCTATAATAGTTTATGGTAGACCGAGTGGGACCACTTTAAAATAATATTGGTCAAGTTTTATATTGGTTTGATCAATTTATAACAGTTATAGCTTTCATCTTTTAGTATCTAGCGACTCTTAAGAACACTCAACATTCTGGTGGTAGAGCAGTACCTATATTTCATGCCAAAGGTGACTACAAGATCAGCTTCTAGAGGTATTTATTTTTAATTTGTTTAATTACCTTTAAACTCAATAAGAGGGATAATATTTTATAACACTAATCCCTATAAAGGAAACTTTCCTCCTAAACTAGTTTCCAAGTTTACCTCTGCAAGAAGATCTTTGTTGGGCCCTTTCACTACCATGGCTGACCCTAGAGCTTTGACTTTTTTGTCTTTTAATATAAAAATCTCTTTGGACCTTAATAAATATGAACCTATTTATTTATATCCCTTTAAAATTTTCCTTACTTCATGGGAGACCATTCTACAACCCCTTTTGAGCACCTCAAAGATATATCCAACTTTTGTAATATTCATGACATCAATGAAGAAAATGTGGCTATCAGGTTGTTGGCCATCTCTTTCAAGGGAAAGGCCCTAGATTGGTATATAAACCTTAATTATAAATCAATCACATCATGGGATCATTTAGGATATGCTTTTTGTAAAAGGTTTGAAGATAAGAGTGACCACTTGTCACTTAGTGAATAGTTAACTACAATCACGAGGGCTCTTCATGAGGTTATGCAGGATTTCAATATCAAGTTTCAAAATACATGGGATAGGATTCTAATATTTTTTAGTCCTAATCCTAACTATGCTTTACTTCACTACTTTAAATCTCTCAATAGTGTTATTGAAGTAATGATTTAGTCTATGGGAGGAAACACGCTACTGAATGCTTATGAGGTGGCAATTAAATTAGATAATAGTCTAGTATAATATGGAAATCTCACACATAGGCCACCAATGCATTTTTTTAAATATTAAACCACTTACTATTGATATTCCTCCCCTTTATACCATTCTACCTATGCCAACACTTTCTACCATACCTACACCAAACTAAGAAAAGGTTTGAACTAGTCAATCTAGTGACTCCCAAGAACACAAGAACTTACAAGAGATTAAGAGCATGTTTCAATCCTTGGTCAATGAATTATTGAATTTGAAGAGGTATAAATCTTATTTAAATAGGCCTTATCAAGCCCCATATCAGCCCCAACTATATTATTAAGCAAATAGGCCACCCTACAATTGAAATTTCCAAGGACAAGGACAGGGGCAAGGGCAGCCAAACTATGCTAGGCAAAACAATTACAATCCTAATGTTGTGAGTACTTCAAATAATTTGGTCCCTATTTAGAAAAAAAATTGATTCATAAGGTGAGGGTAATATTACTTAGAATCAATCATTTGGTCAATCTATTCTCCCAAACACTAATTTTAATTAGGCTTTCAATGATCAATTGCAGCAGGGTGCTAGCTACGAATTCAATCAAGCTCTTATGGCTCAAAATATAGAAGTGTCTATGATGAAAAAATTGGAAGAGCCTCAACAAAGGCATGGTCCTAATGAAGGACTGAACTATTTGGGTGATACAATGGTTAAGTATAAATTAGAAGAGTGATATGCATTCAATTAGTAGGCTAGTTCTAGCCAAGCTAACATTCTAGTGGTAGCTAATACAAGGTTCAAAAGAAGGAAGAAAACTAGGAAGTAGCCAAAGATTATCCTAATATTAATCCTTTAATATCAAATCAAAATGAGCTTACTATTTCCATAAAGGTCCCTATAACTCAAAAAAAGCATAACCAAGGGAATGCCTTTGTACGCCAAAACTCACAAGTTCAAAGCATGGTTATCGTTCCTAAAGCACAAGCAAAGGTCGGTGGTTTCCCTATCAATATTATCAATAAAATTAAGAATTCTAATGTGAGTGTGCTAATATGGGACATGTTTTTTATGCCTGGTCAAGTGGATATCCTTAAAGAGGATTTGTCAAAGATCAATGTTTCTAGGAAACCACCAAGCAAGGAAAATATGGTTCTCACTAATACAACCAAAGGGCCTATTGAAGGATAATCAAACAAAGTGGTAAAACCTCTTCCCTTCTACCTTTCTATAATCATTAGAAAATCCTTGGTAAAAAATTCATGGTAGATAGTGGAGAAAATACTTTAGTGATGCCAACGTCAATAGCAGATCAGCTTTGTTTAAGGTATGAACCCCAATATAAGGGAGTTTTATAGCTCGATGGATCTTCTACTAAACTAGTTTCTATTATCAGAGGTCTAAACTTGACCCTACATTCTTGTCTTAGTGTTTCAATGGCTCAATATGTAGTGGTTTTGGAGGTGTTTCCTCACTTTGATCTATGCTTAACTAGAGAATTCATAGCTAAAATTGGGGGTTACCTAGTATTAGATTGTTCATACATGGATTTTAAGACACGGTATGGGACCAAGGTGTCTATTAAATCTAATCATATTGCCAAATTTCACATTGAGCCTTATGGACCAAGTATCACAAACATAAATTGTACCATTATAGATGAAGATGACCACTTGGTTGCTCAAGAAGTAGACACTCATACTGAGAGGATACTTGATATGTTTTTAGATGATTTATGGAGTGAGAATCAAATACTTGACCCTTTGGGAGGTGTTGAAGAAAGAGAAATGGGGGCCTATTTCTTGCATGAATAAGATGAGTTCATGTCATCCCTCACTAAGCCATAAGATAAAACATGGAGTAGGTTCAAGTGTAATGTTGATAGATCCCTCTAATGACAAGTACTTTTCATCTTACAAGTTCCAATTTAGTTTCTCTTATATCATAGATAAGTGTGAGGATCTTATCTATGGCCTTCAATGGACTAGTAAGAGGGGAATCAAGTAGCTATAGGTATATGGTGATATTGAGCTGATAGTACATCAGGTTAGAGGTTAAAACACCACAAATAACCCCTTAATAAATTCCTACAAACATAAAGTGTGGGATATACTTGAAGACTTTGAAGCCTTCAACATCCAAGTAGAGCCAAGAGAGAAAAATTAGCATGTTGATAGGTTAGAATCTATAGGGGCTCAATTTAACATATCAAATGAGTTGAAAATTTCCAAAGTATAGCCACATGTTAAATTTCTATTGAGACCATCAATTCCAGATAATGAAACTCATTGGTAAGTCTTTGATAGTGACGAGCAGATCACTTATTTCCTATAGAAAGAGGCATAGTTTTCCTCAATGAACCAAGGTAAACTTCAATAGTAGCATGAGGATCAATTTTTTTAGCTAAGGTATAACAAAATTCATAAAGGGCTAGTCACCTTGAAGGTATTTTCCATGAAGGAGATCACATGAGGAAAGACAAGGCAGTGATGTCTACTGATGAAGAGAACTATGAAAGAGTCCTCATCTTCAAGGAAAATCTCTTCAAACTTGTAAAGGTGAGAAATGAGGCTAAAAATCATGATTTAATTAAACTTTGTAAGGAATATTCATACATATTTTCTTGGGAGTATAGTGATCTAAGAGGATTTGACCCCAAACTAGCCCAACACACCATAGAGTTGGAGGCTAATGCCAAGCCTGCTAGGAAAAAGTAAAGGCTTAGTGACCCAAAGATTAAGATCTAATGGAGGAATTGACCAAGTTGATCAAGTTTAATATCATTTTTCCCATCAATCACTCCTCATGGGTAGCTAACTTGGTGTTTGTGAGAAAGAAGAATAGTGAGATCTAGTTATGTGTGGATTTCAAAGACTTTAATAGGGTCTTTTTGAAAGACTATTACCCCTTACCATCCATGGAGAAAATCCTTCAAATGGTTGTTGGTTTAAAACACTTCTCTCTTTTGGATGGGTACTCAAGATACAACCAGGTGCTGGTAAGAGAAGAAGAAAAATACAAGACTACCTTCACCATAAAGTGGGGCACATATATTTATCATAAGATGCATTTTATGCTATCAAATTCTAGGGATAATTTTCAAAGAGCCATGGACATGGCTTTCCAAGGCTTGCTAAATTAGATGGTGTTTATCTACTTGGATGACATAATAGTTTTCTCCAAGAAGGTTAGTGAACACTTGGATCACTTGAGGTTGATCTTTAAAATATGTAGAGAGTATGTGATCTCATTGAATCCCAAAAAGTGTGTGTTTTCTATCCATGAGGGCAAACTCTTGGGACATATAATCTCAAAATAGGGATTAGCTATTGATCTTTATGGAATAAGTGTCATATTTGCACCATCCTTACCTAGGCATAAGAAGGGACTTTAGAGTTTCCTTGGGAAGATAAACTTCATGAGAAGGCTTATACCTAATTTTATAAGCTTAATCAAACCCATTACTGCTATGCTAAAGAAGAACCAAGTGTTCACTTGGTTATGAGAAGGTAAAGTAGTATTTTATTCTATCAAACAAGCCATTTCCCAAGCACCTACACTCATGAATCTTGATTTATCAAAGGATTTCATATTATATGCCTTTTCCAATATTGACAATATATCAGCTATGTTGATGCAAAATAATGGTAAAGGACTTGAGCAACCAATTGCACTTTTTAGTCAAGGGCTTGAAGGGTATGAAGTAAGGTATACTTTTATAGAAAATCAATTCCTAATAGTATCAAGAAGCCTTAAAAAAATAGGCCAACGCTCTCCAATAGCAATATCTATCTTATGGTGTCTCATCCTGGAGTGAGAGATTTCCTTCTTAACAAATACTTAAATGAGAAGAGGGCTGGTTAGATTACAAGGGTCATGGAATATGATGTGGAAATCAAGGTCACTAAGATAGTGAGAATCAAAGGCTTATGTTAGCACATGGTATATGACCTTCATGAAGATAAAGAGTTTATCTCAGTGACACAAGATAACTCACAAATAGATGCACCTCTACCTCAAACTAGCTGGATCTAAGATATGATAAGGTTCTTGATAATAGGTGAGTACCATCAATGTATGGATAGAGTAAAGATAATTTATTTTATAATTCATTCCATACCTTATGCATTGGTTTATGGGGTTATATTCAAAAAATACCTCAATATAATGTTTATAAGGTGCATAAATGATGACCAAGTGACTAGGCTCTTGGAGCAATTCCATGATGGGCATATAGGAGGCCATTTTTCCCCAAGGAATATAGAAAAAAATTGATAAGGGATGGTTATTATTGGCTTAGGATATTCAAAGATCCATATGCATGGGTGATAAAGTGTCAAAAGTGTGCTCTATTTGTAGGCAAGCAAAGATTGGCAGCCCTTCCTCTCAACCCAGTTCAGGTAGAACAGCCTTTCATTTAGTGGGGTTTTGACTTCATAAGAATGATCAATCCACCTTATAGTGGAGTATATAAATGGATAATCACTAATAATTATTACTTTACCAATTGGGAGGAACTAAATTCTCTAAAGGAAGCCAATGAAATAATAGTGTTTGAATTCTATATAGTAATGAGGTTTGGTGTGCTAACAATAATCATTTTAGATAATGCCTTAGCATTTGTTGGCATGAGGAAAAGTGAGTGGGCACTTCATTTTGGCATATACCTTAGTACATCCTAAAATTACTACCCCCAAGGAAATGGACTTGTAGAGTCAACAAACAAAAACTTGATAAGGATCATCAAAAGAACTATGAAAGAGAATTAGAGAGTGTGATATTTGAAGTTAAAGACAATCTTATGGGATAATAGAGTGACTCAAAAGGTTTCCATTGGAAACTCACCATTTATCCTTATATATGGGAGGGAATCCAAATTTCCCATCTCTCTTGAGTTACATTCCTTGAGCTAACCCATGATCTTGAGTTGATGGAGAATGAACCTATGAGTATGAGGTTAGAAGAACTCATGGAGCTTGAAGAAATGAGAAACCTTGCAATGAAGACACTAGAGTCACATCAAGCTCAATTCAAGAAAGCCTTTAACAAGAGATCCATATCAAGGGACTTCAAAAAGGAGGATCTAGTCCTCATATGGGATTCAAATAAGGCAAAGCCAAGCAACCTTACTAAGTTTGACAGCTTGTCGAGTGGTCCTTATTTGATTTATGGATGCAAAAATAATAATTTTTTTTAGCTTACCCAACTAGATCAAGATTTATTACCCATCCTAATAAATAGGATTCATATAAATCCTTGATATTATAAGAGTTTACAACCATTGTATATATTGTACATTTTATATAGTTTTTCATGTTTTCCTCTAAGTGCCTTATGCACATCCTTTTTAGTTGTGTGTTTCCCTTCCCTAAGTGCCTTGGGCACAATTTTGGATTTATTTCTTATTTTCATTTTTTCTTCAAGAGGAGTTTTTTATAAATGTATAGCCTTGTATCATTTTCATATCAATTGTGAAGAAAGTCTTATGACCTCATATGCCTAATGGATTAGACAAGGCAACTAATCTATTATATAGCAAGCATATAATCCTAGGAGGTTATCAAAAATGTTGGCCAAAATTGGCCTACATATGAAAATATTTCCTAGATGGATCAAGGCATTCTCTTAGACCATTGAGTAACCTTCTACCCCCATGACTAGTCTTTTTATAGTCTTAACTTGATGATGTAATGCAATATCTTGGGAGGTCTTGGTGTGGTGTGAGAAGTTAAGAAGAGTTATTGTTAAATGGGTGATCTAACATCGAAAGGATGAGACAAACCTCATGACCCTACCACATGCACTTTTAAGATTTTGAAACACTTTAAGCAACTTTTAAGGTGAATTTAGAGATTTTGAGGGAAAAGGCCTAAAAATAGGTCTAGAACTACAAGTGAAGGATCCAGCAGGTTTCCAAGGTGTTTGAGCATTCATGGGCATGAATTATGTTTTCATAAAGTCTCATATATTATAATGACTAAAAAACAAGGTCTATAGAAGCTATTATGCCCAAAATACCCCCAAAAGTGCATTAGATGACTTAAGGGTCCTCAAAATAGAAATCTCAAGTGAAAAAGTAACTTTTTAAGTAATTAATTTTTTTTTACTTCCTCTCACGTTATTATATTTTTTTTTACCCTTATCAAAATTTTCAAGGCCATTTTAAGTCATTTAGAGTGAACCAGAGGAGTTTGGGAGCAAAAGGATGCATTTTGGAGCTTTTCAAAGCTTTAGTAATATAGGTTTTTAAAGGGTCTACTTTATGCAAGGGATAATATATCATATGTATGCATCCATGGTGTCCCTAATATCCTTTAATATACCTATAAAATTATATTTTATCATGAGAACCAATAGAGGTAAGGAAATCTTATCAGCTACAAACTAAGCATGAAATAGGTTTTCTACAATTAATGGAGGTCCAAGCATTTCATAAGGTTTATAAAATTAATGAAAGGTCATTTATAGAATAATAAATATTTCCCAAGTGTTATATTTCATATTCAAGGTTTTGGTTCTTCATGCTAAGGAAAAACTATTTTGGACAGCCTTGGATAGGTCTAGGAAAGCCTCAAGTTTTCACTCGATATGGTCATGAGAGAGAGTTGGGATAGAATATTTTGATCAATGATAGGGACCCATAATTTCCTTCCACTTTTTTTCATTTTTTTATAGTTCATCTCCCCATATTTATGAACAATCACTAATGGTGTAGGGGTGTTTAGATGGCCTACTCATCTGGATAGGGTCTAGGTTTTCTCTTATTTATTCACTTTACAATTTAATGAGAAAGAGTTTTTTTTGGGTGTTGTTTCAGGGTTAAATAATACCTTTTCCAATTTT
This sequence comes from Torreya grandis, assembly GCA_037957365.1. Taxonomy (NCBI): domain Eukaryota; kingdom Viridiplantae; phylum Streptophyta; class Pinopsida; order Cupressales; family Taxaceae; genus Torreya; species Torreya grandis. The sequence continues at coordinate 1,864,085 of JARHVA010000646.1, forward strand.
TTTCATCAACTAATTACTCTTGGTAAGGTACTTATGGAATAAAACATATTTTCCTTATCATCCTTGTGAAATGGCCATTTGATCAATTTTAGAGAAAAACTTAGGTTAGAGGGATAATTTACCTCATCATCCTTATGCCACATAAACTTACTCAATTTAACTTTACTCATGAATCCTCAGTATTTCATTAAAGCCTTGATAGGCCAAACATTCAAGTTGCTAGTTAGAGCTCCAATGGAGTTGTAGGTAAGTTTATCAACTACAGAGGTTTTCCTTTACTATAGTAATTTAAAAATAAAGGGGATATGATTTTTTCACCTCTAAGTTGTCATTTAAATCACCTCTCATCCAATAACTCAATCTTAATCATCTAACATCAATGGAGTTACAATGAGTAAAAGGCCAACATAGTCAACTCTCTGCACATGTTCACTTATAGCCGGGATAATGAGGTGTATGAAAATTTTGAGAACATCCATGGAGATTAAATTAATATTTACAAGAGGTTTTTAAATTCACTCTTGAAGGATGAGAATTTATTCCAAACTCACAAGTGACACAAAAAGAGCTGATAGTTAATACAAATCTCTAACATAGTCATACACCATTAGTATGCACCTATAGGTGCTCTAAAGAGAGTGTCACATTGAAATGGGGTGTGTAAACTTTTTTAAAGTATTTAAATGTTTTAAACTCTCATTTAAAGTTGATAGAGTGTCTAAAACTAGTTCTAAGATCCTTCACTATGCACATTATCCACTTTCTATCCTCACTGTCTTGTATGTTGTTGTATGTGTATCTACAGGCTCCCACAAAGATTTGAAGGTAGAAATAGAGGATTGAAAGCATGTTTTAAACCTTCATGAGGTTTGTGGATTTGTATGAGACCATGTAATTCATGAATGAATCATTAGACTAGCAAGCAAATTTGAGAAATCATCTTCAAATTGAAGAATAGAGTTTAGGAACAAGTTCCCTAAAAGCTCCAACCACTTTTGGTTTTAATATATGACAATGTTCCAAGAAGCATATATGAATCTAAATGATCATATATTTTATCCCTCATTAAGGGGTATTAACAATTAAAATATAATGGGTGTTTGATCCAAATAGTTGTGTAATGGAAGCTTCAAAGTTACACATTTGTTCCCTAAAACTTTTCAGTGATGTCTACAACTTTGAACCTAAAAAGACCTTCACAATCCAAAGTTATAATGTAGGAGCATATTCCCATGACCAGTGACTCCATTAGATTTATGAGAACATTAATAATTTAAATGACTTTGAGGAGAGTTTAAATGCATGGTATTGACCTCTATCTACACCTATAGGCCTATGTCGTACCAAAGAAGGACTAATTGGTAGTCTTAGGAACTTTAGAGATCAAGTAGACAAGGATTGATCACCAAAAGAGATGAATAAAATTGATATTATCAATCTCATGAAGAGTGAAAGAGGAAATTGCACGTAAAGTATCAAGGAGGGTTTGAGAGGAAGAAATCAAAACCTACAACCATCAAAAAGGGAGACCTACAGCTGCCAAGAGAGAACTATAGTTAAATAGGTCAAAGGTGCTTCGAATGAACAAAAATGGTTTTAAATACTTAAAGTGTATATTATGCTTGTAAATTATCCTCATTTCATATAAATATCCAATGACACCTTATGATTTGATTCACACTCTATAGGCATAAAAGGACCTTGCCAAAGTCTATACAAAGGACTTACACCCTTCATATGCAATCAAGTTTCTAAGCATAAAGAAGGAGAGGTGGAATTTGACAATGTGAAGCTTTAGATTTAAGGAAATTTTCATGAGAATCAATGAAGAAGATGCTTCAAGAGAATGATAATGGTTTATTAAACCATGCTACAGTCATCAAGTGGCACAAAATACACTTATAACCACCTTTTAGTTTAGGTTTGTTTTAAAAAAGGACAATAAGTCATTAAGACTAAATACCTAAGGTGAACATACTGATAATAATTAAAACCAATGAAATAATTGGTTTTTACCTATAAGAAGATTGTGTTCAATCTTTGGAGGTGGTCAATGAAAAAGGGTAAAAAATGAGGCTTTTATGAAGGATAGGAAGGAATTTGGATGAGATGAAGTCCATATATGTAGCTAGAAGAAGTATTTAGTGTTTTTTCAAGGTCCAATTAACCCTCATATAGGTATGTTGCCATCCAATAACCCTAGGGCATCATTTTATTTCCTTGTAAGTGGGCACAATATGGTTGAGACAGCATAGTCAACTTAGAGGTTGGTAAAAGGAATAAAGGAGTGTCAAAAGAGATTTTTTATGATTTAAGGAAGTGTGTGGGGTAAGTATAATATTTTATTACCCTTCACCAAGGTTTTGAACATTTTAAGAATACTTAGAACATCTTTATATTCCCTTAGATGCAAATGCATGTTTTATCGCACAATAAAACAAAATTCTTGTTAAAAAAGAGGAACATAGGGGTTAGGAATTATATATGGTGGTTGGAAAAGGTGTAAATGGTTAAAATAGAACCTAAAAAACTTTGATAGTGGTCTAGAAGACCCTTCAAAAGTCAGGAAGCAATTGTTACCCCTCTCAGGTCTGTGTAGGGAGAGAATTACCCTCCTTTAGGGATTTTGAAGGCAAAATCCATGTTTAAGAGTTATACCTATTTTTAAAGTGGTTTATAAAGATATTGTAACTAAGGAGAGCCTTAGAATAAAGTATCAAGATCATTAGGTGAGTAAAAAGGGTTCTAAACCCTATGGTTTAGTGTAATAGATAGAGTGGGCGGGTAGTGCATAATAGAATTCATGTCTATGATGAGGTGGAAGATGGATCAAGAAAATTTTAAGTTGGATATAGTTGTCAATATTTTGGATAGACCCTAATATGGCCATTGGAACATTTTAAATCTATTAACAATCCACTTAAGCATATATAAACCCTTTCAGGTCTGTGCAGGACTTATAAACCCTAGTTAAGGGCTAGTGATACAAATGTTGGAATATCTATTATTGGAACCAATATAACTTTCTTAAACTTGTTAATTTGGTAGATTTTATGTATTTGAAGATATTTTAGTGTTTTTGGTCCTATATCATATTTGTATGAACTGTGGAGATGGACAATGTGGAAACAGGGGTAGAACAAGACCTAATTGGGCCTAATAGAGACCAAAAGGAGCTAGAAAGGTGTCATGAAGTTGGAGTTTGATTTTGAAACTAAATTTAAATTAATACAATGATAGAGGTTTATTTATATGGTGCTTTGGTTTCTCATAGTGAACAAGATTGATTTACCCAAAAAAGGGCTAGTAGATAAGCCTAGGTAACCAAGAAAGCAAAAGTTTTGGTAAGATTGATAGAGAGAGATGGTGTTGAGGGACTATTTAGAGAGGAGGAGTGAGATATTCATGTAAAACCAAACAAAAAAATTGTTTTCCATCTAAAATTAACCTATAGCTAGCCTTAAGATCACCTACATCTAACTATGTGTACAAGGGAGTTAGAAAGGTTTTCATGGTGTAAACCTTAAAGGGATGATATTGTGGATATGGAGATATCATATGAAAATATACACCATCCTCACACCTCTTGTCACTTTTTTGGTGGTCAATTCTCTCCAAGCATCTTACAACTTATCATTGTCTATACAAGGACAAATCATCATAGAACGCAGTCGAGTTCATGTGTGTGGAAGTCTACTTGGAAGAAGGTGAAGGTGTATGAGTTAGTAAGGTTATTTTATGAAGATGTTCATATTTTTTTACTTGAATGGAAAATATAGAGGATGAACAAGCTCTTTTTCTCATTTTAACTTAGGATTACACCTATATCCATCAATAGAGGAAACCTACAGCTACCTAAGAAAAACCATAATCAAAGGGGCATTTGATACTTTGAGGTTCTTTTAAGGTTTTTTAAGCTCTCAAAAGTATTCTAGGTTAGAAGGTAATTACCTTTCAAGATAAAGATAGGGTGTAAAGTAAGTGAAGCCTTGAATAAGGCTAATGAACCACAAAATTAACCTATAATCAACCAAAGAGGAGTAACGTGTAGCCAAGTACTGATTTTAGTATTTGGAAGCCTTGTAAAAATGGTCTATGAGGGTTTTATTGTCAATGGTATTGATCCATGGAGGTTTCATGAGATTTCAAGGAAATGAGATCAGGGTCATAGTGTGAAGAGCTCTAAAATAACTAGATTTATAGCCACAACAAAAGACTATCTCATTTATAGCTATCATGGAACATGGTTCACATTTCAAGCTAAGTATGTACCTAGTAGGATAATGGTTCATCTTGAAGAAATTAATGATTTTTTATATCATCTAAGGTGAGATGTGGACTTCATAAGATCAAATCATGATAGTTCTTACAAGACTCTCAAAGGCTTTCACATAGTTATTCTCAACCCTAACACAACACCTATCGCCATCATATGGCTAAAGACATATTCTCAAGAGGCCAAGCAAGATTGAAAACATAGTGGTTCATTTTTAAAAATTTAAAATGACATGAAGAGTTATCAATAGGTTAGGTATAGGTTTTCAAAGACAAGTTATAGTCTATACCTCAAAAAGCTTGTAACTACAACCACGAGTAGCAATGCTCTCACAGTGTTTTACTAGCAGGCATAACTCAAGGTACCTTTAGGTAAATATGTGGTTTCATATGATATGTCCTATGTAAATAAATGAAAATTTTACATTATCAAGACTCTGATCAAAAATACTTAAGCATTGGCAAGATTATAATGAGATAGTACAAGCCTGTTGTATGGAAAGATGGTTATTTAAGGCCTAAATGCCTTATTACAAAGTCAAAACATGATAAAATAAGGATGAATCATGGTTAAAATTTAATTTTTATTCCTCATTGAGATAAATAGGTATTAATTATACCAAATACTCCCATTTTTCATAATATGAAGCTCCAAGTGTTATTGACATACAATCATTTGAGGTCTTTTGAGAAGGTATAAGGTGACATGGGAAATTAGGGATAGAATTTAAGGGTGAAATAATTCAAGGATAATTTTTATGATCATTTTACAGAAAAATAATCATGATAAGGCACAAACCAAATCAAAAAAATTAATAAAACTTAGTTGTGAAATTTGACCAAGTAGGCAACATGTCACTAACTTTTGGTAAAATGGGCCCACAAGCCAAAATATGCATGATCTAATCAAAAATTTTGGTGGAGAGAATTTTTATGACCTAATATATCTATTAAACATATTTTTAAGGTTTTTTGACAATGGGAACTATTAATTTTTTTATTACATTCAACCCCATGTCTAATCACGATCAACATTAGAGCAAGCCTTAGAGGAATTGGCCATTTTGGGGCATCTACAGGCCAAGTCAAAGAATAAAATTTGGTAATAATGGTATCCATGAATTTTAAAATCATATAATTTCATAATAAATGTCTTTAAAAAGTTTTAAATACCCATTGTTCTTACACAGACCTCTTGTAGTTAAGAAGGTAGCCATTAGAGACCAGTTAAAGCTTTATCAGTTTTGGGTGATAACAAGGAGTTTAAGCATTAGATAGGTATTAAAATACTATAATATGATGTTTTAAATGTATAATGTTATATATAAGTGATCATAATCAATTTTTTAATCAAAAATTTTGAAAATACAAGATTAGACATGGAGGAAGCATGTAGGCAGCTCAGGTTAAGGTTTGGTAAAACTAATCTATAAGACAAAGTATGCATCCAAAATCCTTGAAAATTAATAATATTTTACATAATTACATAATATACCTACCAATAATATCTTTAAGGTAATGTGATAATTGTAAGTGATCATTGTTTTGACACAGTCCCCTCTATGTCTCATAATGGTCACCATTGGTGTAGGCATGCTTCTTGGAGTTTTAAGGTGTGGTTGAGGATTATAATATTAGGGAAGTATTTTAAAAGAATATTATGTTGTTTATAATCTTATTAAACACCTTTTAATATTTTTCACACTCAAAACTTCATGTAAACCACACAGGCAAGCTCGAAACCCCATAGGTAGTGTCAAAGGCATAAATAGCAAAGTTGGGTTTTGATCGTTTGAATATGTGTTATGAGATGCTTTAGGTGAAATTATGGTGTTTTAAATCAAATAATATTAGTGGTAAGGTCAAATTTATCCTTTGGATGAATTCAAGTTTTTTAGGCCTAAGATACCCAATTTTAGCCCTTCTTCAAATGCTCGTATATTTCATTTCATGAGGAGTTGGGCCAAGTTATTCTAGTATGTTTTGATTACCCATATTTAATTAAATTTAATTTTGGATTTATTTTTCTTGAGGGCCTAATTTTTATGAAAATTTTCTAAGAGCATAAGCATGTCTAGAATGCTTACAAACCCTACAAGTAATTGTCTTTATGTATGTATATTTTCATACCTTCTACATGGGAGCAAAAATTTTGAAGGGGTGTTAAAGGGGTATATGGAATGAATATTCATGGAAATAATTTGTCGAATAAAGGTCCACATTACATGAATAAACATCAAAAAGGTGAACCTACTTGAGCTTATAAAGGAGCTTTTTGACCAATTTTGTGTTTTTAGACTCATAGGTCCATTAAATGGATAATGATCACTTTAAAACCATAAATAATGTGTATAAGACTCCATATATCTCTTAACCAACTTATTTATCAAAATAATTTGTCATGTTTGGGTGCTTAGGAGGTCTAAAATGGCTCAAAAATGCTTATTTTTGTAGGTCTTCATAGAGGGAAATAGTCTAAAGCCATGTAAAAGGTCTAATGGGACATAAATAATCTTTATATGGCACTTTTATCTCTTCAAAAGGTTTTATAATGTGCCTTGATAAGATAAAGGGTCAAAAACCCATTTTTTTGAAATTTTATGAAATGTTATAGGTTTAATGGTGATTTTCACCATTTTTCCAGGTCTAGAAGGTTGTTCAAATATTCATTTTATTCCTAATATAAATGTTAGAGAGGTTTTAAAGTATTCTATAGGTCCAGAAGTGGTCTACAAGGTGCCAAATGGCCTTGGGTGTAGGTTTCAGGGAAACTAGTTGAAAGTGGCTCAAGCTTGAGACCTCCATTAATGGGGTCTATGAGAGTTTCAGGTTTCATGGAGTTTATTTTATGTTGGAAGATAAAATTGAAGTTTAAAATATAATAAAACATAAAAAATCAAACTCAAAGAGATAACCTCCATGGTCACTTAAGCGCCAAATTCTAAGTCAACTAACTTTTGCCTAACATCTTCTAGAAGAGCAAGAGTAGGGGGTGTAGAAGTCCAAGAGGAGAATTTTGGAGGTATAGAGGAAAAGTGGAGTATTTAATGTATTTTCAAAGTCTTTGGAGACTTTTCCCTTGTGATTGGATCATGACATCATCATCCTCAAAAAATAATTCTTCTAATGAGTTTCTAAGCCAATGAATGGGCTTCAAGGCTATTTAGACTAATGAGGGTTATTTTATTGAGGAAGGATTAGTGATAATTTATTCAAAGGTGGTTGAGACTCCATGGAATGTGTTTGTGTCTCATTAATTGATTTTTAATTGCTTACTTCTCCTCTCTCTCTTCCCTTTTCTCCTATATCTCCCATTTCTCCCCCATTTTATAAAGATATTATCATTTAACAAGACAAAACCCTATAAAAATTTGTAATAAATACCTTTTAAATAAATAAATATCATTTTTTACCTATCTCTTACCTCTAACTTATGTTTATCAAGCTTGTATATGATGGATTTGTAAATAAGTGTTCTTCCATGTCCATTGTCCTTTTTTCTTGCCTCTTTTTAGGTATTTTCAATCTATTTTTAGGTTTGAACTTGAGTTTCTTCCACCATTAATGGATGCTTGGTGTGATTTTTATAACTCCTCTTTACTTCATGTATTGCTTAGTGAGCCTAGTTCAAGAAATTCTTATGCAAATTAGCTAGTTTATGAGATTGTGTGAGCAAAGATTATCTTATGATGAATTAGTGTTTGTTTCAAGCTTATGTGGGTGTCAATTAATTTGGCGTATCACCCTTTTAGTGTTCTAAGACATCATATACCCCCTTTATATCCCTTTTCCAATTATAAGTATTAGTTTAGGTGATTTACCAAGAGGAAGCCAACCTTCTCCAGAGGTTCAACCTCACTATAAGATATCCACAACATAAGGTTGATCTAATATTATAGATAGGAATGAGAGAGCCTAAAAAAATCTCCCATAAAGGTATAATTCTATGCTACAACACTTCTAAATTATGGCATTGGATGAACAACAAAGACTAGTTATTTCCTGGGATCCCTTTTGTTGGTCACTACTATGGTTATGGAAGTTGGAGTGGAAAAAGGCAAAGGTGAAACCAATTAGGTATAAGGAGAAATAATTAGAGGGACAAATTGGGTGATGGTTGGAATGGATAAATCTAGTGTTGATGGGGTGTATAATGAAGGAATGGAAACCATAGTAGTGGAGGGTGGAGCAAGTGAAGCGGTAGTGGGTAGATTCATATATGGGTGCATGAAAATAAAACCTATATAAAGTGACTGAATAGGAATAAATATAGATGCAACTGGCCTAGGAGTGATAGAAACTATAGGTAAGGACATAAATGGGAAAAGGAATAAAGGGGATATAAGAAAAGGATCCTTACTAGATGGTTCACCTATATGAGGCACCTTGGCCTTCAATGTTTGTAGGCTCAATGCCTTGGCCTACTCAACTCCTCATCCACCTCTTGTGTTGGAAGGGTTTGTGGTATGTCCCCCTTAGGCTTCCTTTGATAACACTTGGTTGCTCTGCCAACTTGTGGAGCTATTTCCTATTGGAGAAGAGAAGGGGGAATAATGTTGGGTGTTGGGGCTATAGAAGTGATTATTTCCTCTTCATTAGAGGATTTTAAGTATATGATCATAATTTCTTCCTTATGTACTATCTATTCTTTGAATAAAATCCTCAGCCATTTCTTTCTTAACCTATATTATTTCAACTATTAAATCTTGAACTGGGAACACTTATTCCTCTTTTACTTGTGTATAAGTAGGCACTTATTCTTCTTGTTGTTATTCATCCTACTCTCTAATGAGTAGTGCCTTAGTTACTGATTGTTATTGATCTTAGGGTTGGCCTTGATATATTTTTGGATCTTGTCCCTCTCCTAGTTATTACGATGGGCTATCACTCCAAAAATTAGAATATATCCATCTTCCAAGAAGTGGGATCTTAAACTTTGCTTCACTAAGTGTGAGATATGGTTTAGCCTAAATCACTCTTAATAAGTCCTCACTCAATCCTATAATTATGGCCCTTTCTTTCACCTCTTCATTATCCTTTGTATTTAGGAATATAAAATAATGATCCATTAGCTCATGTTTGTAGCTAATGCTAAGGGTGTGTATTTTATTTTGGACCTTGCCATGAGGATCCTAGTCTCTATGAGGTAGGGTAGGTAATGCATATGCTTTCTTGGCATTCCTATCCTCTTTGAATTACATTTAAATTATGTATTGCATTCTCCCAATGGTGATGTGGGATCCATGGAATGTGGCCTCCTTTTTGTTTATTAATTACTCATCAATACCATTCCATATCTGATATGTAATTTCCTGTTCAACTACTTTGTCTAGAATAAACTTATGGAGTTGAAGAGGATCCAGCTTATGACCTTCCACCATGGTCACTATATAGTATGGGTAGATATAGTAGTCTCATACATTTTTGCAACTGTCTTAGATATACTGGGTGAAATTCTTGCCAAAGGCCAGTCATGGATGGCCATTTAGACCTGAGGGTAGAGGTCCTCAGTAATCCTTACTATGTTTCTAACATAGGAGTATTTGTAAAAAACTATTACAGTCACAAATCTTGTTCTTGATGACTTTTGTGTTGGGATCATAAAAGACTCCATTATGTCTATACATTTTCCCCGTGATTGCATCTAATAGATAAGACGTCATGTAGAACTTTCCTCCCAATGGCCTCTTATCTTTATGCAATATTTATTCTTAGAGGCGTGCATTGATCACTTACCCTAAAGCATAGGTGATATTTGAGGTAATTAGTAAGTCTAGTAAATTAACCACTCCAAGTATAATAAGTATATGCTAGCATGGATAAAAATCATATTTAATAGTGCCATTCCCACATAGATTCCCATTCTAAATCAGGTGATGGTAATAGGGATATTGACATGTTATTTTAGAGGTAAGGTCTCTCTGAGGAGGAACCACCTTGATAATTCTCATTCTACATTAATTTAATTCTTCCATGTAATAATAGTGTGTAAATCAAAAGTGACATCTAGAATGGGTAGGCTCAAATATTTATTAAATGCATCTCTTAATATGTACATGACAACTATGTTATTATCTATGTAATGAAGGTATCTATCATCTACTATTATCCCTTCGAAGAAGAGGCTACATAGTAAATCTATACATAGCATAACCTCTAGCTTTATATTTTTATAATGTATGGATTGACATTTGAATATAATAAAGTATTTCACTAGTTGTTTATCCTTAGCTAAGATGTCTTCTTTGAGCACAAAGGAGTCTATGTTTTCCACTGCTTCCCATAATGTCAAGTAGTTTGGATATTGGCTATTAAATATAGTAGCATCAAACATTGTGTCCAAATACTCTTTGAAATCCTTGATAGAGAACCTATAGGGTTTTACGACTCCTTTGTTGGCCTAACAGATATTGGTATGCTCCAAGATTTTGATAATGGCATATAACACTAAAGTAAATTTTATGGATACAAAATAATTATAATAGTAATTAGGTCTTTTTAGACCAATTAAGGCTAAAGTTTACTTTATCTATTGAAGATGGAATGATTTCACCTTGGTTGAGGGATCGATGTTAATATATTTCTACCTTGATTTCTACATCATACGCCATTAATCATCAATGTCTATGAGTTTGTCACCTTCATTCAATTTAAATTTGACCACTCTATCCTAGTATACATGCCATGTAGGATTCCTTGTCATTCAAGGTGCCATTGTGTTACCTTTCATCTTTTTCCATATGTGATTATGTAGTCAAGTCAGAATAAGACAAACTTTACCTTCAAGCCAAAAGACTCAAAATCATAGAATGTTCTTCAAAAATATTTTCTCTGAAAGATTTTATCCCAAAGTTTCCAAAACAAAGTTTCTAAAATAAAGTCATTCATGACTAAGTACTCTTTAGAAGGTTATAGTTCAAGAAAAAGTAGCTGTATAAGAGCTTCTGAATGAAAGTTCTCAAAATAAAGCCTCTGAAATAAAATTTTCCAACAAAAACCCCCAACAAGAAAGTTTCTAAAGAGAATCTTTTTGAAACAAACCTTTCAATGAGAATTCTCTAAAATGAAAGTTGTTGATGAGAATATTTACAAAACAAATTATCCACAATAAAAATCCCCAATGAAAAAGCTCCAAAAATAAAGACCTAGTGAAGAGAAGTTGTCATCCAAAAACTTTCTGAAACAAACTTACCGATGACTAAGTTTCTGAAGACCAAACTCCTTGATGAAAAGCTTCTAAAGACTTGTTGAATTAAACCTTCTGATGAAATATTTCCAAAGAAAATGTTTCCAATGAGAACTTTCCAAAACAAATTCACTGCGATAAAAATCCCCGATGAAAAATCTCCAAAGAGAAAGACCTCACGAAGAAAATATATCATCCAATAACTTTTTGAAGAAAAGTTACTGCTGACTAAGTTTTTGAAGACCAAACTTGCTGATGAAAAGCTTCTAAAGACCAAAATTACTGAAGTGAACCTTCTGATGAAATCTTTCCAAAGCAAATATTGTTGATGAGAAAGTTTCCATAGATAATCTTTATGAATGAAAGATTATGAAATAAAGTTGCCAAAATAAACTTTCCAATATTAAGTACTCTAAAATAAATCAATATGAATTCTTGTCATGTAAATCCATTTTTTTAATCTTTTCATTAATAAGTTAGTTTAAACAAGTGCTTCAAAATGCAAATAAATATGCCTTAACATGATTTAACATTTAAATAATTGAGTTTCTAACAAATAAAAACCATCATAATCCTCGAAAATATATATATACCTAGATAAGATCTTCATTATTTCCAAAAAATAAAGGGGGGTTCCAACTTTTTATAGAAAAATATAGGGTGGGGTGTGTTGAATACAACATAACTGTTATGGCTAGTTGTAACTACTCATTGAGTGAATTATGATCATTCATGACCTCTCATTCCTTATCGACACCACACTCTCTTTTCTCTCTTGCTCATGTTCTATAAATTAAGGCTATAAGGCCATTTTACTTATCCCTCTAGTGGATATGAAGAAATTATTCACAAATTTTTACTTTGTAACCTCTTAAACTAATGAAGTACTATTTTAGATTTTGTATATGAGTTTAGTGTGTTTCATACTTGTTTTATTTTCATAAGTGGTAGGCTTATATCCATTTATAGGTCCTTGCCTCACCTAGATACTATTACATTGTTTTATGACTGTCACATAGTGTGTGAAGGTGTTAGTGGTTGAGCTTGGAGTGGAAGTTGATTGGTAAGTGTCTTGATTCAAACCTTCTACTCATAACCCTCATGTTATAATCATCTATCATAGCCTCTATGTGAAATGTTGATTCTTATAAGCCTTTAGAGAGAGTAGTTTAGTTACTTTTCCTATTTATTAGTGTTGTTGAAAGGTCAAATAGAGTGTACACATCATATTGGTGCATCACCTCTAGTAGCATAGGTTTCATTTCATGTTTCCCTTCTATCTCTTTTCAATGTCAAAATAGGTAGGTTTAGGATTTGAGCCATAATTGATGCTCTAAGGGAGATTGCCCCATAAGCTAGATGTTCACCTTATCAGCTAGGCCACCCACTCCTAGAGGTGATCTCATTGTATCAATTGGATGAGGCAAGATTAAAACCCCTTGCCTCAAAGGGTCTAATCCATACTGATAATAGTTTTTGGCATGCCAAGTGGGACCAAAATTCAAGTAGTTGGAGTAAATACTTATAGCATTTGTGAGAGGATCCTCTGCAACAAATTAATGAAAATGCATGAAACAACAAATTTATATAATTAGTAGAAGCACTAAAAGGATTATATTGATCATAATCCACTTTTAGGGGGCAACTTCCTTTAAGTAAACTCAATACAATAAATCTGTGGATGCCTTCATTAGCCTCAACACTTTCTTATATATTAAGTCTAATCTAAATAACTACTACTTCCCATGAATATGGGATAAAAAAATGCTCACATGATGACTTACAAAGCATATGCATCCAAGCAACTAATATAATAATAAAGTAAAGAGAATGGGTAGCATAGGTTCCTAACATCCCCTCCATCTTAGAAAAAAAATTGTCCTCAAAGCTTCAGATGTGGGAATTGGTGTTGAATCTGAAATAGTGGTTCCCATGTTACATCTTCAAGTTACATTCTATGCCACTAAATTAATACCTCTATGATGGAAGGGGAGTTAATTTGGCATTTTTACCTATCCAGGATTGCTTCTGGGTCATGAAGGATGGATCCTTAATTATCAAGTTATAGTAAACTAGTTTTCACTCTAATGTTCAATTTAATAACTTTCTTCAAAAAAAATAGATGAAATATTAAGTGAACTTAGGAAGAAGGTGGGAGCTCTAACTTATAAGCAAATAACCAAATATTCTAAAGAACCTTATATGGCCCATAAAACTTGGGAGCTAGTTTATTATTCCCTTTGAGTTTTAGAGAGGATTGATTGTATGGCTATAGGTGAATAAAAACCATATCACCTACTTAGAAAGTGCACTCAACATTTTGTTGATCAGCTTGTTTCATTCTATTTTTTGCCATATGAATATTGTCCCAGAGGGTGCTGAATATCTAATCTTGGTTTGGAGAAGCATGTTGATCACTTGAATTAGTGAACTACTAGGGGTGTACAGTAGGATCACTGGTGGTGCTTGACCATAGACTACTTCATATGAAGTCATTTTAGTTGAATTTTGGTAGGAGGTATTGTACCACCATTTGGTGAGATGGAGCCACTTTTCCTAATGATGTTTTTGTTCTGCGGTGAATCAACAAAGGAAAGTTTCTAAGTATTTATTGACAATTTTAGTCGATCTATCCATCTATGGATGATACCCAGAACTCATCTTTAGTTGGGTGCTAGTATGTCAAAATAGTTTTGTCCAAAAATTGCTAGTGAAGGTTTCATCATGATATAAGATAATAGAAGAAGGAATGCCATGAAGACAAAAAATCTGGTCCAAGAAAATTTGTGTGAATGTGTTGGTGGTATAGAGATGGCTGAGGGCACAAAAATGACTATATTTGGAGAGTTCATCAATCACAACTAAGATCATTATTTTCCCTCTATGTTTAGGTATCCCTTTAATTAAATTCATAGAAATATCTATCCAAATCCTGGTAAGGATGCGTAAGGGTTTAAGCAACCTAGGAATGAGTGTTATTTCACCCTTGTTATATTGGTAGGTATCACATTCAACCACCATTTATTGAATCACCTTTTTCATTCCCTTATAAAAGAAGTTACATCATGATATTTCATAAGTTTTGAGAAACCCTAAGTGCCTTGTAGATGGAGAAGCATGGAGTTCATAGAATACAGCCTACTAAAGATCTACATTCTAGGGAAGCACTAGATGGCCCTTATATCATAAAGAAGTACCATCCAAATAATAATGTGGTAAAATAGAGGGGTTAGTGGCCAATTATTAAATTATTTAAGATAATTAGGAGTCATTTACATACCCATACTATAAAACATCCAACCAATTTAGAATAAACATGAAAATAGTTGAAAGGGAAGCTTGGTTCGTAAATGTGTGAGATAGAGCATCAATGGCAATATTATCCTTACCCTTCTTGTAAGTGATTTCATATTCATAACACATGAGTTTTTGACCCATTTATATTATTATGGGGTATACACCTATTGTTTCAAGAAATATTTTAGACTCTAGTGATCAATTTTGATTCAAAAATGATTCTCTAGTAGGTATGGCCACCATTTTTATACTACATGCAAAATGGCTACCATTTCCTTCTCATAAGTAGAGATTAATAAATTATTTCCAAAAAGGGATTTTCTATTGAAAACAATGGGGCATCCTTCTTGGAGGATAACAACACCAATTTTATTACCATAAGCATTACTCTTGACCATGAATGTCTTAGCAAAATCTGGCATAGCTATAATAAGTGTAGTGCACAAAGATTATTTCAATTCTTAAAATGCACACTCAGTAGCTTGTGTTCATGTAAAAGCATCTTTTTCAAAATAGTTATTAGTGGAGCTAAAATATTCCTATAGTCTTTTATAAACTTTTGATAGTATCCAATCAGCCCCAAAAAACTATGGAGGCTCCTGAGTGTCTAAGGATGAGACCAATTTGTCATCACAACTATTTTTTAGGATTCACTTAAACCCCTTGGGTTAAAATAATATGCTTGAGATACTCCAATTCATCCTAACCAAAAGTACATTTGGACTATTTTGCATAGAGATGATGATCAGAGAGAAGTTGTAGTATGAACTCTTGATGTTGAAGATGCTCTAACCATATGTTACTATAATGAGGATATCATCGAAGAACACCAAAATGAATTTTCATAGGTAGGGACAAAATATTTTATTCATTAATGCCTAGAATGTTAAAGGAACATTATTGAGTCCAAAGGGCATGACCAAAAACTCATAGTGGTCATCATGCATGTGAAAAGTTGTCTTAGGGATATCATCTTCATGAAGCTAGATCTGGTGATATCTAGAGTAGAGATCCAGCTCAGAGAAAAAATGAGCACCATGAAGCTCATCAAAAAACTCATAAATAATAGGTATCAAGATCTTATCCTTGATTTTTATGTGATTAAGTGTGTGGAAGTCAATGTAGAGGCACCATGCCCCATATTTTTTATAGATAAGGAGAAATGGGGAAGAATATGGGCTGGTACCAGGGTGAATAATGCCTTTCTTTTAGTCTGTCTTGAATGAGCATCTTGATCTTGATCTTTTATTGAAATGGTTAGTGGTAGGGCCTGATGTCATGAGGAATGATTCCTGAAAGGAGTTGGATATGGTGGTTCTTTGTTTGTGAAGGTGGTAATCACACCGGTTTTTAAATTGCACATGCATACCTATGCAAAATGGTTTGTAGATTAGGAGTAGTGGAGACCATTAATAATTGTATTTAAATGGAATGGAACTGGGGAATGATGTCATGTGAATTATTCTTAAGAATATTTTCCATGTGATGTGAGATTATGATGCTGAGAGACCTCATTTGTAAGCCTTTCAATGTGTGTTTTTACCCGTTATCTAAAAACTTGAACCAAAGTTCAATAAAATCCCATAAGATGGGTTTAAGTGTGCATAACCATTGGGCTCCCAAAACAACATCACATCCACATAAGGGTAAATCAAACATGTCAGAGTGAAAGTTATAATTTCTAATAGAGATATGCACATTACAACACTTCCCTTTAAAAGGTAATGTACCTCCATTGGCAATCATGACTTAAAAGTTGGAGCAAGGATGGATAAAATAATTAGCTTATTTGGTGATCTAAGGGTTAATGAAGTTATGAGTGCTACCAGAATCAAAGAGTATTTTGAGATGGATGTTTTTGAATTAACCCTTAACCCACATGATTTTTGGGGTGGTGACTCTTACTAAGGCATGGAGAGAGATCTGTGGTTGGTCTTCCTGCGAAGCAAGTTCCACAATTGGTTGAGCTTCTTCTAGATCATCTACTATATCATGAGCATCTTCACAAACTTTAATTTTAGGTGAAGATTCCACATCCCATAGGTGGATATTTTTATTGACACATCATATGCCTGAGTGAATTTTTCATTACAATTATAATAGAGTCCTTTTTCATTATGTGCTCACATCTCTACTTTAATCAAATGCTTGATAGAAGTGGTTTTGAGGGTAGGCATTATTTGAGATCATTATGGAGTTGTATTTTTGAATGGATAAAATTTAGATTTGAATCACTGTTGAGCTATAATATTGTCCTCTACCAATTTTTCCAACCCTAGGGCTTCCATCATTATGTTAGGATAGAACATTTTAACCTCAGATCAAATTTCATCCTTTAGTCTACTGACAAAGTAACTCCTAAAAAATTCATCAGACAATCCCTTTATATGATTGGCCAATTTTTAAAATTTTGTTTGATATTCTCTCATGGTTCCTATTTGGTGAAGTTTAGTGATTACTCCTATGAAGACATCAAAAGCATTAGGGCCAAACTATTACAAAATGAGGGTGCAAAAATTAGTCCATATTGGCTCATCATGAGCCTTGATATACCAATGATACCATTGAAGGGATTCATGTTGCAAGTGAAAGGAAGCAAGTGGGACTTTATTAGCATCAAAAGTATTATGTAGAAAAAAATATTATTTTTTTTGATAGATCCATCCAATCAGATCTACACCATTGAATCTAGGAAAATCAAGCTTCATCCCATAAAAATTATTGGAATAATAAAACTTAATGTCTAAAGAGGACTCTAGATGCCATTTGTTGTTCAAAGCAGTATGTTGAAGATTGAGGCAGATAATTTTTTCATCAAGATCTTTGATTTGGGTCTTGAGGGTAGTAATTTCATCCTCCATATTTTTTGCTCCTATTCAAGTTATTACCATGACCAGAATAAGAGATTTTTTCTTGAAATGGGTAGGAAAACTAGAGCTAAGACATGTTTAGTAAGGAAATTTTATTTAATTTGGGTAAAATCAAAAGGGGTAAAGGTACTTTTACTAAAAAATTTATAGTGGGAGTATGATTGACGAAGGTGAGTGCAATTTCAGAAGTGAAAATGGAAAAACTAGAAAATTTATCAAAGAGGGACAAAAAATAAAAAAAGGGAGATGAACATTGTGGAAATTTTTTGAGACAAATGGACAAAAATAGAAGTTATGGCAAAACTTGAAAAAAGGAAAATTTGAGATTTATGGAAATTAGGAATGGAATCAGGATATGGGACCTCAAGGAAGAAAATATGGAGAATGTAATTTCAAATGTTTGAATAAAGTTTGAGGATCAATGAGGCTATAGATGGATAGATATGGTAAAAAAAAATTGGGTTTTTGGTTTTTATTTTCTATCAAATGTCTGGCCACCAGTCCTTTGAGAGTCTTCTGATACTCTATTGATAGTTTTTTGAAAATGATAAGATGAAGATTTTTTGTTTTTTGGTTTCTATCAAATATCTGAATGCAAGTCCTCTAAGAGTCTTCTGATACTTCATTAATTGACTTTTTGATAGTCTATTGGAAATATTCTAAAACTGATAGAAATAGGCCCAAAGTTTTAATGACTACCTAAGGTTTTAAAGATATCTCTCTAGCCACCAATTCCATTTAAGCAAGTACCACTCTAAAAAATTTCTAGCCATAGATTTACCCCTAAGCAACAACTCTTGGTTTTCCTCATGGGTGGGAACTACTCAATTGAGAAGGGGTTATTGCCTATTTCACTGGTAGGTCCTCTCAATGGGCTAGCTATTTTGGGGTTCATGTGGTACTCTTCACAATGAGTTTTAAGGGGCTAGCTATGTGAATAGGTTTTTACACTGATCTAAAGTAGATTATTGTAATATAAAAAAATACTTAAATGAATTATGCAGTAGAATAAGATTAGACTTTTTGAGAAAAATACTTAAATGAATTATGTAGTAGAATAATGTTTAGACTTTCTAAATAAAAATAAATTGGCCCTAAAAAGTGCTTTGATCCTAGATGAGAGGATCCTCCTATAACAAATGAATGAAAATTCATGAAATAATATATTTATATAGTAAGTATAAGTACCAAAAGGATTATATTGATCATAAGCCACTTCGAGTGGGAAACCTCCTTTGAGCAAGCTCAATACAATAAATTCATAGATGCGTTCATTGGCCAAAATAATTACTTATATACTAAGTCTAATCTAAGAAACTACTACTTCTCATGAATGTGGGATAAAACAAAATCCTCACAAAATGACTTATAAAGCATGTGCATCCATATAAACTAATATACTAACAAAGTAAAGAGAAGGGGTAACACGGGTTCCTAACAATTTGGTGATCTCAGGCAACTTCAAACACTCTAGTGGTAGATTTGTAGTCAAATTTCATGCCAAAAATGATTATAAGTTCTTTATCTAAGGGTAAGAATAGTTTATTATTGATAAATCACATAGTTCTTCATTTTACTTATAATTTATAATGGTTGGATATGAAGATAGTTGTTATGTTATCCCTCCTTATCAGTGCTACAATGAGCTCTATTAGTCATATCATGACCCATACTAGTCCTATGTTCCTTATCACCAATAGTATGTTGACCCTTACCAATCTTATTTTGAACCTCCTAAACCTAGTTGTCAATCATACATGCTACTTCCCTCCCCAAGTCCACCTCCTTGGTAACCTACCTATCCTCCCGATTAGTCTTGGAAAGATCATGATGCCCCTAATCAACATAGCCATGTTCTAAATCAGTCCATATCAAGCCTTAATCAAACTCTCTTGGGTTATGAGAGATATATGGTTAGGATTGATACATAAAGGGGGTATGGTCAAGAGGTCCCTAGACATTTCATTAGGAATGTGAGAGACTCATTAAAGCAAATCAAGAGACAATGAACATCTATTATGAGGGAGAATCATTCAAGGCCCATTAGTGATATGTTAAACATGGGTGGTCTGATTTTTAGCATAGAGGAGAAGCTAGTGGTTCATGAGGGGGAGAAGATCTAGAGTCATCAGCCCTATGTTCCCTCCTCCATTCTATATCAGTCCTCTTTTGATCAACCCATCCTTCCTCGAAAGACTAAGTCATATGAGTTTAAAAACCTTCCAAGTTCCCCACAAGTTTATCAAGCCTTCCATACTTGGAAGTCTATTCAAGAGACTATGCAAAACAAGGAAGAATTTCTCATTGAGTGGATTTAATGTCATGGTTCAAATTAGACTTGGTAGAGCCTTTCCCTTCTTAATCAGTATGAGGATATTTATGATCAGATGAGACTTGATTTTGAAGCTCACCTAACTAGAGAATTGAACTTACAAATGAACATTTATATCAGTCAATGATAGTATCAAGAGCAATAGAACCTAAAGATAAGGTGGTGAAGAGCTTGTCCAATCCTTCACTCATCCCTCAAGCTACAACACATGTTTCTAGTGTCAAAATCCCAACTTGGAACCAAGTAGTCAAGTCTTGGGAGAAATAAGAGGAAGAGAACCAACACCAAGAAATTGAAGTCAAAAATAACCTTGAGCCTAGTCAAACCTCACTCACTCTTCCCTTAGATCCTAATTTTTTCCCATATTAGAAGTCTATCCAAGAATATTTTCAAAAAAAGATGGGTGTTACCTTAACTCCCAAGTTATCTCATGAATACATCCATCACCCTCCCACCCTCAACCTCCTTGAGAAAGAACCTGTCATATGGGAAGTGAGTGAAGAAATTCAAGTTATAGAAATAGTTGATCTAGATTATTTAGGTGAGTTGGAAGAATATATTTCCATTGGGACACCTCATGGTGAAAATAATTATAGATCAGTCTTCAATAATGCATAAGAAGATGGACTTTAAGAGCAAGGTGAGTCATAAGAGGAAAACATGTCAGTTGGCAAAGAAGAAGGTGAATTTTAGGATCTCCTTGATGACATGAAAGATATTCTCTTTCATGACAGTCCTAAATAAAATGGAAATTAGGTATTTTTCTAACTTTTAGTAGTTTTAAAACAAAGAAATATCTCTCAAGAGGTTCTAGTGGGTCAAGAAAGATGTAAACTAACTTGTGAAGATATTCATGAAGGTAACTTTGATGAGATATAAGATGATCAAGTTATTATGATGGATGAGGTAGTTTTTAATGAGATATTAGAGGTGGAAAAAAAATTCTTAGAGTTATATAATCATGGTCAAGTAGGTATATTTTCCAAATCCTTCTCAAGTGTTATGCCTACTTCTACATCAGCCACTATCAATCTTGAAGAAAGTCCAAGTAAACTAGAACTATGTGAGGATCAATCAAAAGACTTGTTTGAGATCATAAGATTAGGTTACTTTCCTCTAGAGGCATGTCATGATATAGTTGACTAAATAAGGTAGTTTCACCAAATAAGAGGAAGGCATCTCTCCAAGCATGCCATTCTAAGAGGATATTTCATTTTAAGGTGACTTGTTTGAGTTCTTTAAATAAGGTTATCAACCCCTCATTCCATTTGTAAGTGTCTATTCACTCATGGGGAATGAATCTAAACTTTATTGGTCTCAATATTTCATGAATCAATATTCATCTCTCCTTAAAGTCAGCCCTACAAGCATGCCACAAGATCCATCTCATATTATTCATCTTGATCAGGAGCAGCCTATGGATGAGATAGAAATGAGATTATTCATGAAAATTAGATAAATTTAGAATGAATATGAATGAGTAATTTATTCACATAGATAAAATATACACTTGAGGATGGAGCAAGAAGGTCAAATTACTAATCTAAGAGGCTATGAGCATGTCAATGTCTCTAGATGAAAATGGAGCTTCTCATTCCATGATTAATACTTGATTAGACTTCAATCAACACATGATAATCTGATCTCATGGTGCCATGATTATAAAATAAGCTTCCCATTTGATCTTAGAGTAGAAATAAGTTGTGTTCAAGTTAGTTTTTTTATCTAAGGTTGTATTGTCTTGTTTCCAATAAGTGTTGTCAACACAAATGTGGTGTGTTAGCTACCTTAGTTGCTTTGTTATCATATCTTATTACTTTCTCAAGTGCTTAGGTGTTATTTTATTTTGGTGTATTTGTGTGTGTTAGGTTTTTTTATTCCTTAAAGGTTTTATAAGGTGATAAATCTGATTGATAGTCCAAATAGACTAGTCATCTTAGTCATGTTGTCATGTGTGAGTTTTGTGCCCAAAATAATGAGATAGTTGGTTCTCTTGATTAGTAAGTTGGTCAATCCCTATAAGCCACCAAAAATGTAGATAATTTAGCATCCCAAGCCAAATTTCAGCCCCTATAATCCAAAACTTTCTCATGATACCCCTCCAATCTTATACATGGTGGCCTACATGCCTTGTGATGTCCTCTTTTAGTCTCATTTTAATCTTTTTAGCATGTTTTAAGGTTTCATAGTATGTGTTGACATTTATTAAGAGATCTTCATATCATATATGTTTTGAGTCTTTGGATAATGTGCTAAGTTGTCATGGTGATCCTTGGGTGAGTGGAAGGGTTTAAAGTGCCTTTTGAAGCCTATAATGTGGTCTAAACCTTGTTTGACAAAGTTAATGTTTTTTAACATAAACTAATGTATTTGGGGAAGTTAAGGTTTATTATTATTATTATATTTAGGTCTATTTTAACCACTTATTAAGGAGGGACCTTGATATCAATATGAGGAATATTTTTAAGTCGTGTTTGGATCTTAACATGAGGTCTAAGAATGTATCTAAGGTTTCCCTCTATGGTCTACTTAGTCAAGACTTTTTTAAGCTCTAATTAGCCCCCCAAGCCATCATGTACCCTTCAAACATATCATATAAATAACCTTACATATAGAAAACCTTTGAAGAAATGAGGGATCTTAAAGTGTATCATAACCATCATAATGTCATTTTTGGAATGGTTTCATATGCAAAAGGTCTCTTTTTAAATTTTAAATGGTTTCCATCCAACAAAAGGAGGTCCCACGCATTGAAAATAACTCTCCAACTTCACTCCATCTATACCACCTATTGAAAAAATGTCTTTTTCTCATATTTCCCCTCCCTCTACCTTCTAATGTCTTTTTAAATCTTTAGACCTATAAAAATGTAGAAAATAAAGGTTTTGTAGGTGTTTTAAGCTCTTATATGGATATGTAAAATCATGCCAAAGTTGAAAGAGTTAAAACATGTGATGGAAGGTCTCTTTCAAGTGTAACAAGAAATTTTCATGTCCAAAATATTCAAAAGGAGTCAAAAAATGATCTCTTTCCTCCATCGAGATCCTTGGTAGCCTTAGAAAGCTAGTCAGGTTTGTGAATGGTACAAATAAGAGAGAGAAAATGAGGACCCAATATTTTAGGTATAAGAGGGGAACTTAGATGTCTTCCATTTTTTGGAATTATTTCTTAGATTACCTCTCCTTCCTTTATGAAAAATCACTAATAAGGTGAAGGACTCACTATGTTTTCTCCATCTAGGTGAGGTTCAGGTTTGCTTTGGTTTCTCCATTTCTGAGCATGATGAAATAAGAATGGAAGGTTGGGTGACTTATCAAGGGTTTGTGAAACTCTTCTAAACCATCCTCAAGCCCCATTTCATATGTTTGACCTCAAGGAGACAATAATCCTTCTTGTGGAATAATCTACAGGTTGATGACAATAGGGTTCTTGATACTTTAAGGTTTTTAATGGTTACAAAGTGTTGGTGTGGTCTCAAAACTCCTAAAAATTTCCTTGAAGCTATACACTAATAGATTTTCAGTGATTGAATGGACATAAAACTTATATAATGGTGATCACCCATAGTTCCACATGTATTCAAGTAGTCTAAATCAAATTGATGAGTCTATAGACCTACCTAAAGGTTTCAAACATAATGCTTTTAGGGTTTTATAAAGTCTAATGATACCTCTCAATGATTTTTTAGGTAGGAATCAAGAGAATCAAATATTTATGACATAACAAACTAGTTTTTGGTGGGTGACTTGTATACCTTTTGAGTTGTCATGATGACCTAGTTTCAATGAGTGAATCTTCAATCCTCCTTGAAGACTTACAAACATGTTTTCAAAGATCTAATAGAGTTATAAATCCTATGGTAATAAGTCATATGCATGTCTATAGCCAAAAATGGGATTCTCAAAGTTTCTTAAAAGATGAATCTTCCAAGAGGAGGACATGAGAAAGTTTATCAACCTCTCTCTCACCATTCATATAAACTCTTAAGAGTTGAATCATAGTGGTGGCAAATTTACACCTTGAGAAGGTTAACGAGGAACCATGTCATTTGTTAGCTTCAGCATATCTGAGGTTCATTTATAGATATTAAGGTATATTGGGAGGTTCAAAATGTTGTTTGTAAAGTACATAAAATCCTCCAAGAGTTTTATGTCATGCGATTGCCTATATAAGGGGCGATAAGAGTGCCTCATAAGGCTATACATTGTTCAAAGTCATTTAGTCAATGTTTATAATGGGCATAGTATTGATTACTATGTTAAGTTAGTTAGACAAGATTTATTTGAGGGGATCTCAAGGAGTCATAGGTACCTATGAATAAGCAAAGTAAATGGAAGTAATAGAGCCAAGAAAGGATCAGACCACCCCAAGATGAGAGCTCATCTGAGATCTCTAATGCAAATAGGATTGTGATTGATAATTTAGAGAAAATATAATGGATTTACGAGTTGAGGGGATATAGAGGAGTGGAAAAAAATTTGAATAATCTAAGCAAGAATCCTCATATACTATTGAGAAGTAAAACCTTGATTCTCATCTCTCTCATAGTCACAATCAAGAGCCAAGAATTGAGCACCTACAGGCTTGACTATGGATGGAGAATAACTTGAGCATTGAATTCCTATTTTATGTGAGAAAGGTATAATAGGAATAAGAGAAACATGGTAATGTGATAAAATAATTCAAAATGGGATTTATAATATCTTCATGAAGGAAAAGTTCATTATATCACACAAGTAGAAAACCAGGACTATATCCTACATTTCAGTCATGAGGAAGCAAGGTGGCTTAGTGGAAGGTGACCTTGATAGAAGATTCATAGGGTTTATGCATAATATAGAGGTCATATTCCTCATTTTATACTATTAAAGAAAATTCAAGGTGATAATAAAGGAATAAGTTCATACTCACAATCTTAGACAAACCTAATTGAGCACCTACAGGTAGGAACTTGGAGAAGAGTGAAGGTACAAGGAACCATACAGTGAAGTGAAGTGAAGGAGAGGAAATGAGGTGTCTTAAATTATTTTATAAAGTATCATAATTTTTTCCATTGGAATGATTTTTTTCTTAGAGGAAACAAGAGCCTTGATAGCCTAATTAAGCCTAATAGACCTAAATAGGTAGTCACAGGCCTATATATATATATATATATATATATATATATATATATATATATATATATGAGACAAATTAAACCTCTTGGATCATGATTAGGATTGGAAGTCTCATAAAAACTAAGTGATGATTTTAATAGATGGTCAATGAGGTCTAAATTCATCAATTTAAGGGGAAAGCTCAATAATTATCCCTATAGGGTCAATTATGCTATGAAGCAAATGAAACCTGTGCATAGGTGTTAGGCATATGCAGATATTTAGAGGATTGGAAAAATAATATAAATGATGAAAATAGGTTTGGAAATATTTCACAGACCTCTTGGGGTGGTTCTAACCCAAAACATATGTTTTTTCTTCTTCCATGTAATTTCACTTCTATAAACCTCCTAGAATGTAGGGTTTTGAGCATGAGAGGCACTTTCTCCAATTGGAACACCAAGGATTAGATGTATGGGGTCCCTAATTGATAGGGTAAGTTTATGAGGGTTTTATACTTGATTTTATTGGCACTAGTTTTGTATTTCAATCCCTTAGGGATATGAACAATCGTTAAAAGATCATGCCACTCAAAACCTACCTAAACTAGTCCTAATGACCTAATGGAATAAAAATTGATAAAAATGCACTAAAATTCCTTGAATTGTCTTGGGATAAATTTTTAAATCATTTTTCACTCTAATAATTTCCAACTCATCATAATAGTTGGTACAAAAAAATGTATGAATCCATCAAAAACACTATTTTGGTAAGATTTAGTGATGAATTCAAGGTGCAGAGTTATGTGAAGAAATTAATAACATTAAATAAGGTGTATTTAGGTGTTTTAAAACTTATTATATCATAAAATAATCTCAAACCCTCCTATAAAATCTTTTATAGGTCTGAGCAAAAGAGCTAGTCTAGAAATGCTAGTGAGAGGTGACCTATTCACCTAAATGAGAAAAGGTTTTAGGTGTTCACTATTTTAAAGGCACAAATAATAGTGTAATATTATTTATTTTACTTAAATAATACTCTATTACCCATTATTAATTTTATATTCATGTCGCATGGTCATCTAAATAGGTAACATTAAGTGACTAGGCCTAGTTGCCTAATCGACCTATTTTGGCAACAAGAGAAGATGTTTGTTGGCATGAGAGGATGATGAGTGAGTAAATGGAGAAAAATAAACAAAAATTTAACTAATAAATTTAATAAATTAGTCACACTTTATGTCCATTGTGGAGGATTAGGTAGTTTTGGCCTAGTCAAATGCACAAAGGGAAGGTAGGCTACTAAATACTTCATAGAGGCCTAATTAAACCACATTTCTACCTTGTAATTTTCATGAAGAGAGGAAGTTGAAAATTTTTTCAATATAATGATGTGTATGGATTCAAAAAAATACTAAATGAGCCTCTAATAAACCATTTTCTATGTTATACTCATTGAAGGACATCAATTAGCCCAAGGCAATGTATAGAGAGATCATGGGACTTTTATCATTGGTTGTAACTACTCATTGAATGAATTATGGTTATTAATGACCTATCATGCCTTATCCATGCCATATTATCTTATATATATTTCTCTTGTTTTATAAATCAAGGATCAAAGGCCATTGTACTTATCCCTCTATTGGGTACGAAGAAATTCTACCCAAATATGTGCTTTATAACCTCTTGAATGAATGAAGGACTCTTTCAGCTTATCTATATTGGTTTAATATGTTTCATTCTTATTTTATTTTCATAAGTGGAAATTTTATCTCCCTTTTCAAGTCCTTACCTCACCTATATACTAGTACATTATTCTATTTACGTCACATAGTGTGTGAAGGTGTTAGTGGTTGAGCTTGGAGTAGAAGTTGATTGGTAAGTGTCCTTCTAGTTTTAATCATCTAAAATAGCCTTTATGTGAAAAAATAATGCTTAAAATCCTTTTGAGTGAGTGTTTTAGTTACTTTTCCTATTCATTAGTGTTTTTTAAAGGTCAAATAGAGTGGACACATCATATTGGTGCATCACCTCTAGTAGCATAGGTTTCATTTCATGTTTACCTTGTATCTCTTTTCACTATAAAAATAGGTAGGTTTAGGATTTGAGTCAATATTGATGCATTAGGGGAGCTAACCCCGTAAACTAGAGGTTCACCTCATCAACTAGGCCACCCACACCTAGAGGTGATCCCATTGTATCAATTGGATGAGTCATGACTGAAACTCCTTACCTTAAGGGTGCAATCCAGACCAATAACACCTACTAAGGTTAATCCTCCATGAAAGGGTAATAAATAGGCAATCTCATTTCCTAGGTGTCCCATACTTGAGATGTCTTTACACTAAATATATACAATGGATTCCATGGAATTATCATCTACTCCTACCTATCATATTCAATTATGTAGAACAACTAAACATGCTCCAATTACTCCTACTCCAAATAAACCACAGAGCATAAAATTATGGGGTTATATGAACCGCTACTCCTTTTATTACTTCCTCATGACCATATATTCTTGTTATACATATAGATTACCACAAATTCTATAAATCCATATATGACACATATGTATGCTCCTTAGTAATACCACTAGTTTGATGTACCATATTCTGAGTTTAGAACTAAGTATGAGCATCCATTAGATGGTATCATAGGCTAACATTTTCTTTTAAAATATTTTAAAAAATTAAAAATTAAATATTCAATAAAATACAAAAACAATCAGATAATTCCAAATACAAAAAAATCAACATTCCCTTATTTATCAACTTTATTGCATCTATGTATTTGATTTATGTTAATATATAGCATACCATTTATATATACACATATGTTTAATGCATATTTGAGTGTGATACAAGCATACCCAAACACATGATCTATGTACTTACAGATGTTGGACCTCTCTTATACCCATGTCATATAGTATGTTGGGGGAATTTACTTATTTGATCATGATTGATACAAGTTACATATCCTTTATGATAATGTATACATTATCATTCTTGAGATTATATATTAATGCTTCCACATGTATATATACATGCTCATATTTTACTTATGAAACATCAAATTATGTTCCTTTCTTGTTGGCCCTTGTGTCATTATATGTTGATTTGACATTTGAATATATCATTTTATGTTGATTGGGCATTTAAATATGCCATCCCTTTTGACTATAAGACATTTGATCATGCCCCTTGCATGTGGTCTCCTTGGACCATTATTTCTCATTACATTGAGCGATCTCATATCTTTGTTTGATTGTTTGTTTATCTTGTAATATTAATCTTTGTAAGTTTTCATGATCCACATCATTCATCTTAGGACTTGATGTGATCACATACTATGAGCTTCACTGATGTATCTACTTAGACATTTTATCCCTATATTTTACATGATTCATAAACATATTATATAGTTACCTTATCCTTCTGAGTTAAGGTACCTACTAGTTTCTATCTCCCTCACTTCAAAATGGGGAGTCATATCAATGAGGGCATGTCATAGAAGCATGACCACATTTTCATAGTTTATATATTTTAGTGGGGGTATATCATAAATACATAGCCTCCACACTTAAAAACTTACTCATTATATTCATATTTTAGTGGGTGCATGTCACAAATACATTACCTCGACACTTGAACAAATATCTACTACATTTGCATGATTCAGGTATACACTTGGGTCAAAATCTTATACATTGCACTAATTTTACATGGATTTGAAATAGATTTTTTAATATTTATGACACATAATTTATCTAATAAATATTATAGGTGCATATTCCATGTTATTATACCCAAATTTACATTTTTTTCAATTATACTATTCACCAAGATGTACTACTATACAGCCTTTTATACTATAGTAGTTGGTTAATTTTATAGGTTAAAGTGATTTAATAATTAAAACTCACCATGTTTATATGTTGGAGTTATTAAATCATATAAAATCACCATATTTATAGTATGGGTTGATTAAATCACTCACCCTCACCATATTACATATTTACAATTGAGTTCTGTGATTGAGCTATAGTGATCTCAATGGTCAAGTCACAACTCATCTTTACAGTGGATTGGGGACATAATACCTTCCAATCTCCATATTAAATAATCTAAGGTTCATGTCTAAACCTCTTCCAACTCCAATTCTTTATAAGGAATCATCTTTACTAATTCAAATCATTAATAGGCAATATGGTTACATTGACATAGAGGTATACTCCTTCCATACTCTCTTTCTCTTCAAGCATTTCAAAATTTCAAAATTCTAGATTATATATAGTAATTTAAACTATAATATTCTCTTGGTTATAGATAATACACCATTAAATCACTCAAATTGGGCTCAAGCAAAGGCAAGTATGTCATACATGCTCAAATATTCATTTATTTCCTTTAAAATAGTAATTACATCTTTATGCATTACTAAACTAAATGGGGGTTAAATGTAGATACTAAAAATAAATATGCATAACATAGCAGCTTGTAAATTTGATAAATATCAATCAAGGCCCTACCTTTCAATTCTAGACCTCCCTACTATTGAACATCTTGTATTCACCATCTTACTATGCCTAAATACTTATTTATTAATCTGATTCATGTCATTCCGATGACCTAAGTCTCTTGCACTGCACAAAAAGCTTAAAACTTGATAAATATCCTTCACTTCAAGTTTCATATTAATACATATTTTGTATCCTTATAAACATTGCCAACCACAGAGAGACACTATCACTAATGGTAGTGTCCAAATCCTTATCTAGTGTCTAGTTGCCAAAAGTCATCCAAATTGAAAAAAATTCAAAACTTATGGGTTAAACTATTATCTTATTACACCCTATTGTGGGATATTTTTAAAAAATGTGGTATAAATATAGTTTTAAGCCTTGTTAATTATCATCTAGTATATATAAAGGATATACCTACTGAATATCATTTAATCAATCATGTAACTGAGTTATTATTCCCTAATCATCCCTATTTCTATATCAGTCATAGGAGCAGTTATAAAAAAAGGTCTGAAGCATTCAAATAGAATCCCATGAGTGATATTTGTCAAGTTACATGATATATCACCACATGCATATTCGTATAGTATATTTCACCCTTATGCACATACATTCCCACACATAGTAGATAACTACATAATTATAAGGCCTCCTTAGAGTATCAATGATGTAGGCAGCTCCTAGTGATATAGGGATCATTGAGGTCAGCTCGACACTATGAGGCAACTAACCCATTTTTATCAAACTCATTCTAAGAGTGAATAAGGGTTAAAAGCTAGGGTTTAATCAATTAGTAAAGAGTGATATCCTATATCCTATATCTAAATATATCAACAAAAAGGTGATAGAAAACCCAAAATAGTGAAGTTGGTCACATCGATATATAGTCTACATCATACTAGAAACTAACATCAATGGTAGTGTCTAAATTCAACAATAGTGTTTATGGCTATAGAAGTATAATTTAAAGAATATAACAATTGATCTAGAATATTGATCCTACATACTTTATACTTATTTATAGTCTAGATCTACTTGTGCATAATAAACCCAGTTAAGTGTCATTTTTATTTGGTATTGTAATAAATTGAACATCTTTCAAATTTGGTACTTTATATATTTAGCATATCTTAGTATTTCTAATTTAAAATATCTATTTATCTAAGTTTGAAATTAATTGACCTTTTATAGATTATTTTATCACCCTTGTGCTTGAACTATTTCTATATTTTTTAGCCTATCCCCATACTTCAATTTAGGGTTAAGCATGTATAAGAAAATATTTCACACACGAGGCTAAGGGACACAAGTAATGGACATGTTTATATGTCATATATACCAAGAAATGATCTCATAGATATGTTCAAAAAAAAAAATCACACAATGGAAAAATTCCTCACACAATAAGTAGTTAATATTAATCCTCAATATTTCATTTGAGGTCATAGATAGATATAACCTATTATATTTCATATATATATATATATATATATATATATATATATATGTATTATAATATAACCTATTGAATAATAGTCCCCTAGCATGGCCACAAGGTAGGAGGGAGTCCAACATCTAGGAAGGTATATAGAATGTATGTTTTGCATCACATTCAAATACTTCATGAAATTCATGTGTGTATATAAATTAAATAATTTATCTACCAAAACATGTGATAAATAACATATATATATACATATATATATATATACATATATATATATATATATATACATATATATATATATATACATATATATATATATATATTATAACCTATTGAATAATAGTCCCCTGGCATGGCCACAGGGTAAGAGGGAGTCCAACATCTAGGAAGGTATATAGAATGTATGTTTTGCATCACATTCAAATACTTCATGAAATTCATGTGTGTATATAAATTAAATAATTTATCTACCAAAACATGTGATAAATAACATATGAAAATAATTAAACTAGCAGCTCATGTCATGCTTAGGTCCTAATTTTTTTATTTTTTGAAAATATTCTAATTTTTTTGTAATTTTTGCAATATTTGGTTTTTTGAATTTTTAAAATATTTGTTTTTTTAATTTTTTAAAGGATATTATCCTATGATCCCATCATTATAATTATCATATTATGTGCTTATATCAAAGAGTTATAATTTTCCTTTTCATGGATGAAAAGTACTACATGTGGATGCATCTGAATCTAAAAAGGCATATGGTGTTGTAATGTAACTATCATGATCATTATTCATATAATCTTATATAGAATGTGAAGTTAAATAATGTTCAATACTTGGTTAATTTTTTTGAATAAATACTTGTATTCAATGTGGAACATGTTTAACTACCTAAGGTATTGCCTTAATACATAGTGCAGGAGATTTAGACTTCTTTGAACCTTGAATAGCTCTTTGATATGAAGATTTTTGTTTGGGAAGGTACACCTTTTTCCCCTAAATTGTTTATATATAAATATTTTGAATATGTGCCACAATATATTATGCATTATACTCTTAAATGGGTGCACTAGTTATTTTTTTAGCATGCTTCAAATTAGGTACCTTAGTTATATTTTGATGGTTGTCTTGAATAGGTACCACAAGAAACCATGGTGATGGTGGAGAAGGATGAGGATTTACTATTGACTATATAGGGTGATCATATGGAATGATTTAGACTTTGAACACCAAATTAAAATGTATGTACTTGAGTCAACTATGTATTGTAGATGAGCTACTTGATTCTTCTATATCCAAGGGCCTCCTAATAACATTATAAAGACCCATGTGCTTGGTAAGACTATAAATAGATTTTCCAATGTTGCTAAACTAACTTTAATATGTATCACTATATGTCCTAAAGTATCCTACATGTGCCCATAAAATTCTTTGACTATTCTTGATGTAGTTTTTGAATCTTACTTTATGTATATGAAACTATAGAGTGTTATTTTGCATGAATTTTTGTTTGACCCATTATCAATCATAACATTGTGTATAGGTTGTTTATTGATATATTATCTAATAAAGAGAAGATTCCTCCCTTAATCATCATCATCAATTTCACTATTATCAAATGTGATCACTATAAATTATGCTAATGTGATTATAAATGAACCATTTATTCCATCTATTGGGTGATCATATGTCTTAGGAGGAATATGTGCATTGTACACATGATGTATTTTTTAATTATATATGTTTGTTTTTGAACAATGATTTTGAAAAGGATTACTGAGTATTTTCAGCTTCGCATTGTCATTTTGTTGTGGTCTGGCTTCTTTTGTGGGTTTGTTTAGCTCAATAATATTGTCATCCATAATAGCATGTATCTTATGCCTTAGCCTATAATACCTTTTTGTATAATTCCTAATGCATATATGTTAGTTAAAATATGAATTATTATAAAATCCTTTAGGTTGAGGCTTGGTCAAATCAAGATCAAATGTAGGATGTATAGATATGATATTGCAATAAATTATTTTATGTAATAATATATAAGGAAGTTGTGGTAACCTTGTAAATTTCATCCTTGGTGGAGCTACTAATTGAACCTTGCTTAATGGTTATGAAACTACATTAACTGGTATTTTTTATTCATTTTTTTTGTTAGATTTGGCATTATAGTTTAGCTTACTTCCAAAATTGAAATTTTTTGTAGATGGAACACTTGATGCATATTTGAGATTGTTTAGAGTTATAATCTTGACTTCCATTTCTTTGACTATATGGCATAGCTCATCAAAGGATTTGAATTTATCAAACATGACTGTTCATGGAGTGGTGTTAGTAAGCTTTGAGTGAATATATATTATGATTCATTGTCTTCCTTTGTCATTTTTCTATCATGTTTTTATAAAAAATTGAATATTTATTGATTTTCTCTTTAGACCCTTGCTTGAGTTTTACAATTTATGCATAAGATAAATTTTCACCAATGTTTATAAAAAAGTGTGTTAAAAATTGATCATTTTGTCCATTTAATGTTATAACTAATTGAAGTGGGAGATCATAGAACCATCATATGGTATACTCCTTGAGATGATCTTGTAAAATGTTAGGTAAATAATTTATAATTTTAAGCATAATACATGGAATGAACATAGATATTGCTCAAGATTGCCTTTACCCACATAAATTGGTTGCTTGGGAGCTACAAAACTAGTTTGTAATGGGTAATAGGCTATTTTAGGTGAAAAAATATTGTGAATATAGGTATAATAATCCCTTGAGTGAGTATATTTAAACACACCTTGCTCTAATTGTAATAATTTAGCATGTAAGGCTAGAAATGTTTGCTCAAGAAAGGATACATTAGGCAAAGTTGAAAGTGGACCTTGTGTAGTAATCAAATGATGTGTGTATGATGAAATTGTATAAATAGGAATGATGATGTAATGTAAACCAATTAATACCCCCATACCAAAATATGTTAGCACATATTTAACTGTAGGGGTTGATATAGGAGTGCAAAAAATAGTCATAACTAGAGATTTGAAGTAGAAGTGGAAGTGGAAGCCAGTTCATTTTTATCATCTCATGAAATGTATAGAAATGCATCAATATTATGTGGGTTGGCATCAAGATAATAATTTATTTATTTTTCATTAACTTCATTTGATTTTTATGTATTAAAATGATCAATCTCAATAACCATGATAACTCCATCAATTGAATGTGGACTAGACCTTATAGCATTCTAAATGTATAATTGTTCTTGTTACCAAGTCATGTTAGGCTTTATAAATATGGATCTTAATTATAGTTGTTAATTTAGGAAGGCTTGATATTGTGCATTAATCATTATATCTTTTTTATGATATTTGGATTTGATTGATGCCAATATATAGTGAATCCAAATAATAGCTTAGAAAGTAAGATAGAATTTGATTATAAATTCAAAAATATGTTAGTAAAATTCTATAATTACTACTTAAATGTGAAACTTTTAAATTTTTCAATAAGAAAAAAGGGTGCAACTAATCAAGGGTGTGTTTACTTTGTAGGATTTAAGATATATTGATCCTAGTCATAAATAGTGAACACAGACTCAAAGGCACTAACCACAAGGATTCCACCATTATTGTAATCACATTATCCCATATATAAGGTATTTTTTAGATTAACTTCCTATGGATAACCACTTGTTAGTGCACTACAATAAAAAATGATCAAAGGCTTCTTATGGCTGAAAATAAAACCCTGGAATTTTTTAATATACCTTAAGGTACATAGAAACTATAATCTATGAATAATATTTTTTAATGGCCTGACTATTAGGGAAGTACCCTCGCACCATGAATTAGGTATAATTTATGATAATTTTTCCAAAAATTTTAGCTCCTATAGTTTTTTAAACTAGTAGAACATAGTTTCTAAGAAAACAAAGAAAAAAGAAATCCAAATTGAAAAATGAAATTAGAAAGCAAAGGCTCAAAACAATAGTTTGAGTTCACCAGTATGTTTTACCCTATTTTTTACAAAAATAAATACAATTTTAATGTGTTTTGTATATTATTAAAACTATAAATATCAAAATAATAAATATGTATAATATTCAATAATTATAATTTTAACAAATTGTTAAATATAGAAAATTATTATTTTTGAAAAACATATGAAGAGATATATTACCTTTCACACAATTTTCTATTATTTGTTTTGATTTTATGTAGATACTAAAATCCAATTATATATATCATCTTGGTCTTGTATGCTTGACAAGTACCAATCAAGGCTTTACCCTTTAGTTTTAGACTTTCATGTTATTAAAAGGCTCACATTCAACATCGCATTGTGCCTAATTGATTATATTATGGACTCAGCCTATCATTATGATGACCCATATCACCTTAACATTAAAAAAATCTTAAAACATTATGTATATTATAGACCTTCAATAGTTTTCTACCTTATTAGACATTTGTGTTTTACATAGGGACACTAGCATCAACATTGGTGTCTAAATTCCTTATGTAATGTTTATACCTCAAAATTCATCTAAATTTAAAGTATTTCAAAACATATGGGTTGTAATATTTGTCTTATCTAATCCTTTTTTGATATATTTTCAAAATGTGTGGTATAAAGACAAATCAAAGCCTACTCATTATTCATCTAGTAAATACATAGCAAACACCTATTCAAACTCACTCAATCAATTGCACAACTAAGTTATATTTCCCTAATCTTATTTATTTATATATCAATCATAGGAGTAGTCATATTATATGTCTAAATCATACAAATAATATCTCATGAGTATTATTTGTCAATTTATAATTTGGATCATTGAATGCCCTTCCATATAGCATATTTCACCCTTGTGCACACATAATCCCACACCTTGGGGAGAACTACATATGTTTGAGGCCCTCCTTAGAGTATTCAATATGTATGAAATGATAATTGACAAAGGGGTCCTTGAGGTTAGCTTGACTTCATGATCCCACTAACCCATTTTTGTTAAGGTGATATAACTTAAGGTAAATAACTAGGGTTTGAGTTATATACAATCGTATAGTTCATGTGCATGCAATCTAAACATATAAAAAGAAAGGTGACAAAAAAAATTATTAGCTCCAAGTGGTTGCTTCTCAATATAACAAAAATTTCATACATTAAATTAATGTTGAGCCACAAATAAAATCATCGACATAAGTGTTTATGCCTCTAGAAATAATATTTCTAAACTTTGATGACAAGATTCTAAGCATTAGTTTTCCTATTTCCATACATGTACATCTCAAATTTTCTTACAAATCTAAAAACCAACAAATTATTATCTCTTATTTATGTTTCAATTATCATAATATCAATTGGCATTGTACTTTCTATATTTGGTAATTTTCCATATTTATTATATTATGTTATCTAAATTAATTTAATTGGCTTACTTTATAATAGTTTTATTAATCCATTTGATTGGGATATCTACACCTTTAACCCTCATCCAAATCATTAAAATGGTTAAACATTGTTTGAAAATTAAAATTATAAGAATACATTATAAGGGCTCAATATTAGAATCAAAAATAGAAACAAAATTTAGATAGGTCCACTATAAGTATATGGTGGTACAGTGTGTTCTAGTTCATTGACTATGGATTTGTCTCAATTGACTGTGACATACTACTGATAGGAAAAGACAAAAAAAGTATAGTTATCAAAATGAATTATTAGAGGCATACATTTAAGATGTATATGGACAAATTTACTATTATTAGATAGTATTATAGTGTGACTAGGTCTATTGACTATGGATTGTCCTTGTTGACTGCATGTAAATGTTAATTATTGTGAATGTAGATGTTGAGAGAATTGAGCTATCAAAATTAGATTTTGGCCACATAGAAATCATTGTTTATCTTATTTTGTCTTTAAAACCTTAGGACACTTTGATATCTTGAAAACCTACAAGATAATATAGGAGTGTAATGGGTTGAGCTATCCTAAATCACCCCTTGATGATTTATTTTTGCTTGCATATCCAATAATCTAAGGATCGAAATCAAACCCATATAATTCTCCCACATAGATTGAATGTGAAATTTGTTTCTTTGACTATATGTATGTAACTAAAATGTGGCTTAAATACCTTAAAATATCTCTTAACTTGCTTTAGAAGGCTCTTGACTTGGATCATGGTTATTAATTGTGAGTGATCTTGAATTTGGAAAAAAAAAGTAGATTTTCTTAGTGCATAGAAGTATGTATGCTTGAAAGAAGTGATTTCCAAGTGGAAATAATGAGTGACTATTGACATGTATATATAGGTGAATATTTTGAAAATTCCTTTAGCCGACCATGTGAAATGTGCAAGAATATTTAAAATGATGTTTTGAATTTTGGAAACTAGTTATTATTTGGCATATAATGTAGCTTTTATAAGTAGATAAGAGCATAATATATTCTAGTACACTTAACATGGCTTATCCATGAGGACCAAGGACACATGTCTTAAACTAGAGACATTCTAAATACTATTTTATACAACTTGACCATTTGACATTGAAATTAATTTGTAATATATAACTATAGATATTAAAATTAAATATTTATAATGTATGTGGATCCCATGGGAACCCAAACAAACCACCTAGTTGAGGCCAAGGCAACCCTCTGAGGTATACAATTGAAATCAAGCATCAACCATAATATGATCATTGTAGAGGGAGACTCGTTGAACATCCTAAATGCCTTAGAAGGAATGACTACACCCTCACACACCATTAAGGACATCATTGATGACACAAATCATCTTTTAAAGGGATTATCTCATTTTCAACTTATACACACCTACAGGGAATGAAATGGGGTGGTCGACCTCCTCGATAACATTAGAGTTGATCTCCACCTTTTAACTAACTATCACAATGCAAGTAGCATTCCTAATAATGTTCTTAATGCTATATGAGTTGAAGTTACCAATGCAAGTTAAAAAAATCATTAATATGCATATGTATGACCTCATCTTCAATAGGTAAAACTCAATTAGGCTAATCTACAAGTATTCCAAGAGGAGGGGACTTAATTGTTTTTATGAGCATCCAATAGGATTTCCAAACCATTCATGTTTTTTTTGAATTTACCACATCTAGAAACTTCATTCCACCTATTTTGACTCTACAAACATAGTCTTCATGGGTGGTGATAGGGATAGACTAGAACCCACTTCCTACAAGGAGGTCCATAACCAAAAGAAAGTATGAAAGAAGTTGAAAAAGGGGGGACTCATAGAATTCATGGAATGAGTCATAAAACATAATTTTGAGATCTCCCATAACTTCGTAGTGGCCTAAAACAAGCAGAAAGTGACCATTTATGACATCACTATCAATGTTTCAAAGGATTTCATTAGCAAAGCAACTAAAATTTCATATACAAGCACCAAGGCTTTCAAAGATCAATAAAAAAACAAGAGTTATAATTTTTTTTAGGATAAATGATTTTTTGCAAACAAACAAAAAAGGTTTTCCATACGTTGATCTTCCACACTACTATCCTAACATCCACCTTCAAATCATGCATTACATGACACTCGAAGGTAAATATACCCTTATATTTTCCCACTATTTTTTACTAATTAATCATTTTATTGAATATAAAATTAGTTTTCCCTAATTCTTGTTAAAGTCCCTTAAGAGTATCATCTTGCTGCACCAAGTGAATAATACCAATCCCATCCTTCACCAATGCTTGATTCTCCTTCTAGTTAAGCATGGCTAAGCTCTTTATGATAAAGAAGTCTCCCTAGGGGTTCCTTCTTTGAGAAGGACTCCTTGGTAGAGGATCCCACCAGCCCTTTGATCATACCCCCCAAGATAGTTTATCAGAGTCCACCTGATGATATCCCCCTTAAACTATTTATCCCCAAACCAAAACTTATCTCTCTAGAATTGGGTACCAATATGAAGATAGTCTGGAAAGGGAATGCCATTGTGACAAATGAGCTCAAAAAGAACAAACTATAGCTTGAAAATTTTAACTCAAAGGTTCAAAAAGTAGGGTTGGGTCTAACCAAAATCATTTAGGACTAAGATTCACTTCATAAATAGGTTAAAGCCATAGTCTAATCCTTTATACATTTTATCCAACCCACTCAGTCCACTACCTTTCAATTATCAAAGGTTTTAAAATCCCCACCTCAAGGCTCCCCCAAAGGGGTCCCCCATAAGCAGTTCCCTGTGCAATCTAAAGGAAAAAAGGTTCCCAAAATGATCTTCTTTAGTGATGTGGTTGAAGGCCCTAAGAACTGCACTTGGGTAAAATTCTCAAAGGAAAAATAGTTCATTCTAATGAAAGACACTACAGATACTAAAGACCCTTAAGAGGGACTTTCTTCCTAATTCTATTCTAGTTTCCTATTTTTTGCTCTCAATTTAGTACTATAAAAAAAATTATTTTATTTATCACCCCTATTGATGGCCTATTAAAACTTTTGTACTGCACTCTAGTGGTTCTAAGTCCCTATAAAACTTGTCTTTTACCTCATCAAATAAAAAATATACATTTGAAAAAATATCAATTAGGGTTGTACCCTTTAGTTATAGACCTTCTTGTAGTATAAAAACTCACATTCACCATTTTTCTATGCCTAAATGCTTATTTCTTAGTTCAATCCATATCATTCTAATGACCTAGGTCTCTTGTACTACACACAAAGCTTAAAACCTGATAAACATCCTTCAATGTCAAATTTAATTCCATACCTATTTTTTAGCCTTTTAGACACTACTAGCCATAGAGGGACACTGTTGTTGATGAAAGTTTCCATATCCTTATCTAATTTCCAATTTCCAAAATTCATCTAAATTGAAAATGATTCAAACATATGGGTCAACATATTTGTCTTATTGAACCCTATCGTATGATATTTTCAAAAGGTGTGGTATAAATAAAATTATAATCATATTCATTCCTTATCTAACCAATGCTAATAAAAATGTCTACTAAAGATAAATCAATCAATTACACAACCAATATATTCATCCCTATTCATTCCTATTTTCATATTAAGCATTAGATCAGTTATATTATAGGTTTGAAGCATTCAAAGAGCATCCCATGAGTGATATTTTTAAAATTATAAGCAAGATCATTATATCATCAACATATAGTATATTACACCCTTTATCACACACTTTCCCACTCATAAGGGAGAAATACAAATTCTAAGGCCCTCCTTAGAGTATTAGCTATATAGGTAGCACCCATTGATAAAGGGGTCTTTGGAGTTAGCTCAATACCATGAGACCAATAACCCATTTTTATCAAATTTACTCCAAGGGTGAAGAATGATGAAGAGTTAGAGTTTGATCAATTAATGAAGAGTGATTGCTTATATCCTTGATCAGGGAGGATCCATATTCACTCTAAAAATGAAGTCATCAAAATCCAAGTTAATCATTGACACAACATAGAGTTTGATGAGAGATTTTCAACATATTTTGCATGGATTGATTTTGACTCCATATGTGTAATATATTACATGTTGAAGTTTAAGATATATAAGGCAAAAATGATGACACAAGGTGATGTAGTGAAATTTGAGCACACCAAGTGGACCAATGATACACCAACATGTGGTAGCCAATTCAAGAAAAAGTTTGGATTTTTTTAACTTCATCTTTCATAGGCATACATAAATAATGTAAAAGGTTGACTATGGAGACCGTATCCGGTGGAGTTTGCTTTTGTCTCAGAGGGGGACCCTATCACCAATGGAGTTAGTGGAGCATCTAATTCAATGTTAGCATGTGTTGAATTGGGAGTGGTCCATGTGTTGGGTCTTCAAGCCACCACATGGCTTGTCACCACTTAATTATTTTTGTAATTTATTTTCATGGTTGAATTTGGGTACTATTACCTTTGTAATAATTCATAGTCATATATTGGCTATATTCCTATATATTTACTCACCATGTGAATGGGGCCCGAGTACCAACTCGTATTTAAAATTGAGCTAAATTAGTAGAGCCAAATCGAATGCTAGCTCACCAAGTCAAGATTGAGAAACCCATACCAAGTTCATGCAATATTCCAATAATAAGTAGAGTTATAGATTACTAACTTGACCAACTCAACATGGTAGCTCAACCAAAATCATAATCGATCGAAGGTTCTTGACATTGTCAAGGATAAGCAAAGTGATCTAAAGACCATGTTTAATGGTAGGTGGGAGTCTATATAAATACTCATGTTGGAGTGCCCATGGTAAATGTGGGATAAATTCCTTATCATGATTTTAAAATATTTTTTCAAAGCTATTTAAACTTTGGTAGTGTTTGACCCATGAGCAATGTGGGAAATTGATAAGGATAGAAATCAATTGCCTAGCCATGGGAATTAAACCCATAACCTCTAAGATAAAAGGATAGAGGCCTAAACATTAAACCCAAAGTCTAAACAACTATATGAAGTTTCAGAAATTTGTATTTGAGAAACAAGCTTTAGCAAGTTTTAGTTGAGGAGCTAAGCCAAATAGATACCAACTAGCACTCTTCCTCTGTTTTAAGGCACTTAGAGTGATTTCTAGGATTTAGAGTAAACTAGTGAAATATTCTAGATTTTGAGATAGTTCTAGCCACATGCTGAGTGTATAGATTTGAGGTTGTTTGATTCCATTTTTAATTCCTTTAAGTGAAGCTTTATAGACTGTGTAATAGGCTTCATAGAGACCAATTTACATGTATCACCATTTTCCAAGCATTTATAGTCATTTTCAGACATCTAAGTGAACTGATGAAATGTTCTAGACTCTAAGACACTTTTGGTGATATAATTATTTTCATGATTTGAGTTTATTATAGTCACTTTTTAAATTCTCAAAGTAATACTTTTGGTGGAGAACTTTAGGAACGTGAGATTGCTTTCACAATAGGAAGGTGGAAGGTTTGTATGTGGGTTATGGGACTTTTCAAAGAGTTTTTGCTAAGTTATATGTAATATTGGAGGATACATTAGATAGTTTTAGGTTTTTTTCCATTTACTTACAATTCATGTAAATGGATTGATTCATGTTCTAAGTAGACCTGAAGATGTATCCTGAGCAGCGGGTGAACTTTGCTATCAAATTGGTTGTTGTGAGTTGACTTTTATGTTTTCCTTTTTACATTTGATTAGTTAATTAATAATTTTAATTGCAAAATTTAATCATAATGTAAATTAATGGATATTTTGAAATACTTTAGGTTTTGAGATAAATATTTTTTTAAAGGTCAAACATTGTTTCAATTCCTTTGAGTATTTTGGGAAAATGAATGTTAGATAAAAAGAATCCATTGGTAAACATTTTATCATATATTTAGTGCCAATTTATAGATCAAGTTTGTATTAGAGTAGTTAGTGTGTTGGTTTAGTTTCTAATTGTGTGGATTTGATATTAGTTGTGTCTAATTTGGTTTTATGTAGCATTACAAACTTTTTTGGCCTTGTTGATATTCCATTTGCAGTATGCAGTTTGTGGGATTAGGTTGTTTGTAGGAAATATAAAGCCATGGTAAAATCATTAAAAAGAGAGAGACCTAAGGAGATTGAATCAATTAATTGAAAGATCTAGGAAGAGAATGCTTTCCAAATGGCTCATTTTTACTCCTTAGATGAGGAGATTGCCTGCTTGAAATCTGAGTTGCAAACCAAAGATGAGCTTTTGGCACAAATGCAAAATGGTGAAGGATGGAAGAATATGCCTTCCACTTTAGATGTATCTACTATGATATATGATTACATTGTAAGTTATTCATCATGTAGTACTTTTGTCCCTTCATTTTTAGATGTTGTTTTTGGTAGTTTCAAGAAACACACTAAGGGCATTGGGTCTAAACTATTATTGAAAATGGGATTTTATGGAAGGGGCCTTAGAAATAATGGCCAAGGTATTAATGACCTAATATAGGTAGAGCATAAATCTCACCATGCAATATTAGGTTAAACTAGTGAGAAAATGGATACTGGAGAGAGTTCCTCCGTTCCTGAGAGAGGACAAGCTTCTAATAGCCAAGATTCGAGGCCATTAGCAATGCATAATTCCTCCCTGTGAAGGAATGGTGAACATTGTAAGAAATTAATTAAAAGAGGTATTGAGATTCCAACTCCTCATTTTTACACTATAAAAATCACCAATAGGAATATGAATTCCAAGACTTGTAATTCACTTATACCATTTAAGAAATTTAGTTTTGATATTTAGAAGATGTTGCATTCTTTTCTTTGTACGTTTTGTAGATTGAATAACCATTGTGCCACATATTGTTGGAAAAGATAACCTTTACTAAATCAGTTTACAGGTGCTAAAGACCATTCCCATACTAGTAAAGTGAGAAATGGTAAATGGGTGACCTCACCTAAGAAGAGGGATGTTTGCACTCTTTGTCAAGTGAGTGGACATCAGGTTGAGAAGGGTTGGAAACTTCAACCATCCCACCATCTTGGTAATGGTAAGAAGAAGATAGTTTTTAAACCTATTGATAAGGTAATTAATGAAGTTTTTATTTAATTAACCCATACAAATGTTAATAAATCCACTAAAAAAATTAAAGACCCTAAATATGAGAGTCTAATTAAGAGGGCTAGTAAATAGTTTTTTAATTTCATGCTATCATAATTAATGGATTAATAATGTATTTATGTAACAAAGCAATTTTGGGATGCCTATTGTATCTTGACAAAGGACATTTACCCATGCTTTGAGATATGCATTTTAGAGCTACTAAAGTGGGAAGACTTCGAGACAGGTTCATCATGTGAAGTTTTTAATTCTCACACTTGTGTTTTGAAAGATCTATTTTTGAAATCTCTAATTTTAGCTTAATGAGTTTTCATGTTGAATTGTTAATGAATTTAACTCATTGATCAGTTTGGGGATTGATAGCAATATACAGGTTTTTGGGTAGGATTCAGTTTTACTGCAATACTTATTTCAAAATAACTACTATTTTGGGATACATCTATTTATGGCATGTGTGTGTTTAGATGCATTTGTGAGACCCTATTGGACAATGATTGTAATGCTAGACATTATACACTATTGGTAGTTTTCATAGTTGTTTAGAATTTTAAGACCCATATCTAGGTAGTATATTATGACATGTTCATAATGATAATGTATTTTGTTTCCATTAACAAACTTGTTCTACAGTTGCATTACTGATTTTTGTAATGTTTGGTAGTTCATCATTTACAAGATGTGATATTTGGGAAAATAGTTTGATGGATGTTGTGATCTTTATTAGAAGTTGTAGGATTCAGTGTAACTCATGCCTTATTTTTAGGCCTTTATAGTTTGAGTTATGAATTTGTATGATTTTTCAATTTTTATCTCTATGATATAATTTGGGTTATGTACTTGATATGTTATAGAGGAAAATTTAGCATTTACAATAGAGAGTGGACTTTGAGAGCTCCAAAAGTTCCTAGTGGGGAGGATTGATTTAGGAGGATCCATATTTTCTCTAAAAATGAAGTCATCAAAATCCAAGTTGATATTTAGCACAGTGTAGAGCTCGATGAGATATTTTTGGTGCATTTTTAACTGATTAATTTTGAGTCCATGTGCATAAGATATTGCACATTGAAGTTTAAAATCAATAGGGAAAAAATGGTGACATAAGGTGATGTGGC
Organism: Torreya grandis; assembly: GCA_037957365.1. NCBI lineage: Eukaryota > Viridiplantae > Streptophyta > Pinopsida > Cupressales > Taxaceae > Torreya > Torreya grandis. The sequence goes on from JARHVA010000646.1 coordinate 1,908,780, forward strand.
ACAATTCAAGCATGCCAAGTGGACCAATGAAGCAGTGATATGTGGTAGCCAGTTTGAGCAAAACTTTAGATTTGTTAAAATTCATCTTTGATACATGTATGTAGATGGAGTAAAAGGATAGATATAGAGACTATAGTTGGTAGAGTCTACTTTTTTCTTAGAGGGGGACCTTATCACTGATGGAGTTAGTGGAGCATCCAATTCAATGTTGACATGTGTCAAATTGGGAGTGGTCCATGTGGTAGGTCCTCAGGCCACCACATGGCCTGCTACCACTTAATTACTTTTTCAATTTATTTACATTATTGAATTTGGGTAGTATTACCTTTGTAATAATTCATAGTCAAATATTGGCTATATTACTATATATTTACTCACCATGTGAATGGGGCCCGAGTACCAACTCATATTTGAAACTAAGATGAGTTAATAAAGCCAACTCAAATATCAACTCACCAAGTCAAGCTTGAAAAACCCATGCCAAGCTCATGCAATGTTCCAATAGTCAGTAGAGTTTGAGATTACCAACTCGACCAACTTGACATGGCAGCTCGATCAAAATCACAACTGATCAAAGGTTCTCGACATTGTCAAGGATAGGTAAAATGGTTCAGAGACCAAGTTCAATGGTAGGTGGGAGTATATTTAAAGACTTATGTTGGAGTGCCCATGGAAAATGTGGAAAATGCCTTACTATCATTTTAAAATATCCTTTGAAAGCTATTTAAACTTTGGTAGCATTTGACCCACGAGTAATGTGGGATATTGATAAGGATAGAAATTAAATGCCTAGCCATGGAAATTAAACTCATGACCTCTAAGATAAAAGGATAGAGTCCTTACCATTGAACCTAGAGTCCTAAAAACTATATAAATCACTATGAATTTGTATTTGAATAGTAAGTTTTAGTCAAGGAGCCAAGGCAAATAGAGACCAACTAGCACTCTTCCTTTGTTTTGAGGCACTTAGATTGATTTTCAAGATTTAGAGAAAACTAGTGAAATATTCTAGATTTTGAGATGGTTCCAACCATAAATTGAGTGTTTTTATTTAAGTTAATTTGATACTATTTTTAATTCCTCAAAGTGAATATTTACAAACTGTGTAATAGGCTTTCTAGAGACTAGTTTGTATGTATCACCATTTTTTAAGCATCTAGAGTCATTTTTCAGACTTTGGAGTGAACTGATGAAATGTTATAGACTCCAATATTATTTTGGTGATATAATTATTTTCTTTATTTGATTTATAGATTCACTTTTTAAATTCTCAAACTAATATTTTTGGTAGAAAACTTTAAGAACATGAGATTGCTTTCACGATAGGAAGGTGGAAGGTCCGTTTGTGGGTTTTGGGACTTTTTAAAGGGATATTACTGAGTTGTATGTAATATTTGAGGATCCATTAGATAATTAAAATCTTTTGGCCATGTACTTTCAATTCATGGAAATTGATCGATTCATGTTCTAAGTAGACCTAGAGACATAGCCCAAGTAGCGGGTGAACTCTGTTATCAAATTGGTTGTCATGAGTTGACTTTTTTATTTTATTTTCTACATTTGGTTAGTTAATTAATCATTTTGAATTCAAAATTTAATCATAATGAATATTTTAAAATCCTTTAGGTTTTGAGATAAACACATTTTTAAAGGTCAAACATTGTTGTAATTTCTTTAAGTATTTTGGGAAAATGAATGTTTGAGAAAAAGAATATATTGGTAAATATTTTAGAAAGTATTTAGTGCCAATATATGGATCAATCCTAGATCTAAACACATCATACAAAAGGTGATAGAAAACCTATAATAGTGAATTTGGTCACATCTAGATCTTATCATGATTATGTATTGGACACCTACTTCATAATCAGGTACTATCAACAATGGTAGTGTTTAGATATAATGATAATGTCTATGGCTATAGAAGTATAATTTCCAAAATATTATGATTGATATATAATATTGATCTTGTATACTTTACACATATTTCTAGTCCAAATCTACCTGTGCACAATAAACTCAACTAAGTATCATTTCTCTTTAATATTGTAATCAATGAAACATATTTCAAATAAATTACTTAGATATTATCTTAGTTTTATAATTCATAATATTCATTTATCTAAGTTTTTAATTAATTAGCTTATTATAGATTAGTTTATCACCCCTGTGCTTGAAATATTTTTATATTCTTAACCTTACACCCATAATTCTAAAATTTTGGGTTAAACATTTGGTGAACCTAACCTTTGTTCTCTAAACCCTAGATTGGCCTAGGGTTTTTTGATTTACTATTTTTATAATTTATGATTTTAAAATATTTAATATCTAAAATCAGAAATTATTTTCCTACAATCATGTTCAATATGGATATATTTATTAGTTACTTCATTATCCAATACATAAAGGGAGTAATTAATTATTATGTTTTGTGTATGATTAACTCAGTAAAAACTATAAACAAAATGGGTTTAGCATTTTCTCCTTTTCAATCAAATACATTCTTGCATACCCCTTGTTGTAGTGTTTACAATGAGCTCCTACCTATCACTACTAAGCACCAAAGGGAGTGCATGAAACAACCATTTTATACAAACCATTCCAATGATTTTATTACTATAACATCACTTTTTATAAGTACTACATCACTCTTATCATTATGTATATGCTCTTTTAGATGCATTACATATGAGCATATTACCAAACAATGCAGAGCCACTATATGTGGCCTCGATGATCAACTCCATTAAATGTACTAAAAATAATATATCTTTGAACATAAGGATTTACCACCTCAACATCTTATAGATTTTTGTTTACCATTATACAATAATTATGTTTTTGAAATAAAATGGTTAAAATATTACTCATGGATAATGGTTCAAAACTTAACATTTGAAACATATATTTCCTTTCCTTACTTTGTATTAGGGATAAAGACCCATAATCCTCAACTATGTGCATCAAGTTATTTGACAATATTTCACAATAGGTATTGGGAAAATTAACTACACACATTATTGTAGGACCCTACACATTGCCTACTTTATGTCAAGTGATGCCAAATGACTTGAATAACAACATAATTTTAGGATGACCTTGGATAAATGAAATTTATACAATCCTATCTACTTTACATGCATGCTTAAAATTTATCCATGAAGTATTTATCTACACATGTCTAATTGATATTGCTCCCTTCAAACATTACATGATGGTCCAAAAAATAAATGTTCCTATAACACAATATTATACCTCTAATTTTAGTTATTGATATTTATAAAAACATGTATATAAAGGACAAGTATTAGTTAAAAATAAATAATGAATAACCCAAACTATTTATCCTATTCACAATATAAATCAACAAGGCTTGGATTTTTTTTCAAAGTCCACAAGGCACAAACAAACCACTCATAGTAAACCATGTTTTTTATGGGCCAATACATAATGGATGCATGTACCTAAAATCTATCAAAAACTAGCAGACCCTCTTTTTTTATGAAAATGCTTCACCAAAAATTTGGACATTAGATGAGTATCCAATAACAAGTCATTTCTATATTATTTAGGGGATATAAGGATCTCCCTTCCTTATATCATAAAAATATCTTTCCTCATTCGAATTATACTCATGATTAATTTGGTGAGATAAATAATACCAATATCCAACATGATGCACCTAACAGTATTCCTAATACACCATATATCGTAGAATAATCTACCTTTCTAAACAAATAAATAGTACAATATAGAATGGAATAGATAAAGATCCACAACTAGTATTATTCATTGTAATGATATATGAGGATGGAGGCAAACCCTATCAGCATGTCCTACATTATTACCTAAGATTATTTACTTTGGATTATTTAGATATGCTTGGGATTGACCCATTAGTGGATATACACAATATATTACTATATTAGGATGCAAAATCAGATAAACAAAAAATTCTTAAAATGCATCTCAAGGTGGCATTATTGGTCAAAGATGAAATTCAAAAAAATTAGATGCAAGATTCATAAGAGCCATTACACATTTATATTGGGTTTTTAACACTGTAACCTTCACCAAACCTGATGGTGACATTCAATTTTGCACTAACTATTGTGACTTAAATAAAGCTTGTCTAAAATATGTCTTTCTTTTACCCAATATCAACATGATTATTGATTCTACAACTAAATATGAGACATTTTCATTTATGGATGGCTTTTCTTGATATAACCAAATCAAAATTAACCCAATCAACCAATAAAAATAACATTTACCATTCTATGGAGAACGTGTTTTTATATTTTCATGCTTTTAAGACTCAAAAATGTAGGAGCAACATATCAAAGGGAACTGACACACATTTTCAATGATTTTATCCACAAAACTATTGAGAACTATGTCGATGATTTACTCACTAAATTCAAACACTAACAAGATCATGCCAAACATTTATTATAAATATTTGAATGTTTGTGAAAGTTTAACGTGCTTTTAAATCAAAAGACATGTGTTTTCAATGTAACTTATGAAAATACCTTGGGATAAATTATCTCCTAGCGAGGCTTTGAGGTTGATCCAAAAAATGTAAAATTTATTATTGAGATGTCCCCACTAACCAATTTAAAATAGTTATGATGCTTAAAGGGTAGAATTTAGGCAATTCAAAACTTCATTGCTTAGTTGGTATATAAAATGATTCCTTTCACACAATTATTTAAAAATTCACAAAATTCATATGGGATGATGTTTGTCAACAAATTTTTGAAAAAATCAATAAATTTTTAGAAAATCCACTAGTACTTCTGCCTCATATACCAAATCAACCATTACTCATTTATATCTTAGCAAGTTGATGATGCTTGAATATGTATCATAGGTGCCCAGATTCTTCAAGAACACTTCTCATTTTGGAATTCTAAGAATTCATTGCATGAGTTATAAGTTGTCATAATCCTATTATCTATTGATGGAATAGAGGTAGAGAAAGTGGACTATTTCACAATATTTATAATGTTTAATGGTTGGGAGCCACCATGGCCAAAGTCAGTCTATGCAAGATATGAAGTATGTTATGCTAAGAATGATGAATTATGATCAATAACTAATCTAAAGACTAATATAAGATGGATATTTATAGTGAAGATTAAGTTAGAGTGATCTGGTTAAAAAAGGAGCAAAAGGAAAGGTAGGGCAGAAAAGAGTTGTTGATCTTCATCCCAAACATCATGACAAAGTTCAAATATCATCTAAGCATGCACTTAACTAATGTGTAACATGAAGTAACATAAGCTAAAATATTATCACACATCAGGCAAACATTTAAGGAGTGATAAAAATGCAAATAAGAACTAAGTTCACTTTAAATATTTACCTTTGCAAGCAAATAACATTGTCCCAAATGCAAAAAGAGTAAATGAAATGAAATGAACCTAAGAACTTTTAGTCAACCTAGCATTGGCATAAGTTAACAACTCCACAATTAAAATATTCACACCAAGAATTCATAAGAACCATTCAAATCTGGAAATAGGAATAATCAAGTGAGAGAGTAACAATAATAACAAATGACACAAATGAGTATGGACAATCTTTGTAAAATTCTTCACTTGCATTAATTGCTCAAAAGTTTACACAAGTTTTTTAGCTCAAGAAAAAGCCCTCCCCCTTTTACAATTGGCAATACCCCTTTTATATAATTAACAAGGTGGTATGCCAGTTAGTGATATCAAATTACATTCGTACATGTGTATAGGATAGTTATCTTTTTTGTTACATTCTAGAACAAATGATATTTTCTAATGGACTAACCTATAGACAATGTGCTCTTACAAATTGTAAATGTCATATAAAAAGAATATCCTATTTAAAAATATTATATAATGTTGGTTACAACAATAATATTCTTATTTCATTTAACTTTAGGACCCACTAGCTGATGAAGTCAAGTGGAGCTCCACATCTCTTGGGAAATGTTTTTCCAAGCTACCAAGGCTATGAATTTAGATCAACTTTCTCACTAGTATATCACACTTTGATTATAGATTGAATTTTGCTTGTATTGATGGTAGTTAAACTACTCTATCTTGATTTAAGGTGATCATAGGGTCAAACTAAAGATTTTTTAAAGGTTGCAATAGTGATTTAATAGTGGTAGTGATTTGAACTATGAGTTTCATGCCTTAGATCATACTTTAATCTCTTTGTTTTTCCATAGATATGCAAAATATCTTGAACTAACCATTCTAGCTTATGTGCCTCCATTGTTACATCTCTGTGGCATCCATGCTCATCCATTTTTTTTAAAGTGACCATTTCCTTTTTTTAAATCCTCCTTTGCCTTACACCATCAGATTATTTTACATGGATCAACGTGGTTCACTGATCTTGATCCCAAAAGTTAAACGTCATTTGTTGCCTATGTTATGTTTCTCATGGTTATGACGTGTCATTACCATATTTGCTCTAAGCTATGTTGAAATTTTTACATTGATCTCACTTTATTGGATCATCTTCATCTGAGCTAACGCACATCATTGGATCTCAATCCAATAGGTGGACCACCATTGGCTTCTCAATATATTTTTAATGAAATTGTGGCACCTATCACCACATTGCTTATCCTAGAGCTTAATTGAACTCTTGACTCGGTACACACCATCAGATCATTTTTGTGCAAGCAAATGTGGATCATTGATCCTATAGAAATGCAAAATATTTAATTCAAACTCAAGAAAATAATGGAATTCGCTTAAATATTTTGGACTATGGTTTTTTTAATAAATACAAGTTAAACATTGCGCTGAAATATTTAAGATAGGTTTAGATTAGAATAAAAGGGGCCCACAAAAAATAAAAATACATGGCCTAAAGTTTTAGCCCAAGTCTATGTCATAATAAAAGGGACCTTGATATTAAACTTTAATATTTATCTCACTCTGTCTAATTATCATGTATGAATCAACATGGATCATTGATTTCAATACGAAGGATCGAATGTTATTAGTTATGTTTTAAACTTGGCCTATGAGGTTGTGCCACTTGGCACTTACATTTTTTTTCTCTACAATCTGCATTACCATTTTCTATGGGCTATCATGCTTTCACCATGTGGTGGTCCCTCATTTTCTTGGAGCTTAGTTGAAAATCCTAGCTTTGCCTCACTTTATCTCACACCATTAGATCAATTGCACGGATTAACATGGACCTTTGATCTACTTGGGCCCACTAATATTTGATTTCAAAAAGATAATTTATGAGGTTAAATTTGATGTTCACATGACCATCAATGACATCCTCATGACCATCAATGGCATCCTCATGACCATCAATGACTCCATACAACCGTCATAATTTAAACGCATTTCATTTTTTTACTAAGATTAATTTTGATGTTTGTGTGAATGTCAAAAGATGTCTATGCAATTGTCAAATTGACTTAATTCACTATGAGCTTGAGATTTGTCATTTTCTAGTTCATTGTGTTTTGTAATCATAAATAAAAAGAGGACTCAACATAATACTTTTGGAAATATATAAAGGACCCTGCATAAATATTCTATCCTAAGGTCTTTGTTGTATTAAAAAAATATTATTAGTACTTGGGTTAGATTATATAAAAGAGACCCTGCATTAATTTTGACCCTACATAAATCATAAAATATAAAAAGAACCCTGCATAGATATTTTAGCCCAAGGTCTTTCTTGTATAGATACGATTAGGGTCTGGGTTAAAATCTTAAACTAAGTTCATAATAAAATTCCCTCTACTCAGGGGTGCCACTTGGTAGTATGGTATTATTTTGGGGCTTTTGTTTAGGGGAAATGTTCAAAAGACCCTAATTTCATCGAATAGAGTGTCTGAAACACAAAGTCTAAAGGAATTAGCCTTTGAAAAAAATCTCAAAGGGTAAGTGCATTAGGTCCAAAGAGCATTATTTTAGGGAAATTGTCTAAGCCAAAATGTCTGACACATTTCCCTCAAAGACCAAATTTTTGTGGAACAAAATTTCCAAAGGGAAAATTCTTGTGGAAAAAAGTTTAGAAGGGTAGAAAATACAAAGTTCAAAATTTTTTATCAAACTAAAATACCCAAAAGAGAAAATAGGACTAAGATCTAGGATTAAAAAACTAAACTAAGTCCATGACATATTCAAAGTGTTCCCACGTAACTTAAATAAAATCTACCGCTAATTTTGAATTCAAAAGAAGTTCTTAGAATAAATTCAGACTAAGGGTTTAGCAGTTCAAATATGAATTCAATTTTGATTTTCAATAGATCAAAGGCTAGTAAAAATCAAATTAACACTAAATCATGAGACCCTAACTTTCATCCATTCCAAATTGTTGGAAATATAGTCATTGATGTCAAAGGTCTAGCATGATTGGTGATAAAGGCCCCATAGCATTTAATGGTGTTTTTAATATTCGTATTTTGGCTAATGTGTATTAATATTTATTTAATATTGACTAATATTTTTTTGGTTGCATATAAGTCAAAAGAGGGCCCATGGAGAAGTCAAAGAGTCGCAGGATAAAGATAAAAGAGGAATGGGACGCATTTTCTCATGAAGAGTCTTCTTGAGGAATTCCAAGAGTCACCATGTGAAGACAAAAGAGGGTATGGTGCATTTTTCCATGAAGGGACACTTTGAGGAAAAAGAAAAGTTACCAAGATAAAGACAAAAGAGGAAAGGATGCATTTGCTTATGAAGGGTCACCATATGACTTTTCAAGGACAAGTATATGAAGGGTCATGCAAGTTTGGTGCCATTTTTCATGAGGATTGAAGGGTCACAAAGGGTGAATGCCAAAGGTCATTCAGAAAGATATAAATAAAGGCTTGAGAAGATATTTTTAATATGCAAGAGAGTGTATGATTTGTATTTGTTTTTTAAGAGAGAAAAGTAGGATATATTTTAATGTTTTATCATTTGTTGAGTAAGCAACATTGAGAGATAGTTGTGTTTTTTACACAAGAGGGGTTGGTGCTCCTGTGGGTTGGTGCTCACAAATAGTTGTTGTGTTGGTGTTTGGAAAAGGGGTTGATATTCCTACAAGTTAGTGCTTGCAAACTTTGTAAATTGAGTTGGGGCTCATTCATATACTCGACATTGTTCTCCATGGTTTTTCCCACTTTGGGTTTTCATGTAAAAATTTAGTGTCTCTCTCTCTTTTGTGGTGCATATTATTGATTTATTTTTATTATATATCTTAAATGTATGATTAAGTGGTTAAAGAAAAGAAATCATATTAAGTAAAAGATATATAATATACTGATTCACCCCCCTCTTAATATATTTTGTGCTTAATAATTGGTATCAGAGCAGGTTCTTTTTGGAAAAAATTTACAGCTTGAAGGTAGTTCAGGAAAGCATGATGGTTGGATCACATGAAGATTTTTATATAAATAAGGCACCTTTGTTTTATGAGACAAATTATGCTTTTTGGAGCATAAGGATGAAGATTTATTTGATGGCCCTTGGATTTGACATTTGGCAAGCAGTGGTGGAGGAATATGAAGAGCCATAAACACTTGTAACTACTCTGAAAAAAAGAAGGCAAGTGAAAATAATGCTAAAGATTTAAATGTTATTTTATGTGGTTTATGTGAATCAAAATTTGTTAAATTTGTGTAATGTAAATTAGCTCATGAAACTTGGCTAAAACTTGAGAATATTTACAAAGGTGATGGAAAGGTTTAGAAAGCTAAGCTTCAGACTTTCAGAAGATAGTTTGAGAGTTTAAAGATGGAAGAGGAAGAAAATATAGCAAGTTATCTTTTGTAGGTTGATCAAATAGTTAATCAGATTCAAGGTCTTAGAGAAAATTTACAAGAATCAATTGTGGTTCAAAAAAAATTGAGATATCTACCATTGAGATATGATGCAAAAGTTTTGGCAATTGAAGAGATGAATAATTTAGCCAAGATAAAGATGGATGAGCTACATGGTATTCTTACAACATATGAGATGTGGACTGAATAAGAGAAACCCTCAAAAAGAGAAGTTGCTTTCAAGACATCAAAGAAAGAGAAGGCTAAGATTCAAGAATAAAGTGACAATTCTAGCGATGATGAAGATGACAATAGAGCTCTATTCATTCACAAGCTGAAAAAGGGAATAGGTAAATATCAAGGAAAATTACCTTTTAAATGTTTTAATTGTGGAAAGATTGGACATTTTGTAGCTAAGTTCCTAGATAAGGGTAATGGTGATAATGAGGAAGGAAAGTCTACATACAAGATCAATTTCAAAGGAAAATTCAAGAAGAGATTCGAGAAAAAGAGTTTATATTTTAAATATCCTAGCTCAGTCGAAGATAGTGGAGTCAGTGATTCAGAAGAAGAAGAAGAGATTCTATTCATGGCCATACATGAAGATGCCTTTGTAAGCAAAATTAAAGATGATCAAGAAGAAGAATAGGATGAAGCTAAAGTGAATCTAGAAGGATAACTCATTTGTGCCTTAAAAGAGTTAATATCTCTTGAAAAGAAGAATCAAAGATTAAAGCTCCAGATTGAGAAAAATGAAAAGGAGTCAAAAGAAATAATTGAAGATCTACAAGCACACTTTAAAGAAGCCAAGAATATTGAAGAAGATATAATGGCACAGTTACAAAAATTAATTAAATAGTGTGAAAGGTATATTATTCAAATTGCTTCTTTAAAAGTAGATCTTGAGAAAACAAATAAAGTAATAAATGATAGAGTAGCCAATGATTCAAACTTTGAGAATAGCACTAATAGGTTGAATAAGATATTAGAAATTCAAAGATCAATGTCAAATAAGATAGGTACTAGATTTGAAAAATAGAAAGGGGAAGCCACTACTTTCATAGACAAGAAAAAATGAAAGAGCTATGTTAAAGCTCTTACAAAAGAAGAAATAAAAAGGGAAGAAGTTAAGAATACAAAGGACATCTCAAACAAACAAAGCTAGAAGGAACAACACAACAAAAGACAATCAGGTCAGAGATATACAAACATGTCCTATTTTTATAGTTACTATTTTTATTATAATGGATATGGTCATAATAAAATAGAATGTCAAAAAAGGGCTAACGATTTTAAAAATAAGAAGGAAAGTCATGCAGAGTCAAGTAAAAAGAAGAGGCTGTAATATGTTACAAGTGAAACAACTTCAAACACATAGCTCAGTACTGTAGAAGTATGTTCGATTCAATCAAGAAGGACCAGAGTTTCAAGGCTCCATTCATCAAGAAGAAAGTTTAGACAAATTCATGGTAGAAGAAATAACTTGAAAAACTATGTTGGTACAGACAGATTTGCATGCAAGAAATGAAGAAAATCCATGGTTCATTGATAGTAGATGTTTGAGACACATGATATGAGACAAAAAAAAGTTCATAACCTTAAAGAAGATCAATGGTGGCATAGTGAAATTTATAGATAATTCTACTACCAAAATTGTTGGTAAAGGTACACTAAGTTTGGATAATGGTAGAACTAAAAATAAAAATATTTTATATGTAGAAGGTCTTAAGCATAATCATTTGAGTGTAAATCAAATGTGTGATTAGGTGTACACACTAAAGTTTTGTGTAGAAGGTTGTGAAATTAGGAAAAAATATTTAGATGTGTTGGTTGCAGATGCTCAGAGAACAAGTAATGATTTATATATGTTATCAAATATCAAAGGTCAAAGATGTTTGAGTCAGATTGAAGAAATTTGGCTATGACATAGGAGAATTGGACACATAAATTTTGGCAATCTTGTCAACATAAATAAGAATCAAGTAGTCAAAAATATTCCAAAGATTATAAAGCCATTCAACACGCTTTATGAACCTTGTCAATATGGGAAGCAGGCCAGAAGGCGGTTCAAAACAAAAGAGTACTTGACCACTCAGATGTTAGAGCTTGTTCACATTGATCTATGTAGACCTATGAGAACTCAAAATACTCAAAGTGAGAAATATTTCATATTGCTTATTGATGATTTTTCACGTATGACTTGGGTAATGTTTTTAAAGAAAAAATTAGAAGCTTTTAGACATTTCAAAGCATTCAAAGCCTTAGTTGAGAATGAAACCAATTTCAAGATTAAGTGTCTAAGATTAGATTGAGGAGGATAATTCATGTCAGATTAATTTATTGATTTTTATGAATACCATGGAATAAAGAGACATTATTCAATAGCCAAAACTCCATAACAAAATGGAGTAGTTGAATGGAGAAACAGAATAGTTCAAGAAATGGTGAGGACAATGCTAAATGAATCTAATATACCACATAAATATTGGAGAGAGGTAGTTGATAAAATAGTGCATATTCAAAATAGAGCATTATTGAGATTCAATAGTGATAAGACTCCTTATGAGCTATGGAAAGACAAATCAAAAATAGTTGATTATTTCAAAGTTTTTAGTAGTAGATGCTTCATAAAGAGAACTAACAACAAACTTGGTAAGTTTGAATCTAGAGTAGATGAAGGTATATTTATTGGTTATTTTTTCAAAAGTAAATGTTATAAATTTTATAAAAAAATAACCAAGAAAATTGTTGAAAGTGCAAGTGTCAGGATAGAAGAAGATGGAACACAAAGAATCAGTGATCCAGTAGACATTCCTAAAATTATTGAAGAGGAAGATTTTGAAGAATCAGATGAAGATGAGAAGAAGGAGAAAAAGGACACCAAAACTCCATCCAAATATATTTAGATAAATCATAATGAAAATGACATCAACATGGACATAAATGAAGGAATTCACATTAGAATAATGATCGTAAGTGAATCTAAGCAAGTTAATTTTTTTTATTATCCAAAATTTAGCCTAGAATTTTTTTAGAAGCTAGATATGATAAGCATTAGGTTAAGGCAATGGATGAAGAATTAAATTAGATAGAAAAGAATGATACTTTGGAATTAGTGCCTAGACCAAAAGATCACAATGTGATAAGATAAAAATGGGTTTACAAAAATAAATTGAATGAAAATGGAGAAGTGACCAGGAATGAAGCAAGATTAGTATGTAAAGGATATGCTCAGATTGAGGGAATAGATTTTGAATAAACTTTTGCACTACTATCAAGGCTAGAGGCTATTATAATGTCTCTTGCATATGTAGTGTTTAAAAATTTCAAAGTGTTTCAAATGGATGTCAAATATGCCTTCTTAAATGAGAATCTAGAAGAAGAGGTCTACATTAAGCAGCCTGAGGGATTTATTTTCTAAAATATTAGTATCCATGTATGCATATTGAAGAAAGAACTATATATATTGAAATAAACTCCCATAGCTTGGTAGGTAAGACTTGATAAGTACCTATAAGATCAAGGTTTCAAGAGAGGATTTGTTGATAGTAATCTCTACATCAAAATATAAGGTGAGCATTAATTGATTGTTGTGGTATATGTAGATGACATCATTTTTGGAGGAAAAATTGAAAATATGAAAAAATAATTTTATGATAATATGCAAAAATAATTTGAGATGTATATGCTTGAAAAATTGTCATTTTTTTTAGGGTTGCAAATATTTCAGTCAGATAAAGGAATTTTCATATCTCAAAGTAAATATGCTAATGAAATGTTGAATAAATTTGGTTTTGAGGATTTTTCATTAGTTGGAACACTAATGAGTATAGAAAATAAGGTGAGCAAGGATGAAGATTCACCTATTATAGATCAATCTTTGTATAGATTTATGATTGGTAGTCTTTTATATTTGATAGCATCAAGGCCAAACATCATGCATGCAGTAGGTATGGTTGTAAGATATTAGTCAGCTCTAAAAGATAGTCATGTTTAGTTGGTGAAGATAATATTCTAATATATAAAGGGGACATTGGAATATGGATTGTGGTATCCTACAAGCAAAGATTTCACTTTTGTTGCTTATATAGATTCAAATTGGGTAGGTTGCTTGGATGATAGAAAGATTACAAGTGGAAGAGCTTTCTTCTTTGGTGCTAGCTTAATATCATGGCTAAGAAAAAATTAGAATTTAGTATCACTTTCTAGAGCTAAAGTAGAATATATTGCAATGGTATTGTGTTGTACTCAATTGCTTTGGATGAAGCAAACTTTGGAAGATATCAAGGTAAAATATGATGAATCTATTTCTATTTTTGTGAAAACATAAGTGATATTAGTATTTCAAATAATTTAGTGATACATTCAAGAACAAAACATATTCCCATCAAATATCACTTCTTGAGAGAGTAGGCTACATATCAATAGGTTAAGATGGAATATATTAGTACTATAGAGCAGATTATAAATATTTTCATAAATTCACTACCAAAGGACACATTTGAGTATCTATAGAAGAAGTTGGGAGTAATTTCTTTTACTTCTTGTCATTGAGGATCAGTATCAGTTGAGGGGGAGCTAAGTGTTATCTCTAGTTAGGCCCTTTGTCATTGATGTCAAAGGGGGAGAAGAACAAAAATAGGTATAAGTATAGGTATAAAAAATAGGTATAGGGAATAAGTATAGGTTGCTACAATAAGGGGGAGTGATGATATGTTTTTCAGATGGTAGTATGTATAGGTTGACATGTGCAGTACATGTTTCAAGATGTGGAAGTTTCAATTTGAGCTTGCCATCAATGAAAAAGGGGGAGATTATTGGAAATATTATCATTGATGTCAAAGGTCTATCATGATTGGTGATAAAGGCCCCATAGCATTTAATGGTGTTTTTAATATTCATATCTTAGCTAAAATGTATTAATATTTATTTAATATTAATGAAAATATTTTTGGTTGCATATAAGTCAAAAGAGGGCCCATGGAGAAGTCAAAGAGTCACGGGGTAAGGATAAAAGAGGAATGGGATGCATTTTCTCATGAAGAGTCATCTTGAGGAATTCCAAGAGTTACCATGTGAAGACAAAAGAGGGTATGGTGCATTTTTCCATGAAGGGACACTTTGAGGAATACAAAATGTCACCAAGATAAAGACAAAAAGAGGAAAGGATGTATTTGCTTATGAAGGGTCACCCTATGACTTCTCAAATGCAAGGATATGAAGGGTCATTCAAGTTTGGTGCCATTTTCCATGAGGATTTAAGGGTCACAAAGGGTGAATGCCAAAGGTCATTCAGAAAGATATAAATAAAGGCTTGAGAAGCCATTTGTAATATGAAAGAAAGTGCATGGTTTGTATTTGTTTTTGAAGAGAGAAAAGTAGGAGATATTGTAGAGTTATATCATTTGTTGAGTAAGCAACATTGAGAAATAGTTGTGTTTTATACACAAGATGGGTTGGTGCTCCTGTGGGTTGGTGCTCACAAATATTTACAAGGGGTTGGTGTTCTTTTGGGTTGGTGCTCAAAAATAGTTGTTGTGTTGGTACTTGATAAAGGGGATGGTGCTCTTACGAGTTGGTGCTTGCAAACTTTGTAATTTGAGTTGTTACTCATTCATATACTTGAGATTGTTTTCCATGGTTTTTCTCACTTTGGGTGTCCACATAAAAATCTACTCTCTCTCTCTCTCTCTCTCTCTCTCTCTCTCTCTCTCTCTCTCTCTCTCTCTCTCTCTCTCTCTCTCTCTCTCTCTCTCTCTCTCTCTCTCTCTCTCTCTCTCTCTCTCTCTCTCTCTCTCTCTCTCTCTCTTGTGTGGTGCATATTATTGTTTTAGTTTTATTACATATCTTGAATGTGTGATTAAGTGGTTAAAGAAAATAAATTAGATTAAGTAAAAGATATATAATATATTGATTCACTCCCCCCCCCCGCTTCTCAATATATTTCATGCTTAATAAAAATAGACTCCATCTTACAATCTACAAAACACATAGATCTAATGTTTGAAATTTTTCACAAGATTAAACTAAAATTATGCACAAATATGCTAACCATACCAAGTGTGGATGATCTTAAAATAAAAAAATATTGTGAAAACATGTTAATGATACTCTGATCAAGTGAATTTTCAATTTTAAGGTACAAATTTGTATAATTTGACACAAAGGTCCCCGTTTTTCAAAAATGGGGGTATGTTGACCTCAACAAATAGTAAATTCTAGGGAAACATAGCAATATATTAAAATTCAGAGACTCTAGTTTAGATAAATAACTAGATTACCTATGCTACTTGATCATTACCATTATCAATATCAATTCATGATTAAAACAAGTCTTACACCTATATAATTATGATCAACCATCAAAACCTAGTCATGATGTGTGTGTGTTTTGATTCTACTTACTATTTGTCATGGTATTTAGGGAGCAACTTCCAGATTTCATGCCTTTAAGAAACATGCTTTATCTTAGGAAAGGCTTGGGCATTGCTCTACTACCAACCAAACATCCATAGCCCTGATAGAGATGCCTTTGGCTCCACTCAAGTCCTTGATCCACTTCCATCTGGATGTCCATAGCCCCAGTGGAGATTACCAAAATCACCTTTACTTGGAAAGCTTTTGATTTTATAATAAGCTCTTTTTTTAAAAAAATTTTAGATAATTTTGGCTTTCTAGAAAAGGATGGGAATCAGGTTATCCAAGTTTCAGGATTTGGTCAAATTTTGTATCTTGAAATAATCACCTATGGTTGTAACCTTTGTCCTAAGTAAGGATGTTTGTTAAGTGCAAGCATGACTATGTCCTAATAATTCAAGCTTTTTGTTGGAGTTTTCCCCGATATTTCCGACTTGATTTTGTAATTGAAGGAAGTTAGTGATCAACTTTTGAACCATCTCAAGTATGGATTTATTCTCATTATTTGCTGATTATAATTTATGAACCTAGTTGTTATTACTAGTGGGCACTAAAGTTCTCTATCCTTGTGGATGAAATCCATTTGTAGCAGTGCTCAAGAATGCTAATTTTTAGCCAAGATGGGCATGGCTTAAGGGAAATTGGTTCAAGACTGGTATTTAATTTAAGTCATACATCCTCTAATTTGCATTAGGAATGATATTTAGTGATAGAAAATTGGGGTAAACATTTGGGATAGCATATGCAAGCTAACCTTGAAGCTGCATTTGATCATTAAATTTGGAATAATCCAATGTTAAGGTGTCTATGACTCTAATGGACCTTTTAATAAACACAAAATTCATGGGATACAAAGCATCCTTGTAAATCTCTAAGGTTAAATCCTCATCAAGTTTATAGGGGCATATGGTTCTACTAGACATCTTCTAGAATCTAGCATTAAAGTCTATAATGGTCTCACTAGAATCTCTTTTAGTAGTGATGAATTGTTGATATAGAATGCATGGACTAATGATTTTACCAAATTGATCAATAAAGATTCTATTAAAATCATCCTAGCTAGCTATGTAATTCACTGGAAGGTTAAGAAACCATTCATATACAACATCTTTGAACGTAAATGGAAACTATCTACATGTTACATCTTCATGAATAACATTTAAGAGTCTTAAGTCATCCTTAAAGCTTTTAACATGTTATTTATCTATGACAAAATTATTAGGAATGAAAGAAGGCAAATACCTCTCAAGATTTCTTGGTAAGTCATGTACCTAGCCAAGCACATTGATAGAAGATTTGCCTAACCATGTCATACCTTGGTGAGGATCTTACTTATGGTAGTTCCATATTGTGGAATTTTAAACCTATTTAAAATATGATGCATCAAATTGATCTTTGCAAAGAACAATGATTAAGTTTGCACGTTAAGCCAATTTTGCATAAATACATGTAAAGCATGACTATCTTTAACTAAATAAGCTCAAAGATATGTCTAGACTAATGAATGAGAGGGATATACACACCTCTAATCTCATATGAACTCAAATTTGTAAAAATATAATCAAGATTTGAATAAAATATCTATTACTAACCTTCAATACAAAAAATACACAAAGCTTGAACTACCTTTGCACAAATATCCATAGATCTTCAAATAATATTGATATTTGGCTAAATGGAACTCAAAGACTAGTTGGAAACCATAAATGTCAATGATGTTTAGACAATTATACTCAAATTAACACAAATATGTAAATAACACACTGATCTTTGATCAGAATACACCAAAATTAGCAAAGATTCTACAAATTCACAAAGATCTAGCTAAAGGCCCTCCTTCTAGTACCATAGAAGTCTCTCCTATTGATGTTTGAATATGTATCATATGTGCCTAGAGTGTTCAATAACACTTATCATTTTGGAATTTTAAGAGTTCAACACATGAGTTGTAGGTTGTGATAATCCTATTATCTTTTGATGGAATAAAGATAAAGCAAATGGACTGTTTCAAAATATTTATAATGTTTGGTGTTGGGAGCCACCATGGCCAAAGTCAATAAATGAAAGATATGAAGTATTCTATGCTAATAATGATTGATTATGATCAATAAATAATCTAAATACTAATCTAAGATGGATATTTATAGTGAAGATTAAGTTAGAGTGATATGGTTAAAAAGGAGCAAAAGGAAAGGTAGGGAAGAAAAGAGTTGTTGAACTTCATCCCAAACATCATGACAAAGTTAAAATATCATCTAAACATCATGAAAAAGTTTAAATAATGTGTAACATGAAGTATCATAATCTCAAATCTTATCACACATCAAGCAAACATCTGAGTGAGAAAAATGCAAATAAGGACTAAGTTCACTTTAAATATTTATCCCTGCAAGTAAACAACATTAGCCCAAATGCAAAAAGAGTAAAGGAAATGAAATGAACCTAAGAACTTTTAGTCAACCTAGATTTAAAACAATTTAAAAACTCTATAATTAAAATATGCACACCAAGAATTCATAAGAACCATTCAAATCTAGAAATAGGACCACACAAGTGAGAGAGAAACCATAATAACAAATGAATATGGATAATCTTTGTACAATTCCTCACATGCATTAATTTCTCAAAATTTTACACATGTTTTTTGTCTCAAAAAATTCTCTCCCCCCTTTTACAATTGACAATACCCATTTTATATAATAATCAAGGTGGTATGTCTATCAGTGATATCAAATTACATTCGTGCATGTGTATAAGACAACTATCCCTTTTGTTACATTCTAAAACAAATCATATTTTCTAATGGACTGACCTATATATAATTTTTTCTTAGAAATTACACATTTCTATACAAAAATAATATCCTATTTAAAAATATTATACAATGTTGGTTACAAAAAGAACATTTTTATTTCATCTAACTTTGGGACCCATTGGCTGATGAAGTCAAGTGGAGCTTTATGTCTTCCTGGGAAATGCTTTCTCAAACTATTAAGGCTATGAATTTAGATAAATTTTCTCAATAGTGTATCTCACTTTCATTCTAGATTGAATTATGATTGTATTGATGATAGTTCAACTTCTTTGGCTTGATTTAAGATGATCATAGGGTCAAACTAGGGATTTTCTAAAGGTTATAATAGTGCTTTAATGGTAGTAACTATTTGAACTGTGAGTTTCATGCCTTAGATCATGATTTAATCTATTTATTTTTCTATGGATCTATAAAATATCTTAAAATTACTATTATAGCTTATATGGCTCTCTTGTGGTATCTCTATGGCATCCCTACTCATCCATTTTTTTTAAAGTGACCATTGTCATTTTAAAAAATCCTCCTTTGCCTCACACCATCAGATTATTTTACATAGATCAACATGGTTTGTTGATCTCGATCTTAAAATTTGAATGACATTGGCTTCCTCTACTATGTTTTTCATGGTTATGACATGTGTCATTACCATATTTTCTATGAACCATGTTGAAAAGTCTACTTTGATCTCACTCTATTGGATCATCTTAATCCAAGCTAACGTGCATCGTTAGATCTTGATCTGAGAGATGGACCACCATTGGTTACTTAATATACTTTTAATGAAATGGTGACACCTATCACCACCTCATTAATCCTAAAGTTTCATTGAAATATTGACTTAGTACACACCATCAAATTATTTTCTGTGAGAAAACATAGATCACTGATCCTATAAAAATGCAAAATGTTTAAGTTAGGTTTGATAAAATAATGGACTTAGCTTAAATATTTTGTACTATGGTTATTTTAATAAACATGAATTAAATTTTGAGTAAAAATATTTAAGTTAGGTTTAGATCAAAATAAAGGGGGTCCACAAAAAATAAAAAGACATGGCCTAAAGTTTTATCCCAAGTCTATGTCACAATAAAAGGGAACCTGATATTAGACTTTAATATTGATCTCACTCCATCTGATTATCATGCATGAATTAATGTGGATCATTGATTTTGATCAGAAGGATTAGATACTATTAGTTATGTTCTATATTTGGCCTTTAAGGTTGTGTCACTTGGCACTTCTACTCTTGTTCTCTACATTCTACACTACCATTCTCTATGGTTTAGCATGATTTCACCATGTGGTGGTCCCTCATTTTATCAAAGCTTATTTAAAAATCCCAACGTTACCTTGCTTGATCTCACACTATTGGATCAACTACATGGATTAACGTGGACCTTTAATCTGCCTAGGCCCACCAATATTTGATTTCAAATAGCTAATTTATGAGGTTAAATTTGACATTCACATGACGATCAATGATGTCCAAGTGACTATCATAATTTAAACCCATGTAATTTTATTTTTGAGCTTAATTTTAACATTTTCTTGAATGTCAAAATTCATCCATGTGATCATCAAATCAAATTAACTCCCTACGAGCTTGACACTTGTCATTTTTTGGTTCGCTTTATTCTGCAATCATAAATGAAAAGAAGACTTAGCATAATACTTTGGGAAATATATAAAGGACCCTCATAAATATTCTATCCTAAGGTATTTATTATATTAATAAAATATGAGCAAGACCTAGGTTAGAATATATAAAATAGCCCATGTATTAATTTTGACCCTACATAAATCATAAAATATAAAGAGGACCCTACATAGAGATTTTAGCCCAAGGTATTCATTGTATAGATATAATTAGGGCCTGGGTTAAAATATTAGACTAAGTTCATAATAAAATTCCCTCTCATCAGGGGTGCCATTTGGAAATAGGGTATTATTTTGGGGCTTTTATCCAAGGGAAATATTTTGAAGACCCTCATTTCATTAGACAGAATATTTGAAACACAAAGTCTGAAGGAATTAGCCTTTCACAAAATCCCAAAGGGTAAGTGCATAGGTCCAAAGGGCATTCTTTCAGGGAAATTATCCCAGCCAAAATGTCCAACACATATCCCCCAAACACCATTTTTTTTGCAAAATAAAAGTTTTAAAGGGAAAATTCTTGTGGAACAAAAGTTTTGAAGGGTAGAAAATGTAAATTCCAAAAAAAATTACCAGACCAAAATACCCAAAAGATAAAATAGGACTAACCTCTAGGATAAATAAATTAAACTAATTCCATAATTTATTCAAAGTGTTCCCATGTAATTTAAATAAAATCTCACACCAATTTTGAATTCAAAATATCTTAAACTAAATTTAGACTAAGGGTTTAGCAGTTCAAATATGAATTCAATTTTGATTTTCAACAAACCAAAGGCTAGTAAAAAATCAAATTAACATTAAATCATGAAACCTTGACCTTTATCCATTCCAAGTGGACTCCATCAACCATGTAATCTATAAAACATAGAGATCTAATATTATCAACTTTTCATAAGATTAAACTAAAATTATACACAAATATGCTAACCATACTAGGTTTGGATGATCTTAAAATAAAAAAATATTGTGCAAACATGCTAATGATACTCTGATTAAGTGAATTTTCAAATTTAAGGTACATATTTGCACAATTTGACACAAGGGTCCCCATTTTTATAAATGTGGGTATGTCAACCTCAATACAAGTCATGAGGCCTTGGGGGCTCTATTAGTATACTATGATGATGGCCATTGATACCACATAATATATTACATAATCTATTAATTTGATTGTGAATGTAAATATATTATAATTTAAAAACCATTTTTATTAAAAATTGGAACAGTACTTGTTCAACAATAAGATCCATGTTATTATCAAATAATATCCCTTGAAATTTCTCATGAATAAAAGACCAAAACTAGCCAAATAGATAACTGGGTGATGTAGCTCATAGACTTTGATCTCAAGTTTATAAATTGAAAATCAATAAAATTTTAGGTTGTAACTAATCAAATATTCATGGCTCCATTACCATATCCATTCCCAATTACCAAGGCTTTTCAAGATGATTTTATATCATATAATATATCCAATAACCATGGACAATGTTCTTTCATGGATCTAAATGTATGATAGGTGTTGGTGCAAGTATCATATTTTATATGCCTAAGGGTGAACACATGTCATTCTCTTAGATATTAGCCTTTTCTTTCACCAATAATATATAATTATATGAGACTTTGATAATTAGATTGTCCATAGGACAAAAACTTCATATCAATGATATCCAAGTTTTTGGTGACTCTCAGTTTATCATTAATCAAGTTACCAATCATTAGAAAACTAAATAATATCACTTACTTCCATATAAATACATGTTGGATAGATTGAAATAAAAATTTGACACATTTTATATTGATAGTATCTACATAAGGATAATCATCATGCATGTGTAATAGTTAGGGTGGCATCCTTAATGCCTTTCAATATCAATGATGATTGCTTAAATTTTACAATCTAGAGTTATGAAATATCCACAATGTCAAACAAAATGGATGCCTTATCATTTCTTGTTATCACATGTAATTTTATAAATACATAATGGTATAGTGACATTTATAACTTCCTATATCGAGCTTACATACCATATCATTTTACATAGAATGATAAACCTAGACTAGAAGAAAAGACACTTCATTATGTTATCATTATAACTAATTTATTCAAACTAAGCTTAAATGGGTAATTAATTTAGTGCTTAAACATAGATGAAGCATGAACCACACTCTTAAAAATTAATGATAGTGAATGTTGAGGACAATTCAATGGTTGAGCCACATTTCATAAATTATTACACCAAGATTATTACTAACTTAAAATGGAATTAGAATTTATTGAAAATGTCAAATTATGTTTATAATTCCAAAAATACAACTTAAATCATAATCCATCTCACAAGTTACATCCAATTATCTTTCCATGACCCTTTCTACTTATGGGGATTTGATTTGATTGTAAAAATAAATCCTATATCCACATGTGGGTCACAAATTCATAATCATAACTATAGAATATTTTATAAAATGGGTGCAGGCCATTCCACTTGAATTTACCATTGGATATGGCATATACATATTTTTAATGGCCAATATTATCTCCTATTTTTGTATACATTGAGCAATAATTACCAATATTGGGTCATCATTTAAAAATAAAATATTGAAGCACTTTTAAAGCAAATACAAAATCAAACATACATTTTATACACCTTATTACCCACATGGTAATGGTCAACTAGAATTAACAGATAAAACCATTGATAAAATCCTTGGAAAAATAGTTGAATGATATAATACAAATTGGCACTAATAGATGGTTTAAGCCTTATTGGCATACTACACTAGTGTTTGTACATCTAATTAGGTTACACCTTATTCATTGCTTTATGGTATAAATTAAATTATACCTATTAAACTTTAAATTCCATTTTTGTGTGTTTCTCTTGAGGATATTATAAAATATAATGAATATCATGAAAAATAATTACATCGGCTGGAATAATTGAGTGTCAAATGCACATAGGCTATTGAAAATTTATAGGTCTATCAAGATCACATCAAACACACATATATCAAAAAGGTTATTCCATGTGAATTTTATGTGGGTGGTCTAGTAATAAAATAAAATTAAAAGAATACCAATGTAGAAAAAGACAAGAAAGGAAAATTCAAACCAAATTGGTTAGGCCCTTTCGTAGTCATAGAAAATTTGGTAAAAGGCGTGTACCACCTAGATATAATTAAATTAAAACCCCTCAATAACCCAATGAACATTATGCACTTGAAAAATTATTATACCCAAATATTCCAAAAATATAAAAAAAACATATTCTAAAAATATAAAAGCAATCAAATATATACAAAAATATTTAGCATTTATAGATTTTATTAGCTCCTTGGGATTTATGTTGTATGGTAATGTTAGTAGATAGAATATAATTTCATTCTTATATACACATATATTTCATGCATCTTTGAGTGTAGTGCAACCATAATCAGACACATGATCTATGCATTTACAGATGTTGGACCTCTCCTACACCCATGTCATATAGTATGTTGGGGCATCTACTTTCTTTGATCATAATTGATATAGGTTACATATCCTTCATTATTATTTATGCATTATCATGTTTGAAATTTTATGCTAACACTTATATATGTTTATATCCATGCTCATATCTTTCAAAGTGTACTTTATATGTTATACTACATAACATTTTTTATAACACATATATGCAGTGAGTATTCTAATATGTTTATGTTGGTTTTTTATGCTTCATCCATTTCTCACTTCCTTGAGTGTATTCTAATTATTTTTATTCTCTTACTTGTGGAACATTTGAATGTGTTTCTTTCTTGTTGGCTCCTATGCCAATATATGTTTTTTGGACATTTGAATATGTCATTTTATGTGGATTGGACATTTAAATATGTCATCCCATCTGATTATGTGGCATTGAACATGCCCCTTATATGAAGTCTCTTTAGATAATTATTTTGCATTACATTGAGTACTCCTATGTGTGTGCTTAATTTTTTTGAGCCTATATTGTTACTCTCTAGACATTTCCATGATCTATATCATGCATATTCATGACTTGATTGGATTAGATACTATGAGCCTAATTGATATATCTACTTTTCCATGGTATCCCTATACATTACATGATTCATACATAGATTATATAGTTAATTTCTCATTTTAAGGAAAGTTACCTACTAGTTAAGGTAGCTACTAGTTTCTATGTACCTCACCTCAAAGAGGGTATTTTTATTTGGGGCATGTCATATAATCATGACCTCCACATTGTTGGGGATCAACCAAAAATTTGATTACACTTATGAAAGCAATAAAATGCAGAATTAACCAAAATGATAAGTAACTAGAATCAGATAATAGCAAAGAATAAGAGATATAAGAAACCACCCTGAAAGCTTGTATTAAACTCTTTACTGAAGGAATACAATTGAAGAAACTTCTTTTCTTCCACACCTCTCTCAGATGTACAGATCTCTCTCTAGATCTATTTCCCTCAAGAGCTCTCTCTCTCAAGTACAATCAACTCCAACAACTTGGATTGATTCACATATATAATTATGTACTATTCTTCAACATTCTACAATATAATAAGCTAAGAAGAATTATCCTATTATATAATAATTAGGAAACTTGAGCATGCATTTACAACCAATAGTTATGCCTCTTAAACAAGGGCTTTAAAATAGTCTTACTAAAGATAGAGACGTAGAATTAAGACTATGACTTAATCCCATCATGCAAACACTCAATTCTGTCCACAAAAATAGCTCTCTGGATGCACAGGTAAGTGACATCGGTTCCTGCCTGCTTGCCTGTGACCGACGTCAATCGATTCCTACCAATGTCGGTGTCTCCTAAACTACTCCTGACTAACGTCGGTCACTCCTAACTGACACCGGTGACTATGTAAACTTGCAACTATCAAATCTACTCACTTGGTGAAGCTTTTAGGCTCCACACCTTAACAATCTCCCACTTGGAGATAAACAGCTGCACCAGTACCTGTAAAGCAACATCTTCTAGATCTTCCATCTTCAACTCAATCATGAAGACCAACAGAAGTTGAATGAAGATTCAACTTCTCCTTTGTAACCGGCTTGGTTAACATATCCGTAGGATTCTTATCTGTATGGATCTTCTCCAGCTTCAACTCACCATCCTCCAAAACCTATCTTATGAAGTGGTACATAAGCTGTATGTGCTTTGTTCTTGAATGAAAGGCTGAATTTTTAGGCAAATGAATTACACTCTGACTACCACTATATAATTTGCAACTCTCTTGCTCCTTTCCAAGCTCTTCCATGAATCGTGTCATCCATATCATCTCTTTGCTAGCCTCTATGACTGCAATATACTCTACTTCTGTAGTTGACAAGGCAACAACCTTCTGCAACTTTGATATCCAGCTAACTGCCATTCCACCAATAGTGAAAACATATCCTATGGTGCTCCTCCTGCCATCCAAATCACCTACCATATCTGAATCTACATAACCATGTAGAGAAGTATCTGAACCTCCATAGCACAAATGCCTACTGTTGGTTCCTCTCAGATATCTAAGGATCCACTGTACTGCTTTCTAGTGTTCCTTTCCTGGATTGGCCATATACTTACTTACAACTCCCACTGCTTGGACAATATCTGGTCTAGTACACACCATTGCATACATTAAACTCCCTACTGCGGAAGAATATGGAACTTTCTTCATGTACTCTACCTCATCATATGAATTAGGACATTGTTCTTTACTCAACTTAAAATCTCCAGCCAAAGGTGTGCTTACCAGTTTTGCATCCTGCATATTGAATCGTTTCAACACCTTGTTCACATAATCCTCTTGAGACAAAATCAACCTGTGATTTTTCCTGTCTCTCTTAATGCTCATGCCAAGGATTTTCTTTACTGCTCCCAAATCCTTCATGGCAAATGTGTGAGCTAATTTCACCTTAAGCTCAAAGATATCCTGCATGTGTGATCCTGCAACCAGCATATCATCTACATACAACAACAAAATAATATATCTACCATTATTCGATCTCTTAAAATACACAAAATGGTCAGATTGACACCTACTGTAGCCATGCTCAGTCATAAACCTGTCAAATCTCAAATACCACTATCTAGGAGCTTGCTTGAGGCCATACAAGCTTTTCTTCAATCTGCACACTAACTTCTCCTTACCTTTGACCTCAAATCCTTCCAATTGTTCCATATATATTTCTTCATCCAAATCTCCATGAAGAAATGTTGTCTTAACATCAAGCTGCTCAAGATGCAAATCCTCAATAGCAACTAAAGACAGTACAGTCTGTATAGAAGTCATTTTAACAATAGGAGAAAAAATCTCACCAAAATCAATACCTGGCTTTTGTGCAAATCCTTTCACTACCAATCTGGCCTTATATCTCATCTGTCCGTTCTCACCTTACTTCAATCTATAGGTCCATCTGTTCTTCAGTACCTGCTGGCAATTCAACCAAATCCCATGTTTGGTTCTCTTTTAAGGACTCCATTTCCTCAACCATGCCACGCTCCCACTGATTCTTGGACTCCACCTGTATTGCTTCTTCAAAACTCTCTGGTTCTCCACCATCAGTTAGCAATAAATAGAATAATGAAGGGGAATATCAAATTGGAGGTTTACTTACCCTTTCTGACCTCCTGATGGGCATCTAAGACTCATCCACAACACGTTGTCTGCCCAAATTCTCTGACAGTGACCGACCTTGGTCACCTCCAGGCTTACAATTGGCTGACATCAGTTCTACCTGACCGATGTCGGTTCCTGTCTGGCCGACTTCGATCACTATATGATTGACATTGGTTTCTATTCTGCCGACACCGGTTCCTACCTGGCCGACGTCAGTCTCTGTGTTTTCCTGTTTGTGATAAAAAAAATTCATGAGCTCATTTTGGACCGTCACCTCGTCCAATTCTCCATTGCTCTACCCAAATTGATTCAGCTTCTTCAGCTGATCACTATACATCACTTTTTCATTGAAAACAACATCACGGCTCCTAATTATCTTGTTAGTTCTTAGATTCCAAAACCTGAATCCAAAATCATCAGAGCCATAGCCAATAAATGTGCACCTCATAGACTTAGCATCCAGCTTCTTTCTATTTTCCTTATCAACGTGCATAAAGGCTTCACAACCAAAAAATTTGAGAAATGAGAGATCTACCTTTTTACCTATCCATGCCTCTTCTGGAATTCCACCATCCAAAGCTGTAGAGGGTCCTCTGTTAATTAGGTACACTGCAGTGTCAACAGCTTCTACCCAAAACTCTAAGGGAAAACTAGCATGCAATCTCATACACCTTGCATGCTCCATAATTATTTTGTTCATCCTTTCAGCAACTCCATTTTGTTGAGGTGTCTTTACAACCATCCTTTGCCTATAGATTCCATGCATATAACAATACCAGTTGAACTTATAGCTGCAGAACTCACTACCATTGTTAGATCTCAGGCACTTCAATCTCCTGCCTGTTTCATTCTCAACCATAGCTTTCCAAATCTTAAAAGTCTCAAATACATCAGATTTCTTCTTAATACAATAGACCCATACCTTTCTTGTAGCATCATCTATGAACAAAACATAGTACTATGATCCTCTAATAGAAGCAACCTGAGCTGGTCCCCACACGTCTGTGTGAACAAGCTGCAACTTATGCTTCTTCTTTGTTGACCTAGTCTTGAGAAAACTCACTCTCTTTTGTTTCCCAAAAACACAGTGCTCACAAAAATCCAAATCTATGCTTTTCAAATCTGAAAGCTTACCTTTAGACTTAAGAATTAACATTCCCTTCTCACTCATGTGGCCAAGCCTTGAGTGCCACAAATTTGCATCCACATCTGAAGTAGATAATACAGAAGGAGAATTGTTAGTAACACAATTACATAAATAGAGAGTACCTACTCTCTTACCTCTGGCCATTACAAGTGCACCCTTGGTCACCTTCCAAGATTCAGCTGTGAGAGTTATTATACAACCCTCATCCCCTAACTTTCCTGTAGAAATCAAATTCCTCTTCAAGCTGGGAACATGCATGATGTCTCTCAACACCCATGTGTTGCCATTCTGCATTTTCAGCTACACTTTACCTTTGCCAATAATTTTACAAGGCTCATCATCCCCCAAATACACTATTCCAAAATCTCCATGGACATAGTCACTAAAATATTCTCTATTAGGCGTAGCATGAAAAGATGCACCAGAATCTAAAACCCAAGATTCTATATTATTATGCAAAGAGAATATTAAAGCATCTTATGCAATACCTACAACCTTTGCTTCTTCCTTTCCTTCGTGTTGACTGTCCTCCTTAGATTTTGACCAGCAATCTCTGCTTATGTGCCCAATCTTTCCACAATTCCAACATTGTGGCTTCCTGCCATTTCTGGATTTGGATCTACCTCTCACCTTTGACTTAGACCTTGATCTTCCTTTCTTGCCCTTCTCTTTTTGCCTTCCCCTGCTCTCAAAACTTAAAGCATTCCCTGATGTTTCCTCTGTGCTTTTTGTGCAAATTTCCTCATTCAAGATAACACTAACAACATCCTCTACTTTTAAAATATTTGAAGCAGATGCAGTATTACTAACTACCATTACTAAGCTATGCCAGCTTTTAGGCAAAGAACATAATATTAAAAGAGCTTTAATTTCATCATCAAACACTATATTGACTGAACTTAATTGATTTACAATTCCATGGAAATCATTTAGATGATTAGATACAGATCCACCTTCCTGCATACACAAATTAAACAACTGCTTCATAAGATATACCTTATTGGAAGCTGAGGGTTTTTCATACAAATTTGCTAAAGTAGTCATTAACTCTACCATAGACTTTGCCTGTGATAAATTAGATATCACAGTAGATGCTAAACTCAGTCTTATAGACCCCAGAGCCTTTCTATCAAGAACTTCCCATTCTTCATCATCCATGTCTGTGGGCTTCTTTGCAATCCCACCTAACGGTAAGTATAGATCTTTCTAATATAGATAATCCTCTATCTGCATTCTCCAATGTTGATAATTTTTGCCATTAAACTTCTCCATTCTCAATTTACTTTCTTCTGCCATTGCTTCTCCCACTCAAACAAAAATCCCTGTAGAAACCCTGTGAGTACCCTGTAATCAATACACACTACACAGATCTAAACCACCTGTTAGTGAACTTGAGCTATGATACCACTTGTTGGATATCAAGCTCTAAACCTACAACCAAGGCTCTAATACCACTTGTTGGGGATCAACCAACAATTTGATTACACTTATGAATGCAATAAAATGTGAAATTAACCAGAATGATAAGTAACTAGAATCAGATAATAGCAAAGAACAAGAGATACAAGAAACCACCCTGAAAACTTGTATTAAACTCTTTACAGAAGGAATACAATTGAATAAACTTCTTTTCTTCTACACCTCTCTTAGATGTACAGATCTCTCTCTAGATCTCTTTCCCTCAAGAGCTCTCTCTCTCTCTCTCTCTCTCCTCTCTCTCTCTCTCTCTCTCTCTCTCTCTCTCTCTCTCTCTCTCTCTCTCTCTCTCTCTCTCTCTCTCTCTCTCTCTCTCTCTCTCTCTCTCTCTCTCTCTCTCTCTCTCTCTCTCACAAGTACAATCAACTCCAACAACCTGGATTGATTCACATATACAATTTTGTACTATTCTTCAACATTCTACAATATAATAAGCTAAGAAGAATTATCCTATTATATAATAATTAGGAAACTTGAGCATGCATTTACAACCAATAGTTATGCCTCTTAAACAAGGGCTCTAAAATAGTCTTACTAAAGATAGAGATGCGGACTTAAGACTATGACTTAATCCCATCATGCAAACACTCAGTTCTATCCATGGAAATAGCTCTATAGATGCACAAGTAACCGACATCGGTTCCTACCTGCTTGCCTGTGACCGACGTCAGCCGATTTCTATCAACGTTGGCATCTCCTCAACTGCTCCCGATCGATGTCAGTTGCTCCTGACCGACGTTGGTGACTGTGTAAACCTGCAACTATCAAATCTGCTCACTTGGTGAAGCTTTTAGGCTCCACACCTTAACACACATTTTTCATAGTTTCCAAATTTTAGTGGGGGAATGTCATAAAACATGATCTCCACACTTATACACCTCAATATTTCCATATTTTAGCGGTGGATGTCTAAAATACATGACCTCACAATTATACACTTACTTAGTGTCTCCAAAATTTATTAGGGGAATGTAATGAATATGTGACCTCCATAATTACACAAAACTTCAGTTTAATTCCATGATTTAGATATACACTTGGGTCAGAATCATATACATTGCACTAATTTTATATAGATTTGGAATATATATTTTTATATTTATGAAACATATACTCCAACTCAGACATATTATAGGTGCATATGCCATGTTATTACACCAAAAATTACAAAAATTACCAATTATACTACTTATTAGGACATAATGATTACACTAGATTATATTTTTATTGAACCTTTTTTATTACATTAGTTGGTTCATTTTATTGGTTAAAGTGACTAAATAATTCAACCTCATCATATTTATATATTAGAGTGATTAAATCATTTAATCTATATTTATAGGATTATTTGATTAAATCACTCAACGTTGCCAGATTATATATATTTGCACTTGAGTTGTGCAATTAAGATATGATGATCTTAATGGTCATGTCACAACTCATCTTTACACTGGATTAGGGAAATGATACCTTCCAATATCTCATTCAAATATCCAAGGTTTAGGTATGAACCTTTTCTATCTCTAAGGCTTCATAACAAAACATCTTTACCAAGTCAAAGCATCAATAGGCAACATAATTGCATCGACACACAACTATACTCCTTTGATCTCTCTATTTCCAAGCATTTTGATTATTTATAATTTCATATTATATTCATTTATTTATACTATAAAATGTTGTTGGTTACAATTCATACATGAACAAATCACTCAAAGTGGGCTTAAGCAAAGGCAAGGTGTGTTATACACACCTAGGTACGCATTTATTTCCTTTAACCTAGTAATTTCATCCTTAGGCACTACTAGAATAAAGGAGGGAAAATGTAGATACTAAAACTAAATATTTATAACATCTCATTCTTGTACATTTTACAAATATTAATCAAGTCTTTAACCATAAATTTTATACCTTTTTGCAATTGAAAGGCTCACATTTGCGATCTCATTATGCCTAAATTCTTATCTCTTAGTCTAATCCATATCATGTTGATGACCTAGATCTTTTATACTATAAAAAAATATTAAAACTTGATAAACATTCTTCACTATTAGTTTCATATCCATACCTATTTTCTATCCCTTTGGATACAACTAGTCACAGAGGGACACTACCACTGATGATAGTGCCTAAATCCTTATCTGGTTTCTAGTTGCCAAAATTCATCCAAGTTGAAAATGATTTAAAACCTATGGGTCAGCCTATTTATCTAATTTAACCCTACCATGATATAGTTTCAAAATGTGGTATAAATAAAACTCTAACCTTCTCATTCTTCATCTAGAAAATACCAAACAAACACTTATTAAAGCTAAATCAATCAATTGCACAACTAGGATAGTTTACCATATTCATCCCTATTTTCATATCAAGCATATGAGAAATCATATTACATGTTTGAAACATTCAAAGATTATTCAATGAGTGATATTTTTCAAATTATAATATAAATCATTACATGTATCATCATGTAATATACTTCACCCTTGTGCACACACTTTCCCACTCATAGAGAATAACTATATAAGTGTGAGGCACTCCTTGGAGTATTGGCTATGTATGTAGAATCCACTGATGAGGGGTATTTAGGGTTAACTCAACACCATGAGCCCACTAACTCATTTTTATAAAATTCATTCCAAGGGTGAAGAAGGGTGAAGAGTTAAGGTTTGATCAATCAATAAAGAGTGATAGCCTATATCCCAAATCTAAACACATTAGAAGAAAGATCTAAAAACATAAGATAATGAAGTTTGTTGCATATATATATATTGTCATTATTTTTTAGTAGACACACATAAAAAATTTAAACACTAATGTTCATGGTAGTTTCCAGATCTGACAGTAGTGTCTATAGCTATAGAAGTATAATTTTTAGAATCTAAGGACTAATCCAAAATACTGATCCTACATACTTTACACTTATTTGTATTTTAGATATCCATTTGCATAGTAAACCCAAGTGATAATAATTTTTCTTTAATATTTTAGTAAATTAAACATATTTAAAATCAAGTACCTTTTTATTTATCATATCTCAGTTTTATAATTCAAAATATTCATTTATTTGAGTTTGTAATTAATTAGCCAAATATAGATCATTTTATCACCCTTGTGATTGAACTATTTATATATTATTAACCCTTTACTAATTTAAAGTTAAAAAATAATTGAAAATATAGGGCTTAGAGGAATGACAGAAAAGATTTATGTAATTGTATGCAAGTCATGTGGTTTAGAATGTGTCAAGAATTAGCATTGTCAAGTACTTGTGACCAAATTTATGTGTCTATAGTTTACAACATTAAGTTTATCCATAATAAATCCTTATCTTTATCTTTATTTAATGTGTTTTGATTTATTTTCATGATTATTTACATTCCATGCAACTACTACACTATCTGAAGTACTTAGAGAAAATTATAATTGACATGTTTTTTTTATTACAATCATATCACTTGTTTGTATTATCTATTAATGGTTGAGTTTAATATCACATAAGTTAAAATATCAACATACTCTTTTTGACATTATTAGATTTGGAATAGACAAGAGTTACATGTTGAAAATAGCCCAAAATTGGTATGAACTCCAATATATAGGTAGTATAGGCACGTATGTAAGCATTTACACAAATGCATAATTTATATATGATGTAAAAATAAGATATAGAGTTTTAAAAATAGCATTTCATAACATTAGATTCTTTTTTTAATAGCATATATCCTTGGAATAACACATAAGGAATAATAAACCTATGTTAGTGAATCATTCATCAAAATATCTAAGTAGATTAAAGATTAGCTAGTATCAAAGAAATTTTTTCATGTGCCTTGAAATGTTTTACTAACACATTTTAATTATATGTGTATTTTATTTCATATTTAATAGTTTGAAAGGAAGTGTAGGGTTTTGTTATATAGTCTAACCATGAAAATGACTTTTAAGAAATAAATCAGCATATCCAAATGGAGAATAGATGGTTAAGAAATATGGTGTCACACTTGGGGATGTAAAATCAAGATTTTTAATTTATATTGAAAAGCCATATATTATCATGGGTAATGATGATTCAAAAAAAGAGTTTCATGCAAAGGAAAATATGTTAGAAATTTTCCAAAAATATTATGGAGTTAAGAGGATACCAAAAATATTATGGAGTGAAGAGGATAGAAGAGTATACCATGCAAAGGAAACCAACCCTTACCAAATATATAAAAACCATGAATTATTTATGCATATTGATGACTCCATTGTATGCTCTACTTTCCATCCAAGTATTGAATTGATTATTTACTACTATTGAGAAACAAACTAAGGGAATTAACTTATCTTGGGTTATGATGGAAATGGTCTTGGAAATAATGGCCAAGGAATTATAATAATGGATTAATATATAGGTTTAGTGTAATTTTTTGGTAAACAAGAAGTTAGAGAATGATCTAATAAAAATAAAGCAAGGTTGGCTTGAAAATCCACTATCTCAACAAAATAAGCATATAAAAGGTAATGACATCATTATTTTTTGATATCTAATGAAGAATTGAAGTCTCTAAAGAATGGACAGATTTATGATATATAGGAACATATAATTTCACTGCCTCAAAGTTCCAACATATATTATTCAAAAG
The DNA here is from genome assembly GCA_037957365.1 of Torreya grandis. NCBI lineage: Eukaryota > Viridiplantae > Streptophyta > Pinopsida > Cupressales > Taxaceae > Torreya > Torreya grandis. The sequence goes on from JARHVA010000646.1 coordinate 1,943,329, forward strand.
GAAAACAATAATTCCAAAAAGGAGATGATAGCACATCACCACTCTATGACTACAATAGTAAATGCAAGGTAACTCAAATAGAGAGGACAAACTTTCAATTAGGGTAAAAACATAAAATCATAATGCAAAAAAGTCTCAAAATAGAGTAAAATATTCTAAGATATAATATAAAGCATCACTACTCCATTACAGTTTTGCAATCAAACATAAAGGCAGCCCAGTAAGATATGCAAAGAATAAGTATTCAAATGTTTGATTTGATTTTAGAAAATGGACCATGCAGCACATGAATGTTTGTACATCTATCCATATTCATTTTTTGGAATGAGTATATATTGTGAGGTCATGTGTTCTAAGATACAATACATCATTAAACATCTTAAGTACTTTAAAAATAAATCAAGTAGCTCACATCACTCTCCAAGCCAAAGGGAAGATCAAGGTGTAATAAGAAAAAACAAAAATAATTTTAAATACCAATTTTTAAATCAGCAAGAAGAGAAATGATATAATATGTTTTCCAAGAGCATAGGAAATCACTATTGTATTTATCATGTGATGAGTGGACACTGGCATGAAAAATTTTGGAAACTTAATTCATAACTCTACCCAAATAATTATAAGGCACAATCTAAGAAGGAAGATGCATCACAAATCAAAAAAGAGTTTCTTATGCACTTGAAATTCAATAGGTATCAAGATAAAAGGGATGACTATCCAAGAAAGAAGCCATAAGGAGGGAATATTTGATAGAGGTGTTATCATTATGATTACAAGTGGGTGATGGTAATAATTCATTATTCGATTCTTGGATATATTATTTCTAATGATGTTTATTTGCATTTATATGCACTCAATCAAAACTCACACAGAGTATCACCTCAAGAAGCACCTCCAAAAATATGTATGCTTCCATTTATTGATGTAATCAAGTAGGGAAGTGACTCCACTTGCATGATAAATTAGGGAGGAATTTCACTCAATAAGGGTGAGTATGGAAGAGCTAGCAATTCCATTTGAGAAACCTATGACATCACAAGGTTGTATTATTTGTATTCATTCATAGCCTTATTTTGATGTAATATTTTATGATTATTATCATCACTTTTAGTAGGATAAAATAAAGGTAGAAGAGGGGCACTCCAATTTGAGAATTACTCAAAGAAAATATATAATAAAATAATTAATACAAAGGAAAATTTAAAAAAATATAGAAAATTGATTGAGTTGAAAAAACCCATTGGAGACAAAAACCAATCATAAGTGATGGGTTTGATTTCATATGAATTCATATAACATGTTTATTTGGGTTCAAATTGACTATACAATAAGTGCATGAAATTGAAGGTCCAACATCACAAAGGTTTGATTCCATTTCACAAATGTGAAAATAAGTTGTTTTTAATTTTTCCATGTAAAATCAAACATATTTTAAATCAAATCATAGTTGTATCATGCATGTGGAAACCATGACTATAGATATATATTGATTTTATTTTAATATTACTTTTTTAGCATGTATTTTGGCATCACATAGATGTAATAATTTTATTATGGATGTAGCATATCTATTTAAATTGATGATTTGGGTATGCACACAAGTAGTTATAGTCAATGTAAAAATATTTTATAAAACACTTTAAGTTCTTATATACACATAAGCCATGGTTGTAGCAAGTTTTCAAAAATTTATTTTTTTATTACTAAATAGAAAAATAAATTGATGCAAAAGAAGAAATGCTTATAGAATATAAATATATAACAAAAATAGATATGGAACACTAGTGCAGTCATATGGATGGGGTTTCCAATTAAGGAATTCCCTAACCCAAAAAATATATAAACACATACACACATTAAAATATGAAACACAAAAGGTTTTTATTCATATATTAATTCAAATAAGTAGTCACATGAGTTTCTTTCTAATGCGCTAGCTATAGGCTACATTGGGATCTCAAGCTATAAATGCAACTTATTTCTCTAAAATAATGGATTTTCTCAAACTTCTTACTCTCACTCTAAGGTTTACTAAATAATATGGATTTTTCTTCACACTAACCTCTCTCATGCACTCAAGCCTTTCCCAGCACACCCTTATATGGCTTCCTTAAGTGTGATGTGTTAGAATGGGTCCATGTATATGCTCCCATAAGTTTATAAGTGTCCCCAAAGGTTGTGTATAATTAAATTACTTAGATAGATCAAGATAGTTCATAAAATGGATATACATGTATATATAATGAGGAAATTAATAATAATATAACACAATAATGAGAACAAAATAAGTAAATTCACACCAATAATTGATTATAGAACATAATACTTGATAAATAAGACTAATCCTCTTCAATGGGGAAACCTCTGCAACCATGCAATAATAATAAAATTTACAATATGATCTTCAAGTATTAACCACTACCTCCTATATATACCATAATTAGGCTATGGTTACTCTATAACTCGACCTTACTAAAAATATGAGAACATAGAGAAAGGTGACAAGATAAGATAAAAGGTGATGTAAGCCATATATTGGACATACATATCCCTAGACGTGTTATAGGTTAAGGGTGTAACATGCACATCCCTTTCAAAACAAAATTTCCCTCGATGTTGAATAAATCCAAAAGATTTTATAGGAATTTTTCATCCTCCCATGTTGCATCCTCACTAGTCAATTCTTCCACTTGACCAAATACTTATTAATCTCCCTTGTTTGTAACCTTTTAGTGTGTGTTTGAAGAATCTCCTTAGATTAAAAAATGAATTTCCCATCCTCATCTAACTCTAGTAACTTAGTCTGGATGGATACTTGTTATTTAGTTCCCTTCAATAAGCAGGAGACATGAAATATTGGATGTGTACATGTAGACTAAGGTAGCTCTAGCTTGTATATGATATTTCCAATTTTAAATAATATCTAATAAGGGTCTTAATACTTAGGATAAAGTTTTTTATCCTTTTTTTGCTTCAAATATATTTTATTATATAGATATAGTCACACAAAAACTAATTTCCCAATTCAAAATGCATCTTGATATAGTATTGATTCACTTGTTTCTTCATTTAGTTTTTTTCCATTACCAAATTATCTCTTAAAATATATAATACCTTTTTACGGTGTTGAAATTTTTCTTAAAAAGATCAAACCCTTAGATGTACCCTCAAGGATGATGTGATATATGGGGTTGATACCCCTACAATGCCACAAATGGAGAATTTTTTGGATGAGGTATGACAATAGTTATACCACCATTTTGTAAGTGGTATCCAATGAACCCATATTTCCTATTTATTTGATACAAAATAATAGAGATAACACTCTAGGAATGTTTTGACCACCTTTATTTTTTTATCAAAATGAGGATGATATGATAATAAATGAACCAACCTATTACCAAAACATGATAATAAATCAGTCCAATAATTATCGGTAATGATAAGATGATGGTTAATTACTATGATCTTAGGTATACCATGTAGCATTGGAAATGTATCACAAAAATCATGTACTATTGTACTGGATAAAAATAGTTGATACAAGGCACAAAATTTGGCATGTTTTTTTATCCTATCTATAATTACCACAATAATAGTTGTACCCTCTAACCTAGGCAACCCTGTTATGAAATCCATCAAAACTTCCTCCCACATTTTCCTAGGAATAGATAAGGGTTAAAAAAGACATTGGGTCTTAATTGTCTCACCCTTATTTTTTTGACACACCATGAATTCTACCTCAAAATTTTGTATATCCCCCTTGATACCCTCCCAAAATAAATCTTGTTTAATTATATGATAGGTTTTCAAAATACTAAATGCTTTGTTATTAGATATGCATGGAGCTATATAAGGATTTTATGTTTGAAGGTATAGTTATTTCATACGTACAGTCTATATTTATATCATTATGCATTCCCCTTCCACACAAATTCTTATAATGTAGTAGAATCATGTTGGAGATGTTGAATTAGAACTTGTGTATCAATACTATTTTCCCATTTTGATCTTACCTAATCCACCCAACCTACCTTCCATATGAACATTTGTGCATTGTAATGCCTCTAGGGATTCATCCCTATTAGATAGTGCATCTTCAACTTATCCTTTCCTTTATTATATATGATTTCAAATTTGTTGTTCCCAAAATTTGTCACTCATTTTTGGGACAACATATGAACTATTTTGGTCCTACAGGCCAAAATTATCTCTTTCCTTCTCAAAAAAATTGTTTTGAGCATTCAAATTCTTCATTTTTCAAGCTTTTTCAATTAAGGGACTAGCACGTTCAATAGGTTCAATGGCTTCAATAGGTGAGTTATCACAAAGGAACAAGTTCCCAACACTTAGGCAATTTCAAGTTTGGTTCAGTGCCTCGGTTTAACCAAAAATATTCATCAGCAAGCTTCAAACAAAGGATTGAACCATTGAACCCCACTTCCAAAAGGTTCAAAGGTTTAATGGATTCAAAGGTTCAATGACATCAGCAAGCTTAAAGAGTTAAGCACTTTACCAAAATTTTAAAGTTCAACCACGTTGGTAAGTTCAACAGCTTCAAAAGACTTAGAGAAAAGAAGGAAGATTGAACCATTGAACCGTTGAACCTTGAACCAAAAAAGGTTCAAAGGTTCAATGTGGTTGGTTCAAAGAGATTGGTTCAAATGGTCAATTGAATGAGCAGAACACAATATTAAACAATTGAACCATTGAACCATTCTTAGTTCAATCGGTTGGTTCAATTGGTTGATTTAAAAGGGTCCCCCAAAGCTGAAAGGGAAAGTACCCTTTCAGAGGGCAGTGAACAAAACACAGGTGCCCTTATGGAGGGTAGGGAACATTTGCTCAAAGATCAAAGAGAAGGCCGAAAGGGTAAGGTTTCCTTCAAACTTTTTGCTCGAAGAAATTACCAAGTAAAGGAACCAAAGAATGCCTTCGGAAAGATTTTCTATAGAATAATTTCAAAAAGGAAATCCTTTGGATAATATGTTTGAATAAATTCCTTCAAACATTTTGTCCAAAGGAATGATCAAAAGCCTGGTAGAAAAGTGAATAAGGCAAGAGAAGATTTCCTTCAGACAAAATGTCTGAAGGATTTGAAGGGAAAGGCCACCTGAAGAATCTTGAAGGGTAGGTACCCTTGCAGGGGGCTCTCAGCACCCAAAAAATGGACTTTTCTCAAAGACTTAAAGGGACACCTTCCCTTCAGGGTGTTTCAAAGACACTAAGCCAAAGGAATTTCAAGGCTTCAAAAGACTTAGTCAAAACAAAGAATTCTGAGAAAGAGATTGAACCATTGAACCTTGAACCAAAATGGTTCAAAGGTTCAAAAGTTTAATGAAAGCTCCAAGCAAAGGAAGGAAGCGGAAGATTCTAGAGACCAATTCAAAGGGATGGTTCAACCAAAGAACAAGAAAGCGATTGAACCAGGGAAGCGATGGTACCAAGGAACCAATAAAGACCACCTGAACTATTGAACTATTGAACCAATTAACTTTCAAAGCTTCAAAGGTTCATGGTTCAATATGGTTCAAACAACTAGCAACCATTGACGTCCCCACAGACATCAAATTTAAGGTAATGGAATATCCATTAATTTTCAAATATAGTGTGGAACTTAAAGGATGAACCAAGTGACTAGTTAAAAAAGATATCCCAAGAGTTTTAATTGTAATAGGAAAGAAGAGAAGGCTACATGAGATATTGAAATATCTACGAGAGAGTTATTTTTAGTAGGTGAAATAGTTCACCAATTAATCATCTGGGCACACAAAATCAAGGACACAGCCTATTTTTCTTCCATGAAGTAAAGGCAAAGTGGATAGCTGTGCAAATAAGAGGGAAAGGACCAAGTGACCTATACTTTGGAGGAGACATATGAGATGAATTGGCATGCCATAGTTAAGGCCGATGCACTGTTCCAAGTATGGCCCCTTGATAGAACTAAAAATGCATTCAAAGCATTAAATGTAGCATGGGTCATTCTACGGAACAAAGTGCCAAGCCTTTTTTGGTTATTATATATTGTAATCTCTTGTTTTGTGCAAAAGGAGATCTTTTCCATTATAGAAGCAAAACTCTACCCAAATTGAAAGGCGATGACTGAGACTTTGAGCTAAGATTATTAATCATATTTCTTTATCTGAATGAGAAAGTAAGTTACTTTCATACTTTGTGTTGTTATAGCTTGTGTTATTTTAGGAAATTGTTCTTATGTCCATTTCCTAGGAGCATTCTTGTTTATTTAATTTAACAAGTAGAACTAGTGGAAGTAATCAGGAAAGTGTCCTGAAGCCAATTGTGGAAAGACTTTGTGCTGTCACAATTGTCTTTAGTGTGTTTTTAGTTTATTTCTATGTAAAGGATCTTGAGATGACTTTGTGGCCCTATTATCCTTCATATTTCATTCTTTGCACAGTTGATGTGGAGACTTTGTGTTACACCTCATTCTTCTGGTTACTGTGCCCTTGTTACTTGTTGGTTACCCACTAGAAAGAACTCTTTTGCCCTATTGCAAGACCACTTCTGAAAGAAGAGAAGTTCCTTCAATATTATCACCAGGATTTCTCTTTTGTCTATGAACATCATCTCTGAAAAAAGAGAGATGGATGGTGTAGTCCTACCCCTGAGTGTTATTTTTTGCTTATATATAGTATATAGCTCCTCATATTTATAGGGAACCTCCCCTTGATGAGAAGAGAGATTTGTAAACCTACACATTTGGCCAACCAATCTTCCTATGCTATGGTTGAAGAGACCTATTTTGCTCATCAATTAGCTGGTGACAAAATATTCACCCAACAATTTTTGGTGACTCTGTTGGGGAAGAGCATGCAATTTGAAGCCTCAAGCTTCAAGCTAAAGTAGGGCTATTTCTTTCCCATTTTTATTCTATAATCTAGAAACTCCACACTCTACTAGAAGCCAGAGAGCCCAAGGTGTTGTTGACCCTATTTTTGAGTTGGTATAATAGGGAAATTTTGATTTGTTCCCTCCCCAACTTCAAGTTCAACAGTCTAGGAGTGTTCCTCCTACCCATACTAGGTCACCAACACAACACAGAGCTTCTTTTTCTGCTATTAGCAGAGCTTTGCCTATACATACTCCACCCAAATTTGATATCCCACTTTTCCATAATCAAATCATGGCGGTTCAAGGCCCCTGGGATAACTCATTCAACCCACTTAATTTAACCCCACCTCTACATGAGCTTCCATGCAGTTTAAGGAAGAATTTCCCCAAATTCTTTAGTGATGGGAGAGTTCATCTTGATGAACATATTGCTACCTTCAGCATAGCCTGTGTTGTGATAGGCATAGAGTATGAGGACATATTAGTTAGGCTATTTGTGAAGACATTGCAAGGTGCTATTGTAGACTAGTTCTACCATCTATAGGCTCGGTCAATGACTGATTGGGACACTCTCAAAGCCAAATTCGAAGCAAGGTTCAAGCCTACAGAAGATGTGCATGCCTTATTATCCTAGCTCACATAGATGAATAAGGAACCTCATGAACCTATGAGGGACTTCATTGCCAAGTTTGACAAGTTGAGGAACTAGATTCCCATAATTGCTCAGCCAAAACTTGAGAACCTTAAATGCTTCTTCATTAACTCATAGCTACCTGAAGTGAGTTTTTTGCTGAGACGGGTTGGCCACATAGACTTTGTTGCTACTCAAAATTTGGCTACTGAGGTAGAAGATGACCTTATCTTGGTAGAAAAGATAAGGAGAGATCTTAACAAAGGTAAATCCTCTTCATCTTCTAAATACTCACCTACAGTCACCACTGATCTAATAGTGCAAAATCTAGCAAATGAGCTTCTAGCTCTTAGAAAGCAAATGGTGCAAGGGATGTCATCTACTCCTTCATACAGAGATATACCAAGGAGGACATTCCCCAATCAGTCATACCAAGGCCATGCTGCTAGGAATCAAGGGTAGCTAAATCATCTTCCTCCCCCTCAGGGGAAATTGGCCATTGAAGCACCTCCAACCAATTCAGTAGTCAGATATCTTGAAGTAGAATCAGATTTCTCCTTCTAGCCTAAGTTGAACATAGAAAATGATGCTAATCTCTTCACAAAGGGAGAAGAATAATTAGTTGGTGACTCCAATATTGGTTTCTTGAATTACCAAGATGAACCCAAAAGTGAAGGTAAAATAGTTGATGGAACATACGTTGTATTCACCTAGTCCAAGAACCAGTCAGCCCAGCAAGCTAATAAAGAAAAAATAGAGGAGTGACCTCAACCAACAATTTCAATTGCTAAGAGGGGAACCACTTTGCCTTTCCAGCCAAAGGACTTGGTGATTGCAAGAAAGGTAAGTACATTTAACATCCCTACACTTTCTACTTTAAATTCATAGACCAGTCCTCCCCTTCCCAAAAACTAAAGGATGAACTCCCATCCTCTGTTCCTAGTTCATTTTAGACATTTGACATAATTGACCTTATAAAGAAAACCAAATTTCAAATGTCTAAATTTGAATTCTTGCAATCCAACCCCAAGCAATTAGATAAGTTGGTTCAATGTGTAAAGAACCAAGCCATCCCTATAAGATAAGCAATTCTAAAGGTAACTCATGATCCCCCCCAAGAACACATCTACTAGGAATAACCTTATCATTACTCCTCCTACTCCTAAAAGGATTGAACCATTTTATCTCTCCCTACTGATAAATGGACACCAACTAAATAATTGCATCATAAATTTTGGTGCATCTGATAATGTCATGCGTACCAAAGTGGAAAAATCCATTAGTCTCACACTAAACAAAACATTTGGTAGATGCTTCTCCATGGATAAAAAACAAGTGCCACTACTAGGGCAAATCAAGGGTGCCCAATTTGCATTTGAAGCATTCCTAGACAAGAGAATCAAGATGACTATCCTGGTGGCTGACGTCCCAGCATCATACAACATCTTTCTTGGGCAAAATTTCTACAAGGATGTTGGTGGTGAATTAAGCATGGACCTATCTGAGGTGAGGATCCCAATCAAAGGCATTATGTAGAGATTACTCCCTGAGAATGAAGAAAAATACGTGGTCACTCAAACATCAGCCCCTGAAGCTCAAATTTTGTTTGAGTCTTCAGGCATGGGTAATTTTTTTTATCCACAGAGGAAGTCCATGAGGCATATGATGAAATTCCCAAATGTGTCAACCTAAAAATTGGTTTAGATGGAATAGTAGAAGGATTGGTGGAGCATAGTGCAAGTGTATAAGAATCTCTCCCTCCAAATGAAGAAGAATCTAAGGAAAAATTAGTGTCTAATGAGGTATAAACTCTAGAATTTGATGACAGTTGCTTTGCTACCTATTTAGGAGCTAGGATTGTGTTGATATCTCCTCAAGGAGATATTTTTCTTTCTTCATACAAGTTGCAGTTTAGCAACACCAACAACATAGCTGAGTATGAATCTCTATTGCTTAGATTGAAGGCTACTCGAGACAAAGGCATCAAACTCCTTCATGCCAAAGGAGATGCTAAACTAGTGGTTTTTTAGGTAAAGAACCTGTATCAAATCAAAAATGAGATATTGCACCACTATCACAATCTAGTCTGGGACCAAATTGAAAGCTTTGATGCTTTCAGCATCTCTGCCATACCCAGGGAATTTAATGACCGAGCTGATGCACTGGCTATTTTAGTAACTCTCTTGGTTCCTCACCCTAATTTTAAGGGAGACAAGTGCACTATTGAAGTAGTCTTTCAACCAAGTGTGCCTGACAATGCCAATCATTAGCAAGTGTTCAATGGTGACAACCAAATCATTGCCTTCCTAGAGCAAAAAGATAGCTTTGAATAGCTTTATTTCAAAAGAAATGAGCCTTAAAATCTTGAACCAGCCCCTGAATCAAGTGCAAATGCAAGTGAAGAGTTATTGCAACTTAAAATAAATAAAATCCCAAAAGGCCTGGTTTCCTTTGAGAAGCTATTTGACAAACACGATAGGTTCATCAAATAGCAGCAAATAGATTCAAGCTCCTCCCAAGAGTTTGATCAAATAAATCTGGGTACCAAAGATAATCCCAAGATGGTGAACATTGGGAAGTGTTGCACTCTACTCCACCAGTACATGGATGTCCTAGCATACTCCTATGATAATCTAAGTCACTCAAGCCTGAAGAAATTTTCCATGAGATTCCTCTCAAGAGTGATTTGGTACCTCACAAGAAAAAATCTAGGAAGTACAATCTGAAGATATTAGGTACTATTTTGTTTAAAATACAAAAAATGTTAAATGCTAGGATAATTTTCCCAATCCATCATTCCACATGGATTGCCAAAATAGTACCTATGAGGAAGAAGAATGGTGAAATTCACCTCTGTGTAGACTTTTAAAATTTAAATTAGTCATCCTTAAAGGATAACTATCCTCTGCCCATCATGGATCAAGTCCTTCAGGTAGTGACTGGTTCAAAAATGTTATCAATGTTGGACAACTTCTCAGGGTACAATCAAGTTGAAGTTGGTGAAGCAGACCAGCATAAGACTACCTTCACCATACCTTGGGGCACCTTTGCCGATCAAAAAATGCCATTTGGCCTAATAAATGTTGGTGCCAATTTTTAGAGAGCAATAGACCTTAATTTTAAAGATGAAATAGGTAAGTTCATTGTAGTGTACCTTGATGATTTAATAGTCTTTTCCAAGCATCGTCCTAATCATGTGCACCATTTGCAAAAAGTATTGGAATTATGCTGCAAGAATGACATTTCTCTAAATCCCAAGAAGTCTATTTTTAGAGTAACAAAAGGGAAACTTCTTAGGCACATTGTATCCTAAGAAGGCATAAAGATTGACTAAAATAGAGTCAAGTCCATCCAAGAACTTACTCTACCCACAAGTAAGACTGTAATTCACTCTTTCTTTAGAAAGGTGAATTTTCTACAAAGGTTCATCCCTGAGTTCACTGAGAAGACTCACCACATTTTGGACATGATGAAGGGAAAAAACACTTTTTGATGGACTATAGAAGGCAAGTCAGCATTTGAAGACATCAAGATAGCTATTGCTTTTGCCCCAATTCTGGTTTGTCCAAATTATACCAAGGATTTCATAATGTATAATTATGCTTCTGAGCACACACTTTCAGCAATTCTAGTCCAACAAAACCAAGGTGGGGAATCCCCATTTCTTTCATGAGTTGTCCTCTCAAAGATCATGAGCTGAAGTACTCAAACATGGAGAAACATTCTTATGTAGTGGTAAAGGTAGTAAGCATTTTTGCTTTTACATCCTGAATTCACACACTACTACCCTAGTTCCTGACACCACAGTCAAATCCATATTAACTCAGCAAGAGTTTAGAACAAAAAGAGGCAATTAGATTGTTAAAATCTAGGAGTTTGATCTAGTCATAAAACCAATGAAGCTGGTGCGGGGAAGGGGCCTATGTCAATTGATTGCTAACAACAAACCAAAATAAATAGACCATGGAGAAGAAGAAATTGAAGACACACCAACAGTCCTCTTTGTCTCCACCACGAATGAGTGGTATTCAAGTATTGCTTATTTCCTTACTTATGGTGAGTGTCCTACTCACCTGTCTCATAAAGAAAGGAGGATTGTCAAGTTAAAAGATACCAATTTTATCTTATGGGACAATAGCCTATATAAGAGGAACCTTGATGGAGTGTTCCTTCGCTACATGGATAAAGAGCAACATAACCAACTTTTGAAGTCCTTCCATAATCTAGCCTATGGAGGACATTTTTTTGCTCTTGTAATGGCCCATAAGATTTTGTGAGCTAGGTATTACTGGCCTACTCTATTTCAAGATGCATATAAATGGGTACGAAAATGTGAACTATGCCAACATTTCATTGGAAGACCCAAATTAGTTGTTTTGCCTCTTAATCCAATAGTGATAGAAGAGCCATTTCAGCAATGGGGAATCAATTTCATTGGTGTTGTAAACCCATCTTCAAGTGTTGGACATGATTATGTCCTCATAGCCACAGATTACTTCACCAAGTGGGTGGAATCTATTCCAACCAAGCATGCTAATTCAGAAGTAGTATGTGATTTCCTCAAGGAGAACATCATTTCTAGGTTTGGGGTCCCAACCAAGATTGTCATAGACAATGTAGCTTGTTTCTCTTCCTAGGTGATTACTCAATTCTATTTTTACTATGGGATTACCCTCTCCCACTCTTCTGATTATTTTCCACAAGGGAATGGCCAAGTCGAATCAAGAAACAAGAACCTAGTGACTATCATCAAGAAGTTGGTAGATGACAACCAACGAACATGGCATAAAGCATTGGTTGATGCTTTATGGGCAGATAGAATTACACCCAAGAGGGAAATTGGTATGTCACCTTTCCAACTTCTTTATGGTCTTAATGTTGAGATACCAATTACCCTAGAATTGCCAACATTAAAATTGGCTAAGATAGAAGAAGATCAGACATATGAAAGCTCCATCAATAAGAGGATCATGTGCTTGATTGAGTTGGATGAGTAGTGAACTAAGGTGGTGGACTGAATTACTATGCATCAAATTTTGGTGAAGAAGCTCTTTGACTAGAAAGCAAAAAATGTGATTTCTAGATTGGAGATAAAGTCTTATTATGAGATAAGAGAAGAGAACCAAAGGGAATGCATGGAAAATTTGACTCCCTTTAGAGGGGCCCTTTTACTATCCATCAGCTCATGGTGAAAATAGTTTCTTGTTAAAGTATCAAGATGGCATGCCCTTTTCTCTGCCTCATAATGGGCAGCATCTAAAGCACTTCAATTCTTGAAGTATCAGATAAGATCATCTATACATATGTATATTTATATAGTCTTTAGTTCTATTTTATGTTTTTCATTTTCATTTTTGGTGCCTTTCTTTTTTTGGATAGCATGACTTCATAGTCTAATGGCATACTTAAAGGCATTGGAGATTCTGGTTTCTACTCCCCTCAGTTGTTCAAAGTTTTTAACTGAAGGAAGTTCCCTAACTAGAGCCAGTTATTGTTCCCAAAATTTGTCACTCATTTTTGGGACAACATATAAACTATTTTGGTCCTGTAGGCCAAAATTATCTCTTCCCTTCTCAAAAAAAATTTCTAAACATTCAAATTCTTCATTTTTTAAGCTTTTTTAGTTAAGGGACTAGTAGGTTCAATGGCTTCAACAGGGGAGTTCTCACAAAGGAACAAGTTCCTAACACTTAGGCAACTTCAAGTTTGGTTCAGCACCTCAGTTCAACCAAAAATGTTCATCGAAATGCTTCAAACAAAGGATTGAACCATTGAACCCCACTTTCAAAAGGTTCAAAAGTTCAACAGGTTCAAAGTTTCAATGACGTCGGTAAGCTTAAAGAGTTAAGCGTTTCACCAAAAGTTCAAAGTTCAACCGCTTCGATAAGTTTAACAGCTTCAAAAGAATTAGCAAAAAGAAGGAAGATTGAAATATTGAATCATTGAACCTTGAACCAAAAAAGGTTCAAAGGTTTAAAGGTTCAATGTGGTTGGTTCAAAGAGATTGGTTCAAATAGTCAATTGAATGAGCAGAACACAGTATTGAACCATTGAATCGTTAAACCATTCTTGATTCAATCGGTTGGTTCAAAGGGGTCCCCCAAAGTTGAAAGGGCAAGTGCCCTTACAGAGGGTACTGAATAAAAGGTAGGTACCCTTGTGGAGGGTAGGGAACATTTTCTCAAAGATCAAAGAGAAGGACAAAAGGGTAAGGTTTCCTTCAGACTTTTTGCTTGAAGAAATTACCAAGTAATGGAACCAAAAGAATTCCTTCAAAAAGATTTTCTGCAAAAGAATTTCACAAAGGGAATCCTTTAGACAAAATGTCTGAAGAAATTCCTTCAGACATTTTGTCTGAAGGAATGATCAAAATCCCAATGGAAAAGTGGCTAAGGCAAGGGAAGATTTCCTTCGGACATTTTGTCTAAAGGATTTGAAGGGAAAGGCTGCTCGAAGAATCCTGAAGGGTAGGTACCCTTGCAGGGGGCTCTCAGCACCCAAAAAATAGACCTTTCTCAAAGACCCAAAGGGAAACCTTCCCTTTAGGGTGTTCCAAAGACACTAAGCTGAGGGAATTTCAAGGCTTCAAAAGACTTAGCCAAAATAAAGGATTCTGAGAAAGAGATTGAACCGTTGAACCTTGAACCAAAATGGTTCAATGGTTTAAAGGTTCAAAGAAAGCTCCAAGCAAAGGAAGGAAGTAGAATATTTTAGAGACCAATTCAAAGGGATGGTTCAACCAAAGAGCAAGAAAGTGATTGAACCAGGGAAGTGATGGAACCAAGGAACCAATAAAGACCACCTAAACCATTAAACTATTAAACTAATGAACTTTCAAAGGTTCATGGTTCAAGATGGTTCAAACAACCAGCAACCATTAACGTCCCTACAGATGTCAAATTTAAGGTAATGGAATATCCATTAATTTTCAAATATAGTGTGAAACTTAAAGGATGAACCAAGCGACCAGTTCAAAAAGATATCCCAAGAGTTCTTATTGCAATAGGAAAGAAGAGAAGGCTACAAGAGATATTGAAATATCTATGAGAGAGTTATTTTTAGTAGGTGAAATAGTTCACCAAGTAATCAGATGAGCACACAAAATCAAGGACATGACCTATTTTTCTTCCATGAAGTAAAGGCAAAGTGGACAGATGCACAAATAAGAGGGAAAGGACTAGGCGGCTTATACTTTGGAGGAGACATATGAGATGAATTGGCATGCCATAGTTAAGGCTGATGCATTGTTCCAAGTATGGCCCCTTGATAGAACTGAAAATGTATTCAAGGTATTGAATGCAGCATGGGTTGTTCCATGGAACAAAGCACCAAGCCTTTCTTGGCTGTTATATATTATAATCTCTTATTTTGTGCAAAAGGAGATCTTTTCCATTATAAAATCAAAAATCTACCCAAATTGAAAGTCAATGACTGAGACTTTGAGCTCAGATTGTTGATCATATTTCTTTATTTGAATGAGAAATCAAGTTACTTTTAGACTGTGTGTTGTTATAGCTTGAGTTATTTTGAGAAATTTTTCTTATGTCCATTTCCTAGGAGCATTCTTGTTTATTTAATTTAACAACCAAAACTAGTGGAAGTAATCAGGAAGGTTTCCTGAAGCCAATTGTGGAAAGACTTTGTGTTGTCACAATTGTCTTCAGTGTGTTTTTAGTTTCTTTCTATGTAAAGGATCTTGGGATGACTTTGTGCCCCCATTATCCTTCGTATTTCACTCTTTGGGAAGTTGAGGTGGAGACTTTGTGTTACACCTCATTCTGTTGGTTATTACACCCTTGTTACCTGTTGGTTACCCACCAGAAAGAACTCATGCACCCTATTGTAAGGCCACTTCTAAAAGAAGAGAAGTGCCTTCAGTATTATCACCAAGATTTCTCCTTTATCTATGAACATCATCTCTAAAAAAAGAGAGATGGATGGTGTAGTCCTACCCTTGAGTGTTATTTTTTGCTTATATATATAGTATATAGCTCCTCATATTTATAGGGAACCTCCCCTTGATGAGAGGAGAGATTTGTCCACCTCTGATGTGGTAAACCTTCACATTTAGCCAACCAATCTCCCTATGTTGTGGTTGAAGAGACCTATTTTGCTCATCAGTTAGCTAGTGACAAAATATTCACCCAACAAAATTAATACCCCATCATTTTGGTCACTCATATTTTTTTTCTTCAGAAGGCAACCTTTGTTCTAAAAATTATTTTAGACTACCATGATCAGTTTTCACCTAAAAGTGTCTACCCATCAGATAAGGTCTCCATTATTTGACTTCATGAATAATATCCATCATCTCCTTCTCATAGATAAGCTTTATAAAATTCTTACTCTTGATTTGAAGACTCTCAATACAATGGGACACCTTTCTTGTGTGATTATTTCCCACATTTTATATCCTTGTACATAACATTCAACAATGAATGTCTTTGAAAAAAATAGAGTAGCCAAAACTAGAGTGGAACATATGGCATCCTTCAATTTATCAAATTATTTAGTGGGATCTTTGTTTGAATGAAATTAGCTATTCTTCAACAAATATGTGAATGGTGTTGTTATGCTTCTATAATTTTTCACAAACTAATTATAGTAACCTATTAACCCCTAATAACCTCAAAGGTTATTAAAGGTTTTGGTGACTTGCCATTATATCATAGCCTTGATCTTGTGAGGGTCTAATTTGATGCCTATACACTACTTAATATGACCTAAGTACTCCAACTCAATTGCTCCAAAAGTACACTTGAAAGGCTTGGTGTAAATTTGATGTTATTCTATAATTATCAATACTTGATTGACATGTTACAAGTGTCCTTCCCATGTTTTATTGTATGTTAGCATGTCATCTAAAAATAACAAGATGACATATTAATATATGATTTTAGGACTAACTTTTAGTTATCAATGGGATTCAATTATGTTTGAGGTTATTCCAATTTATATGTAAATCTCAATTTGAGATTATATCCCTTCAATTAAATCAAATCAAAAAATAAAAATAAACCAACAAAAGAGTATCCAAAGACTATCAGAGGACTTGTAACCAAAAATTTGACAAAAACCAAAAATTAGAAAATCTTCATCCTATCAATTTTATAAAAATATCCATAGAGTATCAGACAGCTCTCAAAGGACTTGTAGCCAAATAGAAAATAGAAAACAGAATCCAAAAAAAAAACCCATTACAGATCTTTATTTATACATCAATATAATATTGAAATAGTTCCTATAAAATAAGAATGATATAACTAAAGTAAAAAATAACTATCTCACAAATATAAAATGGAAGTTACAAAGGTATGAGTATGTTGGAGTTTCATGGTTTTGGTTGTTGGTTTCTATTTGTCTCCACCTAGCATGTTTCATTTTTTATTTGTGAGTTGCATACATTATTGAGTTAACTATATTCATTTGAAATTTATTGAACCTTTTCTATCATATAGAGAGTGGAGTAAATGGTTAATGAACCTTTATCCTCAGTACACTACTTGGGACAATCGTAAGGATCTTGATCGGCCCCTCATAATTGGTCATCATAGCATTCAATTAAGAAACTAAGAAATCCATCAAATTTTTATATAATGGGACCCACTAAGTACCATAAATGCCACTTGGGAGGATACATAGTTGTTTAAGCAATGCTATGCCTAGTTGTTTTGATTTTTTTTTTAAATACATAAATATGTGAGTGGATCACATGGCATCCTTTGTTCATAAAACTCTAGAATGTAGATAGTGCATTTGTGAGACCAAGAGGCCTTACCAAAAACTTATTATGGCCTTCCTAGGTTTTGAAAGTTGTCTTATGTATATCCTCATCTATTTTCTTAATTTGGTAGTACCATAAATGAAGATAGAGTTTTTTAAAGTATACAACATCATGAAACTATTATATAAAATCATCAATTACTAGAATAAGGAACTTATCTTTATTGGTGTAATTTTTTATTCTCTATAATCTGGGCACATCCTCCTAGTATCATCCTTCTTACACACTTCCATAGGGGATGAAAATTCACTTTGGTTATGTTTGATAATACCATAATCTAACATTTCTTGTATCATATTTTCAATCTCACACTTTGGTAAATATGGGTACTTGTATGCTTTGATGTTTGTCATTTGACTCACAGTAACAATCAAATGGCTTGATCATGTTCCCTTTGTGATGGTATTCTTTTTGGAATTGCTTCAAATAAAACATAGTGTTTATCAATATTTTTTTATATATCATGTTGTGTATCTTTGTTGGTTTTAATTTTTATGGAAAACATTTGTACTATAAACCCATATGCCCCTTTTAAAAAATATTTTTCATATGATGATAACTAACTAGTAGTGGAGACTTTGATATAATCTAGATAATTTAAATGTCTTACCTTTAGAATGAAAATGCATTAAAAATATTGGAAATTCATCTCTATCATGACTAAGGTTGTGAGATATTAGACTCCCAAAACTATGTCAGCCCCACCCATGAGAATATAAAACATAATAAATTATACATTATAATATTCCATGGCAGTTTTGATATCATGGCATTTCTCTAAAAAAAATAGTTGTGTCACCTTCTGTAATCATGACCTAAAATTCTGGAGTTGGATAAAATAAATAATTCAATTTTTTCACCAACTTATTGTTGATGAAGATACGTGTACTCCTTAAGTCAATAAACATATCACCTTCTATTTATTGAGGAAACCCACAACCTTGAGGGCTTTTGGAGTGATAATACCTGAAAGTACATGGCATGATATATTTATTTGGAAATATTAAAATTCCTCCTATAGCTCCTACTCACACTCACCTAATAATTCATCATCATCTTCATATTCATTGGCCTATTTAATTTAAAACAATTTATTCTCAACACATTTATGCCCTTTATTGTAATTTATATCATAGTTTAAACATAACCCTTTTCTTGTTTATTTTTAATTTTATGAGGAGTAAAACTAGTAGGTTGAGGGCATTATTGTGCTAGAATAATGTTCTCTCTGGTAGTAGATAAATCAAGTTGTTTGACTAAATATTTTTCCTCTACCATATGTGTAAAGACATAGACTATGATACTCAACTTGGATTAAACATGTGAACATCAAGTTAGATTATATCATTGATCCCACCCTCTAATATTTCATTCAAGTTATCTTATATGATGTCATACATACACAAAGATAGATTATGGAATTGTTGAATATAATATTCAACATTTCCCATTTATATGAATCTTACTAAATGGTTGAAATAGTTTTATGTGACATTGTTGTTGAAGTGCATCTACAGCTCATCAATAAAAACTAACCAAGTAATAGTAAAGCCCTTGTTTTTATTTTAATCACATAACCATTTATACCAAATGAACTTTCTAGTTCCAAATATAAAGATGCCATGACAACCATCTATGCACATGGATCTAGATGTAGATCAAATAAAGTTTACATTTCATTGATCTAGATGACTTGATCCTTACAATCAAATTTGTTTACTTCCACTTTTAGGAGCATGTTCCTCAAACTTCTATTGGAGTTTTGACTATTTTTCTTGGGACAACTTGAGTGGCCTAGTGGATAATTATTGGATGATTGTTTTGTCATAATATGAACCAATATATTTCCCAATGTCACAACTATGTTTCTCAAATATAACTTCATTACATCCATGTTCCCTTTGACCAAATCTAGATCTTATTTTTTCATAAGGTTTTACACATATGCCTAGAGTTGGTTAGCTAACCCAAAAACCTCTGAATTAGAAGCTTTAGACTCCATGTCCTCCTCACTAGGTGTTTTTCATAGAGTGGATTTCCATTTTATATGGCCTTGATTTTTTGAACCAACCATGCATGAATCTAGGGTTTAGGGTTTGGGAATCTAGGGTGGAATATTTTGGGGTCAAAAAAAATTATATTGGAGAATTATATAGTTGAAATCATCTCTCAAAGATAAATACAATGATTTATAATTTTCACAGCAATGGATATAAATTTAAATATCACAAGAATAATAATAATAATAATAATTAAAAAAAAATAGTGAAAAATGAGAACAAACAAAGCAAATCCACACCAGTTATTGATAGTAAAGAAAAAGACTCTATAAATAAGACTGCGCCACTTCAAGGGGGGAACCTCTACAACCACACAATATGAATATAATTTATAATATGATATCCAATTACTAACCACTACCTTCTGTATATACCCTAATTAAGTTATGTTTAATCCATTGACTGGTCTTACTAAAAAAATTAGAATATAAACAAAGGTGACAAGATAAGATAAAACGTGATGTATGACACACATTAACCACACATATCTATATAAACATTATATGTTAAGGCCATAACATTGTGTTTTTCATGAAAATGTAGATGGTCAATACATGTAATTTACATCCATATCTAAGAATTTTTAATTCAATAATCAACGTGCCTTGAGCATACACTAGCATTTCCTCCCACACACCAAGTCTCCTTGGCATAATCCTTTCTAATTTTGCATGACAAAGTCTATGAATTCAAATATCAAAGTATCTTAATGACTCTAAACTTTGTGTTGTTATAAATGGATGATATCTTTGTGAAATGAAATTTATGGGAATCATTATATAAGTGTGTGAACCCTCCTTTGTGTGTTGCTATAAGTGAAGTTATTCACACACATTTATATGCTCTCTATAATAATTTATGTCTTTTGAATTTTTTAAAAATGTTCAATTCCAAATTAACCCTATGCCTAGCATTTACAAATACCTTGACTTAGCCAAAATTTTGATGAAACTTGATGTAAGCAATTTCAAAACTCTGTGATATTTCCTTCTTCATTGTTTACGTATGTATTATTATTCTCCTTAATCCATAATTTCATGCCTACATATCATAGGCTCATGTTGTGATTTATTCATAAAATAAAACCTAAATGTTTTTTTGGGTGATGAATTTTTTCTCAAAGTCAAGGATGTTCCTTCATCACACACACACAATACACAATATTTTCACCTAGGAAAACCCTTTTGAATAAAAATTCAAAATAGTAACCATATTTCTTATTGAATTAATTTTATTTTATTCAATGCAATAATATACTTTAAATATTTGTCTTACCCTAATGAATGTGTAGGTATGTATATGCACATTAATAGGTAACCATCTAGGCATTATTACAATACCATAGACACCAAAAACATGAGCCAAGAATACAACACATAATGGTTCCCATTAAACTATGGGTAATAGCACCACCCATATAATAGCATGGGTTAAAACCACCCACCCATTCCCAACACTACATATAAAATCCTAAAAAAATTAGAGGTTTTCTCCCAAAACCCAAGACACGAAGGTTATCACCTCCTTGTCAAGAGGTCAAGAAGGTCTCATTCAAGTGCCATTTCATATTTATAATCAAATGAGTGTTAATTTTACAAATTATACAACACATTTCCAAAAATATCCAACTTGAATAGGTTTTTTTGAGGTCAAATGTGTAAAATAGTTATTTTTTGACATTTTAGATCTCATTATTGGATCCATATTTAGGGAAGTGAAGTTTGAATTTAAAGTATTACTACAATGTGAAGAAACTAATCTCAACATCTCCCACTTTTTGAATGTTTTTCATAGGGAGACATAGATTCATACTTCTATTAGTTATTGGAACCATGCCTGTTGATTTTGTTCACTAAGAAATTTTATCAATACTCACAACCTTCATTAATGAATAATAAATATTCTTTTATGTATCATAATTTTCCAATAGTACATTCTTGTCTTCAACTATCTATCTAACAAAATTATATGGTACATCAATATTATTCAACCAAGAATGATAAGTAAGGTTACTTACCAAATCTATTGTACTTTTACTCTCATCGTATATCCTTATAAATTTATTTAGGAAACCAACATTCAAACATAACCTTTGTAACCATTTTGCTTCCTTAATGACATGAGTGGATACCATATACTTTTTCTCTCTATTAAATATTATAATAATTTTTTTTTCTCATCTACCTCACTACTCCCCTAAATAATTTAAACACATAGGCACTTATTGATATTCATTGGTTTAGATCTCTAGCCTAGACATAATCCACATGGCCTTATAAATATTGTTTTCATCATGTCTTTTTTTGTAGAAGATTTTATAACACAAAATTCCACACAAATATATGAAAATCCTTTTCATGACATTCTAATGTTCCTTCCTAGTGTTGGACATAATATACTCACAACTCCCACTGCATGATCAATTTTAAGTCTAGTGCATACCACTAAATATATTAGACTTCTAATAGCACTTGCATAAGGAACTTAGTACATGTCATCAATTTCCTTTTTTGTCTTGGGACTTTTTTTAGTAGATAAATTTTAACCAGCAACAAGGGAGAACTTACAAGTTTACATTCCACCATTATAAACATTTATAATATCATCTCAACATGTTTCCTCTTATTCAACCACAATTCCATGTTTGGGCAATCTATTTTAGTGTCCATTCCTAAAATGAATTTTACAACACCTAGATCATTCATATAAAATTAATATTATAATTGAGATTTAACCTACTTGATAACTTCCTTATGTTATCTATTAACAACATTTCATATACATACAAAACTATGATAATAAATTTAATGCATTCTTATTTAAAATAGACATAGTGATTTTGATTTATATAAGCCCAAGTCCTAACACATACATGTTAAACTTTTGATTCTACATTCTTGGTAATTGCTTCATGTCATAAATAAAATTTTCAACCTACACACCAAGTCATCAATTCATTTCACCTTAAAACTTTATGGTTTAACCATATATGTTTATTCCTCAATCACCCTATGAATAACTATTTTTATTATATACATATGTTCTATTTCAAGATAAAAAACAACAACAATAGCTAAAATCAATCTAATTGAAGTTAGCTTAGCAACATGATAATAAATCTCACCAAAATCAATTCTCTACCCAAGAAAATCACTTTCATACTAGGCAAGATTTATTCTTATCCATTTTTTCCTTTTACATTGTATTTCTTCTTGAGAACCCATTTTTAGCATACAGGCTTTCTAACAATAGGAATTTCTAGCAAGTGTCATTTCATATTTTTAACAAAGGAATCCATTTATTCATCCATGGCCTTCTTCTATAATGCATTTTCATTTAATTTAAATTCCTTCCTTTTATTATTAGGATATTCATCATTAATAAAACAAGTATAGAATAGAAATCATGTGGACTTTACCTTTTTGGTTTCCTTATAATTCAATCTAACATTCTCAAAACTAGAGTATGAGATCCTAATTTTTATAGTGAATAATCCTCTGCTTCATCTAAATGTTCCTTATAAAACTACTTTAATAGTTCATCTTCTTTAGTTGTGTCATATTCAGACACAAATTCTCCCTCTTCTAATTCAATCACACCTTTTTTGGTTCTTCCTTTGGTTGTCCTTATTTTGGAACCCCTTTAACTTATTTGAATATTAACTTATAAATTTAAATAATTTATTTATTTCTAGACTCCAAATTTTATATCCATTTACACAATAATATATCCAATAAATATATATTTAGTTGATTTATAGTTTAACATAGCTATTTTTATTTTAAAATGTGTATATAAGCATCACAACCAAAAACCTAAGATGTTGGGAAGAGGGTTTCTTACCAATCCATGCTTCACATGGATTTTTGTCAATAATTTATGGTGTGGGTGATCTATTTATCATGTAACGAGGAGTTATGACTATTTTATATGGTCTAAAATGATCAATATAATGATCATCTTTCATTTTATAGATTAAGATATAAGTAGAAAACCAAACTAGATCTTATGTATCTTACAAAGATAATGGCATAACCAAAGGGTATAAATAACTATGGAATTATTAGACAATAATCCACACTCAATATTTATGGTATATGTTTCTAAGGCCTATGTGTAAGATATGGGATATGGGGTCTAACTAGGTCCCAAGATAGTATCAATGATGTAAATCAAAGGTTGTAAAAGTGGTATCAAGAAAATAATAAGTAAAATGCATGCTAGGAATTGACGAAGAAGGGTAACTAGATATAATATGATAAATAAACCAAACTAAATTAGATATAAATGACAAACATCTTATTATAATTTCAATCTAGGTAAATGCAGCCTATACAAGGTCCTAAACTATGATTAAATTTACAATCCTAAGTACCCTATAGTATGTCATATTCTAGCTTAAAATAAATCTAGGCAAGGCTAGTGATAGTGACATACATAATAATCTAATAATAAGCATAATTTATCTATCTACTAAGTAAAAAAATAAAAGAGAATAAAGATAGAATACTTACCTTGGGTTGACTTGTTGGTGTATCACAATCTCTCCATTGGCTCTAATGGAACTTTACAAGATATGTTATAGGTGATGACCTCAAAGGGAAAGGATCAAGATATAAATTTCCTTATTTTGGGATTCCAAATAATAACTAGCACCTCCTTGGTTCAACTTCCTCCTATCAAGCTTCAATGGCCTTGAGCAAGACTTGACCTTCACTAGAATAAACCTCTATCTTGTAATTCATCCTCTTACTAATTAAGGGCATAAATGAAAGTGCAGGCATAGAACATGAGTGTTATGTATTTTGAATGATATATATAACACCTATATCTATGGATCCAAACATATAAATCAATTATAAATCTAAGCCATTGGTATTGATCTAGATCGATATAGCCTAACAATATCAAATAAAAAAGTATTGTATCATCAGTCAAGGTATAATATAGAAGACATAAAACTATTAAAATTATATCGATAATGTTGATACATATAGATGTGTGTGTGTGTGTGTGTGTGTGTGTGTGTGTGTGTGTGTGTGTGTGTGTGTGTGTGTGTGTGTGTGTGTGTGTGTGTGTGTGTGTGTGTGTGTGTGTGTGTGTGTGTGTGTGTGTGTAGAAAATAATTATATTTGTAGTGATGATATAATAATAAATATAGGGAGGCTACAAGATTAAACCTAAGTAGATGGAGAAGGAAAATGGAAAAGAGACTCAATTGTTGCCAAACTAATATTGATGTAGATATGAGTGCATAATATGTGAACATATCTCATAAATTGGTTTGATTTGACCCCATCCCTTTCTGATACACTCTTTAGGATGTGTACTTATGGATATTGATACATTGATGAGTCTTGCAAGAGACATTGTTATTAAAAGATATAGATGAAAAATACTAGCCTATACATATACCCCATCTAAATCTCATCATGTGTCACAATAGTGTAATACGGGATGGTGATTTAGGAAGTATATATACAACATGAAATCAGAGAGAAAATGTTAGAATAAATGATGAAATAAAAGTAAAATATTCATACTTGACTTACCTTTCTGCTAATATGATCACAGGCAAATGTAGTAGTCCTAATCATGGAAAAATTGCATATGGCAATTGAAATCTCATAAAATTTAAAATGGAATAAAAAATATGTGAATGTACACATGATAATAAATAAATGGAATTAAAATGAAAACTCTCATAAAAATATTATAAACCCCAAAAAAATTGGAAAGCCAAGAATGATAAAGCTAAATTAGATCCCAAAATATCCAAGGAAGTAGATAATAACAAGGGAAATTTTGTAATCTAAAATTCCAAGGCTATAATATAATTAAATAACCCAAGGAAATACATAACTAAATGACATAAATTAAAGCATGTATAGTAGAAAAAAAAGTATATGGCCTTTAAAATGGTGAAACATGAAAGCATGAAAGAAATATTTGAGACTTGATGGCCTCCAAAAATTAAATATAAAACTCAAGATATAAAACATAACTAAGATAAATTCTAGAAAGATAAGTCAATGACCAAGAGAGCATCGCATAACAACTTAAATATGCAACTTTTATTCAAAAATGGAGATTTCAAAGTATAACCTATGAATTCTAAATTTATCATGATGTTAATATGTCTAAGAGAAATGATGAATATGAAATACATAATATGAGAGAGATTTAGAAGCAAACATGCCTATCAAGGGAGAATAATGGAGGGATGTAAATAGGGAATAAACAATGTGAATAAAAAATGTCATTAGTAGAAACAAGACAATCTAATTAGTTTGACAAGACTAAGAGTTTTTGACATCAATGGCCCTAGAGAACTTGACCCAACAAGCATAAGGTTGATATAACTAGTGAAGTATAAATATCACTCCATGAAGGATAGTATGCACAAAAAAATAATATGATTCTACCTTCCTGCAATGTGTGTCACGTCACATCTTGATTTCTCTCTAAGCTAATTAACATGTGTGATATATGGATTATTATGGTTTTTAGTTGATTAACTATTATTTAATTAAGATTTATGTGATATGTTGATTATAGGATATTTTATGTTGCTTAATTTACATGATTGATTTGCTATGAGATAGATGTACTTTTATATTCTATACATTATGATCATGTTTGTTATTTACAGTAGTATTTTATAGATAAAATTATGTTTTGAGCTAATTACCTTCATTTTTGTGAGGTAGATGCAAAACAGATCTAGCCATCAGATTATGATGGAGGGAGAGCGTCATCAGAGAGGTTGGTGTAGATGGAGGTGTTGAGGGAAAATAGAGATAAAAACTAGAAACCCATGCACACACCACAATAGAATAACATGTTTTGTGATTATTGTTTTGAGTCAGATAGTTGTATTATGTTTTGTTTTCTATTATGTATGTCTGTTGTGATCTTTTGGTATTCTATGATTAGGTTATTTGATTGTGTAATTTCAATAATCTAGTTGTTATTGCATTAAGTAATTGTTAATTTTATTTATGGGTTGATTGAATGAACTTGTTCATGTTATAATGTGACTTACCTTTGTTTTGATAATAACATAATGGTTGTATAGTATATAGCAAAGTGTTTGTATAAATAATACTTTGTTTGGATTATTTATTGTAGTAATAGGCATATTCTATTACTTACCTTGATCAATTTATTTAAGTGACTACTTATGTTATAAAGTTATTATTATCATTATAACAGTTGCATAACCTATAATAATTATTAATGAGTTATAAGTTTTTTGTTAGGCATTAACAAATGATTTGAGTTGGCATGATAAAAATTAATGTTATTGACTTATGAGTAGTTCTTAGGCAATAAACAAAATAATATGTAAAGTAATAAAGATAAGCTCATTGGTTAATTATTATATAGGCATTATTGTGTTTGTCAAATCATTTGTTAAAGTCTATGGTTATTTGTTTAGCCTAGGGAGTTGACTTCTAGCTTGAGGTTGAATACATAGTGTTTGATTTTTGGATGACTTGGTAACATTGTCAATGGTATTTTAAAATAAAATGTATGTTACCTTGTCATATGGTCAGTATGCTATCAAGACTTGTTGATTGTCGACATTGCATGGAATTATAATGTTTATGGACTTATCATTTAGTCAATTGCATGGGTTATGAAGATTCGATGTTAGATTTGATAAAGTCAAAAGGCATGCATATTTTGAAGGATTATTTAATGATTATTTTATTGGTTATTGAGAATTTTTGAGATTATTAGGGTTTATAATCTCTCATTGACTTGAGTTAGCAATAATTCTTAGCAAAAATCATTATGTGATTTTAAAGGTTGGTTACATGAGAAATGGTGGAAAACTATAGCTTACTAGAGTTTTATTGAGTTATTATGGCCATGCATTATTTTAATCATTAATTATCTATCGAGAATAGAGGAGAAAATTCATGGAAAGTAAGAGGATGGAAAAGAATAACAAAGAAGGGAAGAAGGCCTATGAGGGATTGAGATATAGGAGTGTAGTAGGTAGAAAGAGAAGAAAGGGTATTTGAGCTAAGGAAAGAAAATAGATTTGACTTCCTTGGAATTATAATAATCTCAATAGGTTGGTTATGTATTATAAATTCTTGTGTATTATTTTTGATGTATTTTTGGTAAGGAATTAATAAAAGGGATTTACTGCGTTTCATTAATTTAGAAAAAAATTAAAAAATAATAAAGGGTTGTATGTAGGGCCCTATGGATGTCTCGGCCATCCACAAAACCCTACATCTAACCTAGATAACCCTAAGTGGAATGGGTAGAGATGTAAGTTTTTGTCATGGTTAAATTAGCTCTATGAAATATTTGTCTTAATTTTTGTTTCAATTTGTAAACCCTATGAAATTCATTATATGGTTATTTCATTTAAAGGCTATTTTGGATAAGGTCTTTGACTCAGTTTCATTGTCAAACCAATTAAGGATATATACATTAAGGCATGCATGTAGATTGAATATTTTTTTGTGTATGAGGAATTTAACTATGTATAACCCCAAATGAGATTTTGGGTATAGATGTTATGGTTTTTTTTATAACAAATTTGATTGTGAATAAATATGTATATATTTGGATTTATGGCTGATGTTATTTATGTGTGTGTGTATCCTAAAATTTGGTTATTTTTGAATGAGTCTATGTGTATTGGGTTATAACCAACTTATGGTATATGTATAGATAAATTTAAAGGTTGTGGTTTTCAAATGAAATCCATTTGCATTGGTTTTAAACAGATTTATGAATACATATATGGGATATATACTGAGTGTAAGTTATAAAACTTTGTAGCATATATGATTTAATATAAATGGTAGTAGAGTTAATTTAGGTTAAGCCATAAGTAAATAAATCCTTAAAAATGGGTAGAAGTATAAATAGTGGATTGTGTGTTTGGATATATATATATATATATATATATATATATATATATATATATATATATATATATATATATATATATATATATATATATATAAGTTGAATACTTATATGACTTAGTTATGTTATAAGTTTGGGTATTCGACTGTTTAATTAATTATATGAGGAATTTTTTAAGTCTAATACTGAGGAATTAATTTACAATTTTCATATACATAGATGAATTGCTTAGTCTCTATACAAATCAATTTGGATAGTGTAATAAATAAGGCTGAGTTATTGGTTATCAATTAAAACTTTTTGTAGACTGTGTAAATGATAGGCTGAGATACATATATATATATATATATATATATATATATATATATATAAGTTGAATACTTATATGACTTAGTTATGTTATAAGTTTGGGTATTCGACTGTTTAATTAATTATATGAGGAATTGTTTAAGTCTAATATTGAGGAATTAATTTACAATTTTCATATACATAGATGAATTGCTTACTCTCTATACAAATCAATTTGGATAGTGTAATAAATAAGGTTGAGTTATTGGTTATCAATTAAAACTTTTTGTGGACTGTGTAAATGATAGGCTGAGATACATAATCATAGAGTGCTCAATGTTTGGACATAAATGACTGAGTATATAGTATTTGATCATTTTATATGCTAGTGATTCAAAAATTATAGTGAATTGATTGATGTTTGTATTTAGAAAGAAAATGAAAATAATAAATCATTGTTTAGTTGCATTTGAATTGTAAATCACATATATATTGTGTATTTTTAGTCAAACAAGTAAACTAAGAATTAATTAGTATATTTAAGGTATTGGGACATTTTTATTGTATCCTATATGTATACCAAGAGTATATGAGATACTCTAATATCATAGACAGTGGATGTCTACTTAGAGTATAATGTATACCTTATCTTAATTGTGACTTATAAAAATTTATGTGACAATTTAAAAAAAATAGTGTGTATATATACATGGTATAAAACATATGATTATGTATAGTGTTATAAATCTAAGAATGATTATACCATATATATATATATATATATATATATAGATGTACACAATTTTGATATGCTTATAAATTTTATTCTTATAACAGGGTAAATTAGTACTTTGTTATATATTTAATGTTTAAGAAGAATCATTAAAATAAGGTATTTAATTGTGTAAATACATAAATTATTAAGTTTTTTTATGACTATATTTTGTTATATTGTGTAATATAAACAAATAAATAAACTATTATTAATGTTTGTTTCATGGATGAAATAACATTTCAAGTTACTTTGTGAGATTGGGTAATTTGTAGTCTAGATATAATTCTTACCTAGATGGTATGTTTATATTAAAGATCATTTATGATTTTATTTATTATTCTATAATAAATTAGATGATATTAGATTCATTGCATTATATTTGATAGACTAAATATATGTATTTGATATTTTTGTATTTAGCATATTTATATCTACTAATAGGGAATATTTTGATTGAATCTATTAGTTTTTATATTATTATATATTTTAACCAAATCTTACATTTATGACACTAAATAAGTAGTAGATGGATTCTAATGAATTAATTATTGGCATCAATACAAGATGATGTGTAATCTGATTGAGTGGTTTATATGAAATTCACTGATCCTAAAGATCATAACTATTTGAAAACTTTATCCAAAGTAATGTTTAACTCCCCCAAAAAAGAGAGACATATAAGAAGTGAAGAGGCTAGAAGCCCCCCATGAAGATGATGTTGTTGTTGATGTAGACCACACCCCAAGAAGATCTCATAGATGAATAAACTTTCTCTTAGTGAAGGGTTTAGTAAAGATATCTTCAACCTAATTTAAAGACTAGAAAAATATCAAGTTGATGACTTGACCATGAATAAGCTCCCATATAAAATGCATGTGAATCTCAATGTGTTTGGTCTACTAGTGCTAAACTAAATTCTTGAATATCTATATGGTATTTTGATTATCATAATAGATGATGGTAGGCTACTTGAAATGAATGCTAAACTTAGATAGATTCATCTAAAGCCAAATAGCCTAAGTAGTTATGTTAAAAACTCTCTTGTACTCTACCTCTATAGATGACATAGCAATAGAATTTTACTTCTTGCTAGATGAACTAATGGGACCAAAACCCAATAAAAGTTACAACCTAAAGTGGACTTACAATTTTAAGTATCATTAGCCCAATATAAATATATAAAACCAACCAAGTCAACCTCTGTGCCAAATTCATATTGAATCCTAAATCTATAAGATCCTTGAATGTAGTGCAAAATCCTCTTAGCTACTTTCTAGTGCATCTCATGGGGTTCTTGCATGAATATGGAGACAAGCCCCACTACATATGAAATATCCATCCTGGTATGAGTTAGATAAATGAGGCTACTAACAAATTATTGATACTGAGTGGTGTCAACCAAAGGTGTATAATAATCAGTCTCGAGTTTGACTCCTGATATAAAGGGAGTCAAAGATGGCTTATAATCAACCATGTGAAATTGATCTAAAATATTGAGAGCATACTTAGGCTATGCAAGTGAAATACTTGAATTAGACTATTAAATCTTGATGCCAAGCAAGTAATGTAGAAAACCCAAGTCTACCATTTAAAATCTATCATGTAGAGATATCTTCACTATTGTAATAGTTGATGAGGAACTCTTGATGATCAAAATATCATAAACATAAAGGACTAGTATTAGTAAAGAATCATCCTAACTCAAAAAATATACATTGGCGTTTAAACAACACCTAGTGAAACTTGAATTAAGTAGGAAGGAATCTATCTTGGCATACCAAGACTGAGGGGCGTGTTTGGGGCCATAGATGGATTTTCTAAGTTTGTAAACTAAGGATTAATCCTAAAAACCCCCTAGTGGCTTATCCATGTAGATCTCCTCATCAATGTCTCCATGAATAAATGCACTCTTCACATCTATCTAGTGCATGTCCCAACCATGTGCTACAACTATATCTAGTGTGAGTCAAATCAAAGTCATCTTTTCAATAGGTGCAAAGATCTCTAAGTAGTTAATGTTAGCTACTTATAAAAAAACCCTTGGTAACTAATCTTTCCTTATACTTATCGATGGACCCATCTGCTAAAAACTTGGTCTGATATATCCACCTACATCGAACCATCATCCTTACCTTAGGAATTGAAGTCAAATCCAAAGTGTGATTTTTGATCAAGGAAGAATATTCTTCATACATAGAACTATTCCTCTCAAAATGTCTATGGATATAAAATTAAAGAAAATAAGGCATGTGTACCACTCTAATAGTCTACCTAAGTATTTTTATCATCTATTGTATCCTTTACCTAAGTTCCTACACTCTAAAGTGTTTGCTTGGACCAAAGTGGCCCAGATGTGGGTGAGTTAGGTGATGAATCTTCATCCTCTAAAACATGACTAGAGGTGGATGTAGAGTAATCCCCATCACTTCCCTCATTATGAGAACTAAAATAAGAAGAAAACCCTAACTCAATAACCTACTCTGGATGATTTGAGTTAGAAGAAGAATCATCAAGTCTAATTGAATCCAATGAAAGAGAAAAAGTTTCAAGTGTTGAGTCTTTGGGACTCTCCTAAAAGTGAACACTTGTCCCTATGAATATCTCATGTGTGGTCAGATGTAGAAGGTGTTACTCCTTAAAACCAATTGTATAACATATAAATTTCAATGTTTGGACTATGTTTCCATAGCATTACATTTCTTCTTTGGTATATGTGTCATAGTTGGAGATCCAAAAACCCTAAAGTACTCAACTTTAGGTTTCCTTCCATGCCAAGCTTTAAAAGGTGTTATTCCTTTCAAATCTTTATGAAGAACCATGTTTTAAATATAATAAGAACAATTAATGGCTTTAGCCCAATACTTAGGTGCCAAGGACTTAGAGTGAAACATACAACTAGCCATCTCTTTCAAGGACTAGTTCTTACTTTCTATAACTCTATTATATGATGGACTGTAAGTAACTATCCACTATATTCAATCCCCTGTATGGTATAAAATTTCTCAAAGATTTTATTGACATATTCACCTCTATTGTCAGTTTGAATAACATTGATGTGTTTCTCATATTGTTTCTCAACAAGTGCCTTGAAGTCTTAAAAATCTTCAAACACTTTAGATTTTTTATTAAGAAAGTAGACCCATATTATCTCAAGAAATTATCAATGAAAGTGAGGATATACTTAGCCCTTATAAAAGATAAACTAGTTAAAGGCCTAAATACATCATTGTGTACTAACTCCAATACTTGTGAAGCCCTCGAAGCTTTGTCTTTGTCAAATTTTGCTTCAGGATGATTTCCAAAAGAACACCTCTCACAAAGTCCCTTAGATAATTGGACTCAAGGCAAGCCTATTACCATGTCATTTTTGATAAGTTATTCAAGTTAGCAGTAGTTAAGGTGGGAAAACTACTCATGCCATAATTTGCTAACTCCAATTGAATGAGTTAGCAATGCTATTAGAGAATAATCAAGTGAAAAATGTGATAAGGTTTATAACTTGGCTTAGTGATCTACCCTAGTCACTACCACTATAGTATCACTATGAAACTCCTTGATGATAACTAAATCTGGTAAAAACTCAACCCTCATGCCTTTTTTGATATGAGTGATTTAATACACTGATAGGAGATTGGTTGAAAGGGAAGGGATACTTAAAACATTATTAAATGTTCCTCTTATTGTAATAGGCCCTCTCCCTATAACAGGTATAGAAGTGTCATCACCCAAATTGATAGAAGACATGGTACAAAGATCTAAAGAAGAAAACTCAACTAGTGAAGAGCCATATGGTGAGAAGCACATGAGTTAATGACCCATAAAGATTTTAAAGCTATAACTTCTACAAGAGCCTTGATCTTTCATTTCTCTTTCCCCTTGCCCTTTACCTTAGTAGAATCTTGGGTATATAAATTTTGCTTGATGGACTCAGGAACACCTAGGTTATTCTTCTTTAGGAGATGAGTTAGGTGATCTATTTGCATCTTCATGCATTTACTTTCATAATTCCCATTTTTTTATAGTAGGTACACCTAACCTTCTTTTTCTTAGGTATACCATTGAAAGAGGAAGCTTCAATTTTGGTTTTGGTAGAGGTTGATTCTTTCTTTTTCTCTTTATCCTTATTCTTCTTCTTCTCTTTATTTTAAATCTTTTTTTTCCCATTCATAGAAAATAGGGCTTGAGGTTTTGTGGACTTCAATGTGCCCATCTAGATTAACTTATCTTGATCCCTAGTTAAGGCGGCAATGAAAGAATCTAAAGAGGGCATTTTCCATGTAGTACCTAAATAAATTTTAGTGGCATGAAAAGTAGAGAAAAAGACCAAATAATTAGGACCTAATTTAGAGAGTATATAAAGAATAAGTTGGTTATCTTCTTTCTTTATTATACATTCTTTCAACTACAATCTTAAGGACTTGAACTTAGTAAAGAAATCCTGAAGGGTTTCAAAGTTACCAAGACTTAGGCTAATGAGTTCATTCTCAAGCTCATGACCTCTCATCACATCTTGATCCCCAAATAATTTACCCAAAATGGTCCATACATCATGAGGTGATTTGGTAGGATGTAAGTGAAATAAATGATTATATGCTATAGAAAAACATAATAACCCATAGGTTTCATCACTATGGTTATGCCAATTAACTATCTTTACATCTATGTTAGGTTTAGTTTTATTAACCATGGTTATCCTATACAAACCCTTACTCTTTAGAATAATTTTCATCTTGATTTTCCATTCATGATAGTTAAAGGGAGTTAGTGGGTTGATTGAACTTGAATGTTTTAGTGTATAAATGAGATGTATTAGTAGTGCAAGTTGAAGTTGTTTCAAAAATGAAAGTACAAGTAGAATGTAAAAAGGGACAAAAAGGCACATTACACCCTCCTAAACTATGAAATGGTGAACCCACCCTCAAATGTTGTAAATTTATGTTCAAAAGACATCAAACTCAGTCGATAGTTTGTCTAAAGCAATTAATGCATGTGTTGGAAAAGACAATTTTTTGCAAACAAAAGAGGACATCAGACTCAATTGATAATGCATCCAAGGAAGAAAGTACAATGTGAGAAAGTAAAAAAATGAAAAATAATTTCTTTTTAAATATTGTCCACAAAATATTGTTTTATAAAAAATAATAAAAATATCCACCAACAATGCTAAACTTGACCAATCTTCTTATGCATTACTTGTGCATTAAAATAAAAGTAGCATATTATCCCTTGTTTTGAATAAAACTATTAAAAAAATAATTTAACATGATAAAAATATTTAAAAAATAATTTAACATGATAAAAACATTAGAGCAAACTTGAATAGACTTATCTTATTTTGGAAAAAACTTTCAGCAACAATCTCCAAAATATAAGATTTGATTTTTTTGAGTAGTAGTTACATGTCATAACTTTTACATTTATTAACAAAATTCAAAAATTAAAAATGATCCAAAAATATAAGACCAAGGTTCACCAAACCCAAAAAAATTTTGGAACGATTCATTATGGTTAGAGATAATTAACAGTATAAATAGGCAGATGGCAAACTAGGCGCGAGAATGAAAAATATATCTAAACTAGGAAGCCACAAAAAAGACAATGTGATGGAAAATGTGTTTCCTCAAGTAAAAAATGCCTTCTTCCAAGCCATAATGAATTTGATCAAACTATAAGAAAATTATATATCCAAATATCTTCCATATACCAACATTACAAAGCATGCTCATGTATGATAAAAGGAATGGATAGATCTTAATGAAAAAAATATAGATCTATGATCTTGCTTATGCAACAAATCTTGAGATTTCATAAAAAGCCTAGCATTGAATAACCAGACAAACATTACCCATGGGTGGATATGATATTATATCAAATTTTGATCCCAATCCAAATAAGGTAAATGTGTAGGTCGAATGGTCACACGAGACAAGAAGTTAGTGCACACCACCAAATATCTATAGAAAATTGAAATCACAAAAGAGAATTGCACAAGATAAATCAAAATGGATAAAGCCAAAATATTCATTGACTTTGGATGATGAATACAAAGGGATAGAGGTACATATATAGGTGAGAGATAGAGAGTAAACCCCCACATTTTAATGAATGTGAGACTAATCTACCCAAATTACCCAAATGGCCTCTAAGACCCTAAGCAAGCATAATGAATTGTGTAGACAAAACCTGTAGGACAAAAGTCTACGCTGACATAAAATGCTCAAGGGAAACCTAAAGAGCATCTTGCTGAGCAAGAACATCCTCAAGAGTAGAGGCATGAGGAATCACCATAGCATGTGAGATATTGAGTGGTTATAGAATTTGTATGAGATATGAAAAAGGTAAATGCACCCAAATTCAATAAAACTATATTGGTAGATAGAGCTAAAGTATGGCTGACAGAGATCGAAAAATATTTTGAGATTCATAATTACTCTAAAGTCATAAAAATAGTCTGAGGAGCATGTCAACTTATTGGTGAATTAGCATCATGGTGGTCAAATAAAAATATTGAGATGAACCTCAACTCTACCACCACCACTTGGGAACAATTCATGACACTATTTATGTCATGATGGCTTCCAAAGTTGTACTTCAATCAAAAGCTTAAAAATTTTCAAAATTTTAATCAAGGAGATCTATTGGTGAATGAAAACTAGGAGAAATTCACCAAGATCCTTAAGTATGTACCTCAGTATCAAGTGGATGATAGGTTCAAGATCAAGAAATTCATCATGGGATTAAAACCTCAAATTGGTTGTAAATTAGATGTGCATGGTCCATCTACCATGGATCATATTTTTGAGAAGGCAGTCAAGTAGTAACAAAAACTAAAATCTCTTGCCCAAGTTAGAAATAAGTTCAAAAAAAAGTTTGGAAGTTCTAAACCAAATTTAAAAAAGAAGAACTAGAAGTATAGGATTGGAGACTCCAAGAGTTAGTTCAAGAATTGGAATGCCAAGTTCAACAGTGGTTCAAGGAATAGGAAACCTGGTAATAGTTTTAAGGGTGGTTTTATGGGAAACCAATAGTGTGACAAGAAAGAACAAATTGGAGGTTACTTCATTTATGTAGGTGACAATTATGATTGATAATTTCCTCAGGACAAGTTGAATAACAAGGGTTTTGATCCTTAGTAGGGTACATTTTAGTAGCACATTCATGTAGTTGTTGACAATTGTTAGGATGAGTATCAAGCTTCACCCATAAAATTATCAAGTATTTTATTCAATCATCTAGTTTCTATTTGGTTGACATAAGAGCTACAGAATGTTTCATTTCTCTTAAAATTCTTAGTGAATTATTTAAAAATCTAGAGTTATATAAAATGCATGGTCAGTACAATATGGGAATGAGTCTACAGTCAAAGTTGACAAGTGTTTAATCAAAGCAAAGATTAGGTTACCTAAATTCACTACAGTAGTGGATCTTTTTGCTGCACAATTGGGTTCATATGCTGTGATCCTAGGAGCTAATTGGTTTGTGAAGCATAAAGCTAAGGTTGACTACTATGTAAATAAGGTTGAGTGTCAAGATGATTTTAGAAATTAGACACAAATTCAAAGTGAGAATGAATTGAAGATAAGGCATATTTTATCAATTCAACTTAAGAAAGTTTAAAAGAAGGGATGTCAAACATTTATTGTTAATATAAATGTTATCATTAAGATAAATTAGATGGAGGAATATAAGTAGCCATACATTGATGATTACCTTTTTATAAAGAACTTTCATGATATATTTCTATAAAAATTACCAAGATTTCCACCCAAGTGTGAGTTTGATTTCTTGATTGATATCATAAATGGATCATAACCATAGTCTAAGACATAGTACAAAATTACAACCACCAAATTAGTCTATTTAAAGGCACAACTTCATGAGTTATTTTTGAAAAGGCTGATTTGACCAAGTGTGTCACCATGGGGTACACCATTTATCTTCTTCAAGAAGAATGATGGTACTCTTCACCTGTGTATAGATTACAAGATGTTGAACAAAATTAAAAGCAAGAACAAATATTTATTTCCATTTATTTATGATCTCTTTAATCAAATGCAAGAGTAAATAGTCTTTTATAAGATTGATCTTAGAGTAAGGTATCATCAGTTGAGAATCCATGATGAGGATATTATAAAAATAGCATTCATAACTTGATATGGGCACTATGAGTTCATAGTGTCACCATTTAGGTTGATAAATGTTTTGGTAGAATTTATGAATCTTATGAATAGTGTGTTCAAAGATTATATGGATCATTTTTTTTTGGTTTTTCTAGATGACATCCTCATTTATTCCAAGGATGAGGAAGAACATCTGTAGCATCTAGAGGTGGCTTTGCAGTGTTTACAAAATCACATGTTGTATGTCAAGTTTTCTAAGTGTGTATTTTCTCAAAATGAAGTGTAGTATTTGGGACATATTATATCTATAGATGGTATTTCAGTGGATCCAGTGAAGATATGAGCCATAATGGAGTGGGCAGTGCCAAAGAATGTACATGAGGTAAGAAGTTTTATGAGATTAGTTGGATATTATATAAAATTCATTATAAATTTATCTAAGATTTCTAATACAATTACCTCTCTTAAGTAAAAGACTTAGAGTTTTGTCTAGTTATACAAGTGTGAGATAGTCTTTCAGGAGATAAAAAGGAGGCTTACTTTAGCACTAGTAATAAGAGTTCTTGATCCTAATGGTCAATTTTAGCCTATGATTCTAGGAAATTTAATCCATATGAGGTAAATTATTCCCCTCATTATTTAGAACTTATAAAAATTGTATATGCCTTATAAGTTTGGAGGCATTATATGTTGGGTAAAATGTTTGAGATCAATAATAATAACTTGGGACTCAAGTAAATCTTCACCCAATTGAGTTTGAATGTTCATCAGAGATGATGGTTAGAGTTATTATCTAATTATGATTTTAATATTAATTATATCAAAGGCAACAAGAATAGAGTAGTTGATTCTCTAAGCCACAAGAGGTACATAGTAGTCGTGAAAACTATTAGGAGTAAAATTTAAGATCAGGTAATCAAATTATTGTCAAGAGGTTAATTATATGATTAGTTCAAGAAATGACTATTTAAGAATTCTCATTATCCTAGTTATAAAGGATTTAAGATATAGCGTGGTGGTCTTTTGTAGTACAATGGTAGGATGTATGTGTCTGATAAAGAGAAACTAAATACAACGATGCTAAAATAACTACACAATTCCCCATATTAAAGACATCTATGTGTAACCAAGTTAATTTTGGATTAATAATGAATAACATGTGGGTGATTAAGTATTCAAAAAAATTCAATCAATTACATCCACTCAACTATGAACTATGAAAGTAATATAGTAATCTAGAAATGCATTAAGAACCAATCACCTAATCAAGATAGCATATCACATATGTGAAAAACCCTCATGGGGAATAAATCCCATTGAAATAAATCTTGTTAAAACTATCTTATAATACAATGTATCAAATTTGGTTGAGCACCAACCCAACATGTATCACCAACCCTCAATTTATCAAGCACCCACTTGACTTTATTAAGCACCTACTTACTAAGAGGTTACAACCCCCTATGACTAAGAATCAACTCATTAAAAGGACACTTATACAATTAAAAACCTTCAAATCATCTCCAACACCTCTTGATTAATCACCAACTTAATCAATACCAATTCTAAAATCTCTAACTTGTAAGGAAGCTTCAACTCCCTCAAGTACTAACTCAATTAATCATACTTTTTTCTTCTAATCTTTCACTCATCTCTCTATCTAATCAATTTGAACTTTATCCACTATCATAAATCAGAAACACATCTTTGATGTAACTCTAATATTCCCTTAATATACAATGATCACTCCTTCGACTTTGCTCCACTTGATCTCTCTCAAGACTATCTCTAGGCTTTTTCGCTCAACGAACACTCATCAAGGTTGAATAGGTCATATGACCTTGATATTAAAATATTTAATACCTATATGATTATAATTAATTACATATACTCTCTCTCTTTATGGTTTACAACATTTTACCCAACCTCTTCAGACTCATTGATTTATCAATTCATTCACTTACTCTAAGCTTACTCCAATAGGCCTAAAATACCTTATATATATACTCATCTCTTGTTCATATACCACTTTGTCGAACATACACTCTAAACCTATTAGTTTGAAAATATAATAGGTCTTATTAAATCTCATAAAAATGATATAAATTAACCTTGAGTCCTTTTTTGTTCTATCATAACTTTATTAGACCTCATTCCACTTTTAGGTCTTATGGAGACCTAATTACATTAGGCATTCTTATCAACATGTTACCTTTTGATCTCTTAGATAGAATTAAACCTATATACATAGTAAAAATAATTTTTAAAAACATAAAAAAATACCTTAGATAACATCCTATGATACCCATAACACATTTTTGGTTTAACCACTTCATGGAACTCCTTAATAGTACTTATTCATATTAGGCCTATGTACACCAAAAAGTTTGCCTTTGAATAGTGAAGCTCAAACACACTTAATCCACTTTGAAATAATTAAAAAAATTCATATACTTAGTATAAATGACCTCAATGTCATTACAAAATTCATTTGACACTTCCACTTAGGAGATAAGGGCTCAAGAACATCTCTACAACTCACTCATTCAGAACTATCAATTTACCTCAAAGACTAGTCATGATGACTCAGACCTCCAACACCTATATAGACACTTGCCATGACTTTTAATGAATTAAAAATATTATATGACATATTTATAACATCCTAAAAAACAAAAATTATATGGTATAATATCAAAATATTATTCTTTCAAACCAATCTCATGACCTTATATCACATTGTCTTATCTGAACTAGAAAGTTCAACTTCTAAGCAACATTTTCACCATATTCACTGACATTAGAAAATTATACCAAGAATAAACATGTCTTAAAATTCATTAAAAATATATACATGCACTTGGTTTCATCATTCTATCATGAAAACACAATTTAATTCACCTTCTCACTGATGCCTAGGTTTCACACTATTTGCACCATTAGCCCTGTTAGCGACTAGCTAACTTGGAAGACTAATTTAGCATATTTTAAAGGTCAAACCTATTTATAAACCTTCATATTAATGAATTATTATTCTCTATATTCTTTCCTCATTCATTTTCTTTTCTTAACTAATGTAAATTTTGACTACTATAGTAAATTCTTCACAAATAAGCTTGTATCTATGCATTTTCTCTCTCATATGACTAACCACCACCACCTAGATACACTTGGGGGAGTTTAATACATGATAAAATATTTTTTATATTAATTTTAGACCATTATAGGCTTATTTGAGCAAAATATTCTACATCATGTCCTTATTAGGGTTTTAAAGAGGTTTAACATAGGTTTTGGTGTTAGCGATTGTTCATAAAGGATTTCCCCTCAAATACAAAACCAATGCCTATATATATTAAATAAGACCCTTCTCCATCTCTCCTTAACATCTTAGGTTCCCATGTAGATGTTACACATGTCAAAAAAACCTGAAAGTCCTTCTCAAGTTTTTATACCTTCATTTTGTGTACTTGAGAGACCTCAAAACCACTTTTCATGCCTTTTATAGCAAAACATGACCTCATACTTCATGATCACTCCTAAAACAAATTTAATTACCTATATCCATGATATCCTTCACATATTCACCTTGAAATATGATCCTCATACCTCATTAGGCTAGGCAAGGTCTAAGAGTGGTCTGTGTGCAAACTTAGTCTGAAAGTCCTACCCTTGTAGGCTCACCCTGAGACCCTCATGAATACTTATAAACCTTACTCACATGTTCAAAAAACCTTCACAATATATCACTTTCCTTATTTCACTCACCTCATCATGCCACCAACTCATACCTTCACCATGCCATGACTAGACTCAAGCTTCCAATACACTTGACACCTTGACCTATTCCTTCGATGTCATGACCTCAACAAAACAAAAAACAAGCAGTAATAAGATAGTATAGCACACTCATATCACCACACCATTTTTTTTTTATGACAGCAATATCTCATATCCTCATACAAACCTAAAACCACATGGCCAAGATTCATATGAATTGGCATCTTTCTCAATGCTCATTGTCACATCACATACCTTTGTTCATTAATTTCACTATGATTCCTTCAAATGGATCACCCTTCCATGATCTATACATTCCATGCTCACAACATTCATTATAACATAAATCTTGATCATTAATCATCTTTGAATTGAGAACACACTCTCTTTATGCCATTATCATGCTCAAGCACTTAACCAAATAGACCTTTAACATCAATTACCATTATACCCTTGCATGATTCACCCTTTTGACATATTTGACAACATACCAATATTTCATGGCTAAGCTTAGAATAGTCTATTTATGGAAAGGAATCAAGATAGATGTAATGGATTTTTTATCTCATTATCTAGAATGTCAACATGTGAAAGCTAAACATGTGCATCTGGCTGGATTGTTATATCCACATGATATACTAGAATGGAAGTGGTAGGTGATTAGTATGGATTTCATCTAAGGTTTTTTATTATCACAAAATTGACATGATATGATCTTGGTTGTAGTTGACAAACTAACCAAGGTAGCCCACTTCATACCAATCAACTTGACAGATGATGCACCTATTCTTGTGAAGAGATTCATGAAAGAGGTATATTGATTGCATGGTTTTCTAGAGAAGATTATTTTGGATCAAGATCTGAGGATGACTCATATAATTTAGTTGACTCTAAATTTAGCTGTGGGTATGTAGTTGAATTTGATCACTACTTATCACCCAAAAATTGGACAGATAGAGTGAGTTAACCACATTTTAAAAGATCTCTTTTGTATGTACTGAATATATCAACAATATAGGTGGGAGGAGTACTTTCCATTGGTTGTTTTTACTTACAAAAACTCATATCAATCAAAATTTTAAATGGATCTTCAAGGCATTATACAAAAGGAGGTGTAAAAAATTAATTAGTTGGGATAGGTTATACTACAAAGTAGTATTTAGCCCTGAGATGATTTTAGAAATGGAAGAGTGAGTTAAGATAATCAGGTAGAGGTTGGTCAAGGTCAATGAT
Source organism: Torreya grandis (assembly GCA_037957365.1). NCBI lineage: Eukaryota > Viridiplantae > Streptophyta > Pinopsida > Cupressales > Taxaceae > Torreya > Torreya grandis. The sequence goes on from JARHVA010000646.1 coordinate 1,985,750, forward strand.
AGATAAAAACATTATGCTGATCTGAAGATAATAGCAAGGCAATTTTGTATAGGTGATAGAGTGTTTTTGCAGGTTAAGCCTAAAAAAACTTGATTAAATTTAGGAAGTCAGTGAAACTTTTACTGAGACATGTGGGACCCTTAGAGGTTTTAGAAGTGGTCAATCATGTAGTGTATAGGCTTGTATTACCACCACCTCTAGCTCTTTTGTATATTATCTTATATGTATCTTATCTTAAAAATTATGTTTTTGATCCCTCACATGCATTAGATTGGAATGATTTTTAAGTCTTAGATCTTGGCATGGTCATGGTGAAACCAATTAAAATAATTGACACTTGCAAACCTAGTTTGCATAATAGGTAAGTGTTATAGTACCAGGTCTAGTGGGACCAATATTATGAAGATAGTACCACTTGGGAGGACTATGATGAGTTGTACATATTATTTTCATATTTTTTTGCTTGAATTTTTGTTGCATATTATATTATTTTCTTCTAAATAATGTTTTAAATTCATAACTTCTCTTTGAATAAATATCATCAAAATGATGACCAGCTTTAGGGGGAAGGATGTCATGTCCTAATTTCTCTCTAAACTAAATAACCTATTTGATCTATGGATTATTATGGTTTTTAGTTGATTAAGTATTGTTTAATTAATCTTTATGTCATATGTTTATTATGGTATAATTATATGTTGCTTAATATACATGATTACTTTGTTATAAGATAACTGTACTTTTATATTTTACACATTATGATCATGTTTTTTAGTTATAACAATATTTTATGGATAAAATTATGTTTCAGGATAAATACCTTCATTATTGTGAGGTGGATGCAAGACAAATCCATCTCTCAAAGTATAATGAAGGGAGAGCTTCATCAAATAGGATGGTGTAGATGGAGGCATTGGGTGATGACATAAAGAAAACTAGAAACCCATGCACACAACACAGTAGAATAACATGTTTTATGATTATTATTGTGAGTTAGACAGATGTATTATGTTTTGTTTGTTTCTATGTATGTCTATTGTGATTTTTTGTTATTTTATGATCAGGTTATTTTATTGCATAATTTCACTAATCTAGTTGTTACTTCATTAATTAACTATTAATATTATTGTTGGGTTGATTGAATGAATCTATTCATGTTTTAACATGACTTACCATTATTTTGATAATAACAAAATGGTTGTATTATACATCGATGAGTGTTTGTATAAATGGTACTTTGTTTGGATTCTTTATTATAATATTAGGCATATTATATTAATTAACTTGATTGGTTTATTTAAGTGCCTACTTATGTTATAAAGTTACTATTATCATTATGAAATTTGCATAACTTGTAATAAGATATTAATGAGTTATAAGTTCTTTATTAGGCATTAAAGGATGATTTCAACTGGCATGATAAAAATTAATGTTATTGACTTATGAGTAGTGCTTAGGCAATAAACAAAATACTATGCAAAGTAATAAATATAAGTGCATTGTTTAATGATTATATAGACACCATTGTGTTTGTCGAATCATTTTCTAAAGTCTATGGTTATTTGTTTAACCTAGGGAGTTAACTTCTAGTTTGAGGTTGAATGCATAGTGTATGATTATTGGATGATTTGGTAATATTTTCAGTGGTCTTTTAAAATAAAATATATATTACCTTGTCATATGTTCATTATGATATCAAGACTTGTCAGTTTTTGACATTACATGGAATTATAATGTTTATGGAATTATCATTTAGTTGATTGTATGGGCTATGAGAAGTTGATGTTAGATTTGATAAAGTCAAAAAGCATGCATATTTTGAAGGATTATTTAATGATTATTTTATTGGTTATTGAGAATTTTTGATGTGATTAGGGTTTCTAATCTCTCATTGACTCGAGTTAACAATCATTCTTATCAAAAATCATTATGGGATTTTGAAGGTTGGATGCATGAAAAATGGTGGTAGACTATAGCTTAGGGGAATTCTATTGAGTTATTTTGGGGATGCATTATTTTAATCACTAATTTCCTATCAAGAATAAAAAAGAAAATTTGTGGCAAGTGAGGGGATGGAAAAGAAGAAAAGAGAAGGGAAGAAGGCCTGTGAGGGAAAGAGATACGAGAGTGTAGTAGGTAGGAAGAGAAGAAAGGGTATTCAAGCTAAGGAAAGAAGATAGATTCGGCTTCCATGGCATTATAATCATCTCTACAAGTTGGTTACATACTATGAATTCTTTTATGTTGTGTTTGATGGATTTTTGGAAAGGAATTGATAAAAGAGATTTATTGGGTTTCATTTTTTTATAAATTTAAAAAAAATAATAAAGGGTTATATGTGGGGCCCTGTGGATGTCTTGGCCATCTACAGAACCCTACATCCAACCCAGATAACCCTAAGTGGAATGGGTAGATCTGTAGGTTTTCACCATGGTTCAAATTAGCTCTATAAAATCTTTGTCTTAATTCCTATTTCAATTATAAACCCTGCGAAATTCATTGTATGGTTATTTTATTTAAAGGATATTTTGGATAGGGTCTTTGACTCAATTTCATCATCAAACCAGTTAAGGATATAAACATTAAGGCATGATTGTAGATTGAATTTTGTTGGGTATGAGGAATTTCACTATGTATAACCCTAACTAATATTTTAGGTATAGACATTATGGGGTTATTTCATAACAAATTTGACTATGAAGATATATATACATAGATATGTATATATGTATATACTCATATTTACGTTCGGATATATATATATATATATATATATATATATATCCTAAAAGTTGGGGCTTTTCAAATGAGTCTATGTGTATTGGGTTATAACCAACTTATGCTATATGTATAAATAAATTTGAAGGTTGTGGTTTTTGAATGAATTATGTTTGCATTGGTTTTAAATGGATTTATGAATACATGTATGTGATATATACTAGGTGTCAGTTATAAAAATTTATAGCATTTATAATTTAATATAAATGAATTTAGAGTTAATTCAGGTTAAGCCATAAAAAAATAAAGCCTTGGAAATGGGTAGAAGTATAAATAGTGGATTGTGTGTTCAAATTTATGCATAGGTTTATATATATATAAGGTGAATACTTATATGACTGAGTTATGTTATAATTCTGGGTAATCAACTATTTAATTACTTGTATGAGGAATTTTGTAAGTCTAAGACTAAAGAATTAATTTATAATATTCATAGACATAGATGAATTGCTTAGTCTCTATACAAATCGATTTGGATGGTGTAATAAATAAGGATGAGTTATTAGTTATCCATTGAACCTTTTTGTGGACTATGTAAATGATAGGTTGAGATAAATAATCATATAATGCTCAATGTTTGGACATAAATGACTGAGTATATAGTATTTGATCATTCAATATGCTAGTGATTCAAAAATTATAGTGAACTGATTGATGTTTATATTTAGAAAAAAATGTAAATAAAAATAATTATTTGGCTGCATTTGAATTGTAAATAACATATATATTATGTATTTTTAGTCCAACAAGTAAAGTGTAAATTAATTATTATATTTAAGGCATTGGGATGATTTTTATTGTAGCCTACATGTACAACAAGAGTATATGAGATACTCTAAAATCATAGACAGTTGATGTCTACGTAGATTGTAATGTATACCTTATCTTAACTGTGATTGTATACAAATTTATATGCCAGTTTAAAAAAAATAGTATATATATACATGGTATAAAACATATGATTATAGATAGTGTTATAAATTTGAGAATGTTTATACTGCATATACATAGATGTACACAACTATGATATGCTTATAAATATTATTATTATAATAAGGTAAAATAGGTACTTTGTTATATATTTAATGTTTAAGAAGAAGCATTAAAATATGGTAATTAATTATTTAAATATAGAACTTGTTAAGTTATTTTATGACTATCATTTGTTCTATATGTTATATATAGACTGCAAATTATGCAATCTCATAAGGTAACTTGTTACCTTGTGAGATTGCATAATTTGTAGTCTATATATAATTCTTACCCGGTTGGTGTGTTTATATTAAGGACTGTTTATGATTATGTTTATTATTCTGTAATAAACTAGATGATATTAGATTCATTATATTACATTTGATGGACTAAATATATGTATTTAATATTTCCAAACTTGGCATATTTACATTTGTTAATAGAGAATATTCTTCATGAATCTATTAGTTATATTATTATACATTTTAATCAAATCTGACATTTATGACATAAATAAGCAGTTGACAGATTCCACTTGCTTAATAGTGACATCAATGCATGATGAGGTATAATCCGATCAAATGGTGTGTATGACATTGATTAATCCTAGAGATCATAACTATTTAAAAACTTTTTCTAAATTAATGTTTATAGTTAAACATTGTCATTTCGTTTATTGATATAGTTTTCATGCTTGTGTGATATCATGTTAGAATGGATTTCTTTATGGTACACATTATGTATTAGATATCTTCATCACACGAGTTCTAGTTTGTCACTCTAGATTCTTGCACCATCATTATCTACCCATCTGTGAAGGGAGGGCCATTTTCTTATAGGAAGATAGTGTGGTAGATCTATGATCCATGGTTGGTGTGTAAAATCACTCTTATTATGTTCTCCCTCTCCAAAAGAGTACTACACTAGAGACTACACTTTAGATTATATGTTGATACTTGAGTCATGTAGACTCTTGGGTCATGGAGACTCTTGTTATGTCAAGTTTTATACCATATATTATTATTTTAGATATTATTTATTGTTGAAATCATAATTTTTATTCATTATACTTATTAAACAATAGTTGTAATGTTATATTAGATATGGCTGACATTGTATTATTACTTTAATGAATTAAATACAATTTTTATTATTTATTGATCATTATTCATGATTTGTTACATATTTTCATGGTAATCATTATTTAATTAGATTAGCTATAAACTTTGTGCTTAAATAAAATAATGAATATACATAAATATCACTTAATTAGACTTCTCATGGTGAAATCTATAAGATGAATATGTGTAATTAATATTAAAAAAAGTAATATATTCTGATAAAACCCATTAGGGTTATTACAATGTGTTCCTCATTCCTCAAACCCCTTATAAAGTTTTCAATCTATTGCAAGGATTAAGTACTTGTGTGAAAAGATAAGTGGTACTAATGATATATATAAGACATCCTACTAAATTTTCCTTTCTACCACCCACCAATGGACCTCAACTATATTATGAAACTAAATTTTGAGTTTGAGCTTCGACTAGGATAAGGGGCATGTCATTGATATTATCACATCTTTTGGTGTGATTTTACTTTTGATATTTTATAACTTTATCTTTTGAAATTATCTTTTTATTATGATATTATGGCATTTAACGCTTGTATATTTATTTTTTCCTCCTCAATATGGATTTGAAAGCCAAAAAATAGGTGTTAAATATTACTAACATAAAAAAACTTACTCTTAGCCACTAAAGAATAGAATCTAAAAACCAAGATGCTAAGATAATCCTAGACTTGCACCTTAGAAAAAAATGTAATCTTGAAAATGAACTCGGTAAGTCCAAAAGGAACTGGAAAATATGAAATATAAAGATGAGCATAGAATTATTGGGTTACCGCAATCACAAAAAAATGTATAAATGGAGATGATACAATGACAAATCATTATGAGACTGCATCATAGGATAAGGTATAATTTGGATGATAACCTATAGATAGAATGCATTAGGGGTGTGACAAAATAGTATAACTGACTCTAAGTGCCAAAACATAACTCTCCATCATTGCCTTATCTTTCTAAGAAAACACCTAGCTATGGTTAGGAGTCGAAGTAAGATTATAAGCTCATATAATAATATAAGGATGGGCATTTTGTGAGGAGCATATGTTGATTCTCCAAATTTTTAAGATGTAACAAAAACATTAATAAACAAAGAGGTGTAAAAATGAATAGACCTAAGAATAGAAAACATATGTTAAGGCTAAGGATAAGAGAACTAGAGGTGTATATGAAGCAAGGTTAAGCTACAACAAAATTATTTTATAGGAAATCTTGCAAGAAATTTTTAGCATAAAATTTGAATTAAATTTATAATTAAGTGTAGGAACAAGGAATGTAACTTTGACAAGGTACATTAGTAAAAATAGAGGATGTATCTACAAATATTTATGAAAGTTGAATTTTTTGTTTCTAACTTTTACAATATTTTATATATTGGTTCATTGTGAGGGTGAGATGTTAGGAAGAGGAAAATATCTTAAATTATCTAGATTATTGAGGAAGGAAAAGGATGGCATCATAAGATACCACAAAATGTGCATAAAGGTAAGTGTGGATAGAAAAAGATGCCCCAAAGTGAAAAATAAGATAAAGATGGGTATCATAAGATGCCCTAAAATGTTAATTAAGAGAATGATGGGTGTCACAATACTCACCAACATGTGAGGTATAATAAGATTAGATTAAATTTTGTGCTTTATATCAACCTCCAAATTGACATAGTGATTAGATTTTCTATTATATTATATGTAAATCTATCTAAAATTAAGAATCATTACATCTAGGGTAATTTATAGATATTTTGGAGGTGATTCAAATATTTTTTGTATGGTATCAGATTTGTCAATATAGTCAATTTTAACTATAATTATTTTGACTATATTAGCACTATCAATACAGTTACATTGATCAAAGTTGAATGTCACTATATTGGCACTATCACTACATTATGAGTTTATAGAGGTATTTCAATTGATATAGTGATGTTTAACAAGTAGAGGTTTTAATACTATATCATCACTTTATATATTTTTGTCCATATAATTATTTGTTATATGAAGCATTTTTAATATTATATCAACACTTGTTATGTCTTGATAGATACCATTATATTATACAAGAAGTAGATTTCAAATTGTATAATAAATTTGTGTCTTAGAAGCTATAGTTGGATGTGAGAGGAAGAATATTTATAATTATATCTACACATTTTAGGTCATGGCTAATGCAATATTTTACACATAAAGTGTTTTTAAGACTATATTGGCACTTTTTTGTCTTTATTGATACAGTATGATTTGATAGGAAGTAGATTTATAATTGTATCAACACATTTTGGGTCATGGTCAATGTAGTTATTTTAGACATAAAGGTGATTTAACATTATATCAGCACTCCAAATACAGTTGTCCTTGACTTATTTTATAGGTTTTCATGTTATGAATGTGTTTGAAACTAAATTTAGACCTATAAGATAGGTTTAAATAATCTTATAATCTTTGGGATCATAACCTATGATTGTGTTTGTTTTAGGCATGTGAACTATGTTTTCTTCATGAGTTGATGAGTTGAAAAGTTTTAGTTGTACAGGATAGGTTTAGATGTGAGTTTTCATTTGATGATTTATCCATCTAAGGCCATCCAAGGGTAGCATAGAGGGTGGGTATAAATTAATGAAACTACCCTCATCATTGATTGAGTTAAGGTGACAGTTTTCAAAATTGGAAAATCATCATAGGAATCTCATCCATGTCATAAAAGTCATTAATGTGACGATATTCTTCTTCACCCCCACCATAAAGATCATCATGATAGATGGGGAAATCACCGTATTGATTTTTATCCATGTAATAAATGTGAGTAACAGGAAAATCATCATAAGAATTTATTTCTACATCATAAATATTTTTGATGAGAGGATCTCCTTAGTCATCCCTATTGTAAGGATTGTCATCATAGATGGGAAAAAAAATATATTGATTTTTAACCATGTTAAAAGTGTAATAAAGGGGATCTTCTATCAGGATAGGATCATCATAAATGAGAAGATCCTCTTATTTCACATCATCAATCATGATATGAGTGTTAAATATGGGAGGGTCTTCATCATCACCCATGTTATAGGGATCTCGATAGGGATCATCATTAATGGAAAGATCATCATGGGAATATTTGGACCTAGGAAATGAATTGGAATAATTGAAACATGAGAATTTCCCTTAAATGGTGGAAATGGAGGGTAGAAAGGAGTGAATCATTTGAAATTTAAACTGGTTGATGAAAGCTATAAAAACACTAAGAGGATAAATCATTAAAAAGTGATAAAAAAAATATTAAAAACTTCAAGACAATCCAACCAATGATGGGATAAAATTTACGTCATGTTCACAAGAATGTATTATGATGGTGAATCCTATTCAAATATAATTATAAGAAGAAAGGATATATTATTTGACAAGTAATACTTTTCAAATTAAAATCTCTAAGAAGTGAGATATGAAAACATGAAGAAAAATGAACTAGTGGTGGGAAAGGATTCACATCAAGTTCACCATAATGTATTATGATAGTGAAGCCAATGTGAATATAATACTAATAATAAATTGGAAATGAGGTTACAATCCAACCAACATAGGGATAATATTCACATCAGGTTCACCAGAATGTATGTAGGCTAAGATGATCAAGGTAACAATCTTGTTTCTATTTATAGATTAGGATACAAGTAGAAGACCAAATTAGATTATACATATATGCAAATATAGTGATGTAACCAAGGGATGTAAATAGTTATATATCTATTATATAGTAATTTATGCTCAATAATGAGGGTATAGGGTTAAAAATCCTATGCCTAAGATATGGGATATGGGGTCTAACTAGGTCCCAAGATAATATCAATGATGTAAAGCAAAGGCTATAAAATAGGTATCAATGATATAATAAGGAAAATTCATGTAAATAATTGATTAATAAGGGTAATTGAGAACCAAGATGGTAAATAAAATAAAATAAACAAGATATAAAATTTAAAATTTTGATCATAATTAGAGTCTAGGGAAATGTGGCCTAGATAAGGTCATAAACTATGATTGTATAGGCAAGCCTAAGCACTCTATAATATGTCATATTTTAGCATAAAATAAACATATATGAGGATAGTGAAAATAATATACATAATACTCAAATAATAAGTAAAACATATTTATCTACTAGGTAAATATAAATAAATAGAATAAGGATATAGATACTTACCACAGGTTGACTTTTCGGTGCATCAATCTCCACCTTGGATCTAGTGACACTTTGTAAGCGATGTTTTAGGTGAATACCTAAAATTTCAAAGATGAATACATAGATATCCTTAATTTGGGACTCTAAGTATTAAGGGACCCCTCATTGGTTCAACTTCCTCCTATCGAGCTTTGATGAACTTGAGCAAGATTTGACCTCCACAAGAATAAGCCTTTATCCACTAATTCTTCATTTTAATACTTAATAGTATAAATGTGAATGTAATTAGAGTAATTTAATGTTGTTTTTTTGGAATTATATTTAATACCCCTATATATATAGATCTAGACTTAAAAAAATTGTAACTCTAAGTTGATGGTATCGATATAGATCAGTATAATATAACTATGTTAGCTAACACAATATTGTATCATTAGTCATGATATAATATGAAATAAAAAAATATAATAATTATATCATCAATTTCAATAAAATACATGGATAAAAAGGAAGGACATGATTAAATTGACAATGATGATACAATAAGAAATGCAGTGATGTTGCAATACTAGATAAAAAGAGGCAGAGAAGGAAAAGGGAAAGGATACTTAAAGGAGGATAGATGGATAGTGATGTAGGTATGACCAGATAATATTTGAAAATATCTCACAATGTACCACAAGTTGAACCCATCCCTTTTTTGGTGCAATTCTTAAGATATGCACTCAGGGAGATAGATACCTCGACGATTCTTACAAGAGAGATTGTCAATAAAATATAGATATGAAAAATAACAGTGTATACAATTGTTTCTACCTATAATTTCCTTTCTAAGTATACACCACAAATTATACTTTATCCTAATGATCATATCCATGTTCATTCATTATGAAACTCTATTTTTTTGTGATGTATACAGAGTTATATTTTACCATTCTATTCCACACTACTTATAGAGTTTATTGAATGCATTTAAGCAGTACTCTCCACCATTATCACTTCTCAAAACATATATCTGCTTCTCCATTTGGTTTTTAATAAGATCCTTAAAATCCTTGATCTTTATAAATACCTCAAATTTATTCATGATATAATATACTTACAATTTTTTTGAGTAATCATTTGTAAAAGAAACATAATACAAAATATTTTCCTAGTGATGGAACCTTCATAAATACAAACATATTATAATAACCTAAAATTGGTATTTGGATGTTGAGTGTTACTTGAGACAACCCATTCCTACCTTAGACCTATCCTAAAGTCTTTATCACACTTTTTAAGCCTTTATGAAGACCACAGACGTCCCTAGTCAGCTAAAAACATAGTCCAAACCTTCATTCTAAGATCATGGCCCTTCATGTGAAACAGCCTACCATGTGTACATTATCACCACATTAAGGACTCTAGAACCACATGGTGCTAGAGTCCCCAATATGGTGCTAGTTTTCCTTACCCTAACTCTCTTAAACAAATATATTTTCAAATGTTAAACCCTCTTAAGGTCAGATTAACCACATTTTATTATCCACATAAGATACGAAACACTATAAATACATGACTCTTATACCTATATCCATTAGATGGAAAATAGTTGTAAAATACCTATTCAAACAAGAAATAAATTGATCAAAATAAAGGTTATTAATCCCTTGTCTACTCTTATTCTACATACTTCCATCTATAGCTTCCCTAAGCCTAGACTTCAAAGATTTCCAATCTTAATCACAATCAAGACATTCAATACCATTATCATTCTAGCATCACTTGCACTTTCACCAGTAGTTAGGTGGAGAGAACTACATCAAGATTGATCACTCCTTAGAGTATTGGTATGTATGCAACTCTCTTCATAGTGGGGTGTTGAGGATGTCTAACCTATCCTATTAATGAACACACATTTTAGCTCATGTCATACTTATAAGGAGGATTAGGGTTAACATCATAAATCATCTATTATAGGCACAATATAGATTTTCAAAATTTGTTCATGCAGGAATAGAACCCATAAACATAGGTGCATGTGCACCCAGGATTTAGGAATGATATTATAGAGAGGACACTAGCACTATTTTTAAGAAACTATAACCATATGGTGTTACTGTCCAAGTTTGGTGCTACTATTTATAGGAGGATCTGACTCAAGGATCTTGTAAATGACACTTAGACCTATTTTTGACCTAATTTTTACCACACAAATCTTTCAAATCATGTGTTTTCTAGATAATTCTCTATTTACACATATTTAATATTATTTATGGAAAGTCAAATCAAGTCAAATTCTATAACAAATTACTAGTTATTTATTATATATTATTTCACTAATTTAGACTAATAAACCCTTTAATCAAACTTAAGTTTTACATATCTAAACCCTAAAAGTTTAAAACATTTGGTGAACTTGACTTACTTTGAATATTTCTTAAAACCCTAGTTTACATTATCCAAATTTTTGTGCACTAAATTAAGGTTACAAACTTCTATTTTTTTAATTTTTTTTGGCATAACCTATCACATTAAATCAAATCTCACATTAGGGTTTCATTTATTTAAATATAATTTAATTTTTTTCAAAACAACCCTAATTAAAAAAACCTTAACCCTAGATACTCTTAGGTTTTATATCCTTCTTTTTCTTATTTTCATTAGCTACTATAATTTTTTTCATATTTCATATATTCTATTTTAGTAGCTCTATTTCAATTTGTTTAATATATGCCATCTCAAAAATATATCTCTCTTTCATTAAGAAGAAGTGCTATATTAGGTGGTAATCCTATAGAGCATATTTAGATTCCTATTATCTGAGCTTATAACATGGATAAGAGACCTATCATAATTGAGTGTTTGTATAAATAGTACTTTCTTTGGATTCTTTATTATAGTAATAGGCATATTATATTACTTAACTTGATCAATTTATTTAAGTGACTACTTATGTTATAAAGTTATTATTATTGTTATAATAGTTTCATAACTTGTAATAAGATATTAATGAGTTAGAAGTTCTTTGTTAGCATTAATAGATGATTTCAGTTGGAATGATAAAAATTAATTTTATTAACTTATGGGTAGTGTTGGCATAAAATTGTGCATCCTAGGATGTTCTATGAAATTCCTTCAATTTGATGCAACATTTAATCATCCCTCAAGTTTGTGGAAACTTATAAGAGAGATGATTCTCTAGGATTGAAAAGGGCTAGCTCCCTGAATTCTTATCTAAGTGTCTATCACCTAGTCTAATGCTTGTTCATGAAAAGAGTCAAGATTTTGCATAAAATAGAAAACTATGATAAAGAGGTGATCCACAAAGAATTTATCCCACCGACCATCACACTTCTACTGAATAACAATGCTTTCTAAGACTAATTTCATGTATTGAAAGATACTAACATAGTGTTTCAATGTGAAGGTAACATGCTTGAGACAATCAACAAGATAATCAACCTAAGGGGTAGATTGCACACCATATATACAATTGCATACTTGAAAGAAAATTTAATGAATTTAACTAACTTCACATGACCTATTAACATCAAAAAAAATTTCAAACATGAAGGTTAAAGGGAGTAAGGATGATGTTATCACTTGGTTCCACTATACATCACTCACATACTCAGACAAAAGTTCACAAATAAGAATTGGTCTTGTATTCAATATTCAAAAGTAAAGTACAATGTCATTTTAGTAGGGATTTACCATACCAAAAAATGTGGTCCCCTACAATGGTCAAAATGGCTCAATTTATATAACTTTAGGAAAGAAAGAGAGAAGAAAAGTTGAAGAGGCACAAGGACATGTGTCCACATGTGATAATCAGTTACAAATACATGAGAGAGATCGATGGAGTGATCCATGTTATGACAAGAGGTTTACTTGTCCAAAATAAGTCATGAGAAATGTGGTAAGTGGCATAAAACCTTCATGAGTGGCATAGGAAATTGCTTCTATCAAAGATCATCTATGAGCATTCAAAATTAAAAATAGAGAAGCTAACACTTAGCACTACTATGGGGGGATGAAACTCATGAAAATATTTATAAAATATTATTTATAACTACTAGTTATGCCCTAGACACCTATAGTTTTCAATTTCATGGAAGAAACGACTTAAACCATCAACCTATCCATTTTGCTTACTTTGTCTGCACAAGATGCTTAAAATTCAACCATTTTTTACCTCCACATCTGATCTCATGTTCTCTCCAATTTTTTTTATTTGCAATAGCTATTCTTCATAGTTTAAAATTGACTTCCTATGGGCCATCATCCTTTGTTTGAATCCCAACGGCTATCTTCGACCAATCTTCTTGATCATTTCCTTTGACTTTTTTTGTTTGGTCTTCTTCACTACGGAGGGATACCCTTTAGAAAAATTATGGAGGACACTTTCCTAGAAAATTACCCTTCAAAACTTTGTTTCGGTCACTTTCTCCACAAGAATTCCTTTGAAAAAGTTGCAAGTTTCCTTCAGCTTTTCTAAAATGATCTTTTCTTTAGAATTTTTATCTCTTACCTTTTTTTTGAAAGAATTCATCAGCTTCTATTTGGCCCTTCAGACTTTGTGCAATGGACCATCTGGAAAGGATACTTTCCCAAAAAATACCCTTTAAAACTTTACAGTTGACCATTTCAACTACAATGTACCCTTCGAAATTTTTGTTTGGTCTATTTTCCTATAAAAGAACCCTTCAGACTTTTAGAAATGTACCCTTCAAAAAAAGTGAAATGTACCCTTCATACTTTTTGTAAAGGGTAGCCTACTTGAAAAGTGCCTTTCAAAGAAGTTTCAAAGTACCCTTCAAAAAAAAGTAAAATGCCCTTCAGAAAAGTTGAAATGATCCCTTCAGAAAAGACGAATTGATCCCTTCAGAAAAGATGAAATGATCCCTTAGGAAAAGATGAATTGGACCGTTCGAAAGGAAAAATACCCTTCAAAAAAGTTACAAAGTACCCTTCAGCTTTTAAAGGATATCTTTCATAAAAAATGAATAGGGTAACTTTTTGGAGACTTATCCTTCGAGAAATTTGAAAACAAAAAGTCTAAAATAAATACACATAAGGTAAAATGCTTCAAACAAAAAGTTTAAAAGAATTTGGCAAAGGCTTAAAACAAAAATCCAAAGGAATTTGGCACAGGCTTAGCAAAGACCAAAATGAACTTTATGAAAGGAAAAGACTTGAATTTGTTGTGGGCTTTGTTAAAGAACATTTCTTCTAAAGAAAAGCTAAGTACTGGACTTGGACAAATTTGAAAGGTGCAAACCTGGGGGTGGAATTTGACCAATATTCTTGGTGATCCTTGGGTATGGCATGATTGCTATACCTAAGACTAGTTGCCTAAATCCTTCCATTGGGCATGGAGTCATGCAAATGAGCACTCAAATTATCATGAATAGACTTTGGATTGACCACAAGACAATTGACATTACACAAGACATACACAAGACAAAAAAGAAGGAAATACATCTGTGTTACAAAGCACTTCAGGAACACAATAGAAAACCAAAACAAAACTAGACTAAACACACATACCTATGCTACTATTTACAAGATAGGCTTGCAAAGACTAATAGAAGAATTTTAGATGTATCCCATTCACAGGGATAGGCAATTCTTCTCCATTTATCTTAGTCAGCTGAAAGGAGTTTCTTTTCTTGTACTTACTAATGATGTAGGGCCAATCTACAAAGCATCAAACTTTGTATGTTTACCCAGTTTTGCTCTATCCTCATCTCATTATAGAACCAAGTCACCTTCCTTGAATACTCTTGTACTTGCTCTTTTGTCAAAGGACTTCTTCATGAGTACTTGGTGGTGTTTCATGGTCTTATGTGCATTGTCCCTTGCTTCTTGTAGTTGTATTAGTTATATCAATCTGACTTCTATTAGAGTATTTTCTATTAGTTCCAACTGATGTGTAAGTCCTAGAGCAGGGAGCTCTTGAGAGATGAACAACCTAGCTTCTCTCCCATAAATAATCAAAAAGGGAGAGTTACAAATTAATCTCTTAGGATTGATCCTATCAGCCCATAAGGTGATCTTCAACTTGGTGTGCCATGATCTTTGATTGTTCTTCAATGTCCTCTTGATGATCTTGATGAGGTTCTTATTAGTAGACTCAGCTAATCCATTACTTTGAGGGTAATAGTTGGATGAGGTACTCAAGCAAACTCCATTCCTATTTTCCCACTAAAATTTTTTAGCACTTATGAAATCAAGTGCATTATCAGAAATGATAGTATAGGGGATCCCAAATCTTATTGTGATACTCTCATAAAACTCCAAGATTACATTTTCATTTGCCTCCTTCAATGTAATGGCCTCTACCCACCTTGTGAAGTAATCAGTAGTAGTCAATATCCATTTGTGTCTAGTACTTGATGGAGTGTACATCATACTAATTAAATCAAGGCCCCGTTGCATGAAAGGCTAGTCCACCTAGACAAGATACAATGGACTCACTACAAGCTTCTATTTTCCTACAAATAAGGAACATTGAGGACACATCCTAACCCAAGAGTATCAATCATTGAAAAGTCTAGGCCAAAAATACCTTACCCTCATTATCTTTGTAGCTATTATTTTTGGGGAGAAATGACCTCCATCTACACCATTGTGAAATTTTTCTAGCAATATGTCAAACTAATCATAATCAACACACCTTAGTAGTACACAATTCACATCCTTCTAAAAGAGAATACCATCTAAAAGACAATAAGGAATGGTTTGAATTATAAAATACCTTCTTTGTGACTTGTTCAAACCATTAGGACAATCACCATTTTGGAGGAAATTAATGATGTCTTGTGTCCAACTTTGAATTGGTATGTGACCAGTTGGTTGGGGATGAGCTTGATTGACCAAGACTTCTTCCCATTACCCTTGAAAATATAAAGATAGATGTTCACATAGCCCCTTTCCTCTTACCAATTTTTTTACCTTGATATCAATATCATAATTCATTACCTTTGTGATCCACCCAGCTCTCTTCTCATTGAGGTCTTTGCTTAGGAGGAACTCTTTAGTGATAGAATGAGAGACCATGACATGTATTTTGTTATTTTAAACCATGTGCCTCAAATTTTTTAAGCCTCTTATCATAGTTAGAGCTTGCTTCTCAATAAACATGTACTTGACCTCATAATCTTCCAGTCTTTGACTAAAGAATGCAATGGGTTGTTCAATTTACTCATCATTATTTTGCATAAGCATAGCTAAGATTGTTCCAAGGTTATAAAAAGTGTAGCATATGAAATCCTTGGCAAATTTTAGGTTCAAGAGAGTAGGAGATTAGGCAATTACTTGTTTGATTGCCTCAAAACTGATCTTACCCTCCTTTGTCCAAGCAAAAGCTTGGTTCTTATTGAGCATGGTTGTGATAGGCTTCACCAAAGTATAAAATCTTGGAATAAACCTTCTTAAAAAGTTGATCTTACCTAAGAAACATTTCAAACCTTTCTTATGTATAGGCAAATACAAGCCTAAAATAGCTTCAATCCTTTTAGGATCAATAGACATGCATTCTTTTGACACGTGACCTAATAATTTGCCTTCATAAATAGTAAAGATACATTTTTTTGGATTAAGAGAAACTCCAAACTCTCTACACTTCTCAAATACTTTCCTTAGATGTTTCATGTGGTCATTAGCATACTTGGAAAAAATAGTTATATCATCAAGGTATACAAGCAAAAACTCATTGATCAAACCTTTAAAGGCCATGTCCATTGCTCTTTGGAAGGTAGAACCAGCATTAGACAAACCAAAAGGCATCTTTCTATATGCAAATGTTCCCCATTTTCTGGTGAATGCTATCTTGAATCAATCCTCCTCATTCACCAATATTTATTTATAACCTGAATTGCCATCAAGTAGTGAAAAGTGTTGAGAACCTGAAACCACTTACAAAATTTTCTCCATGGAAGGTAGTGGATAATGGTCTTTGAGTGAAACTCTATTTAAATCCCTAAAGTCCACACAAAGTCTAATCTCTCTAATCTTCTTTCAAACAGGACAAAGGTTAGCTACCCAAGTTGAGTGTTTGATAGGAAAAATAATCCTAGACTCAATCAATTTGGTGAGCTCTTTTTTTATTAGTTCCTCTATCTTGAGATTGATGGGCCTTTACTTTTGCCTGACTAGTTTAGCTCTAAACTCTAACTCAATGGGGTGATGAGCTAGACCTAGATCAAACCCTTTCAAATCCTTGTATTCCCATGCAAAAATATCATGAAATTTTTTACACAATTCAATGAATGCTTGCTTTTTAGAAAGAGAACATATCTTACCAATTTTTAGAAGTTTGTCTTTAAATATCAAGATCCTTCCATAATTCTCTTCCTTTGTAGACAAGCTTACCATTTCCTTCCTTCTTTGATCATCTTCATTGAACACACTCTCCAAAGTCACCATCCCCTTTGGTATTTTGTTTGTCTTTAGTTGGATAACTTGTTCTCCATATTGATTGTGAAGCTTCTTTTAATTCTTTGAAGAAAATTCTATTTCATTTTGAATGAAGTGTATAATGTGTTTATCACTCTCAAACACTTACCAAGACACTTCATTATCTTGAATACAAGGTCTCAAAATGACTTTGATGTGATTTTGGTCCTTCTCTTTACTTACATCAATAACTATATCAAAGTGTGCTCCTATCACAACCAACATGTCAACATGTTCATTTGAGTCTCTTGGTATAGGTTGAATATTTAAAGCATCAAATTCCTCAATTAAACCCCACACCCTATGCCAGTAGGACTAAATTAAAGGTTTCTTGGTTGTAGCTTGGTTTCTCACTTGATTATAATCAATTTACTATCTTCATATACCTTTAAGTTCTTGATTCCCTTTCTCTTTTCCCATTGAAGGCCATGAACCAAGCTTTCATATTCTACCACATTGCAAGTATAATTAAAATGGAATTTATATGAATAATAATACTATTTCTTTGAAGTATAAACCAACATGACACTAGCTCCTACCCCTATCTTGCTTCTAGAGCCACTAAAAAATATTTCCCATATCCCTTCAAGTCCATGATCCTCATTAGTGATCAATGGTATAGGAACGTTCTTCTCATGCATACAATATACTCCTAATTCAATTTATTCTATAAATTCATAGGGGTCATGCTCATAATTTTTAGTAACATACTCATCTAGAATGAGGTCAGAAATACCTTCAAAGGGAAAGGATGTTTCACCACTAATGGCACCTTCTTCTTGCTCACTAATCATACAATTCTAATTTGAACTTGTCTCCACGTATGGTTTAATGTGGAACCTTACCAAGGGATATGTTATTATAGTTACTTTAGCTCCATATCTTGTTTTAAAATCTAGGAAAGACCAATCAACTACAAGATACCCTCCAATCTTAGCTGTGAATTCTCTTGATAAGCAAATAGCAAAATGAGTTGGAAGATCAACCACCACAATGTCTTATAGGATGGGAAAACTTGGATAATCATGAAAGAAAACTTTCAAACCTTTAACCAAACCCATAGTCTTGGCTAGAGTTCCATCAAATTGCAACACACCATTGTTATCATGCTCATATTTTAATCCTAGTTTATTAGCAACCACTTTAGGCATAATTGTGGTATTGGCCCCACTGTCCACAATGCAGTTGTGAACTAATTTGTCTCCCATAATGAGCATGAGTTAGAAAGTTGGAGTATTTTTAGATTTGGTGGAGGGATCTAAAGCATGATTTGGTGTGTTGGTAAAGGCCACACCATGGTACTTTGGAGATTGAGGAACTACATTGATATTAGCAAGTTGTTCTTGTAGGATTTCCTTTTAACCAGGAATATATAATACTTCCCAAAGAGAAATGCTTATCTTGGTATTCTTCAAATAATCAATAATGTTTAGAGAGGAAGGATTCACCTTGTCTTGCATTCTTGAAGGCAATGAGGGAGCTTGAACTTATTTTACTAGAGGTTTGGAATCCTTACATTCTAACTTTGAGGAGTAGTGTGACTAGTAGGATCTATTACATTGGTACTTGCACTATGTGGCCTTGGAGAGGAACTACAAAGAATCACTTGTGATACTGGAGTATCTCTTAAATCCCTCTTTTTATCCCTTGTGTTGGTTGCAACTGATATATTTTGATTCAACACATAATCATCTTCTACTTAGAAATTCATAAAACCAGTACTTTAGCTGCTACCTTTTCCTTGAACATCTCTTTGCATGAGATTTACATCTTCTGATGTAACATAAGGAGTAGTTCATTTTTGAGCTACCAAAGCTTGATTACCTTCTCTAACATTATGCATAAATTTACCTTGAGATTTCCCCCAATGATAGAAATGTTCCTCTCCTTGAACTAGATTGGTGTGGACTTGAACAATAGCCTTTTTGGAAGGAATGGAATTAGGATTATCCTGCATTGGGCCTATTAAAACTTTGTTGACCTTCTCCTCTTCCTTGGTTAGTGTATTGGGGTGGAGGTCTATAGCCTTGTTGAGGATAATATTAAGGATTGGGTGGATCACTTGCATACATTTGTGCTTGTTTGAGTTGGGCTTGCAAAGACTGAATCATCGCAGCCTTACTATAGCATCATCTACCTTCTTGGGAGTGATTTTATTTTTAACATTGGTATTGGGAAATTTTGATATGCTTGGGGCTTCAACTAAATTATGAGATAACAAAGGCATGGAGACTCTTGGAGGTAATTTCCTAGCTTGTATCAAACTATTCTCAACTTCAATGGCTATCTCATATGCCTCGGGTAAAGTAAATCCTCCCATTGATTGTAATATTACTTCTACATTAGTACCAATAACCTTAAGATAAATGGGGAATACAAAGCTTGAAGGAGACCTCATAATAGGTGGTAGTCTATGCCATGTTCTTTGAAATCTCTCATTGAAATCTCCCATAGATTCATTAAGACCTCTCTTTATCACATTCAGTTGGTGAATTAGTGAAGTATGGTCACTCTTATTTTTTAACCTATTTACCAATAACTATCCAAAGCCATCCCAATGAGTAATACAACCACCTTCCAATGTCCTATACAAATAAAGTGCCTTCCCTTTTAGAGACATGGTAAGTAGTCTAATAGCTATGTTAGCTTGGATGATATTGTGGAAATTGTAAAAGTTTGAAATATCCCTAATATGCTCAGATGGGGTAACAGGACCCTCTCCATTAAAATTTGGGAGACTTTTGGTAGCATTAGGAGGAATAGGATCATACAC
The DNA here is from genome assembly GCA_037957365.1 of Torreya grandis. Lineage (NCBI taxonomy): Eukaryota > Viridiplantae > Streptophyta > Pinopsida > Cupressales > Taxaceae > Torreya > Torreya grandis. Next base: position 2,006,020 of record JARHVA010000646.1, read on the forward strand.
AAGAAGATTAATTGGATTTTGGGTGTTGAAGGCTGGGAAAGGATGTCTTCTAGCCATTTCTTCTTCCTCTTGATCTACTAACTCTTCAACCTCCTATTCTTCCTCTTCAAAACCTTCTTGTTCAAGATCTCTAAAGGTTAGGAATGGTTCAGGGTATTTTTCTTCAAGAGGAGTTTTAGGTAGAGGGACTTGATTAAAGTCTCTACTAGAAGATGATCTAGTGAAGACCAAGAAGTATAATGTGAAGAACTTGATCTAAAACTAGAAATTATCACCTTTTGGAGTCACCAAATTGTGTATTAATAACACTTCTAGAACCTTAGACTTTTCGAGGCTAGCATTCACCTTACCATGGAAACAATTAGGACCAGTTGTCCCATCGAGCTTACCAAAACTATTGGCATCAAATTGTGCACCCTAGGACATTCTATGAAATTTCTTCAATTTGATGAAACATTGAATCATCCCTAAATTTTGTGAGAACTTATATGAGAGATGAGTCTCTAGGATTGAAAAGGGATAGCTCCTTGAATTCTTATCTAAGTGTCTATCACCTAATCTAATGCTTGTTCATGAAAAGAGTCAAGAGTTTGCATAAAACAAAAAACTATGCTAAAGAGGTGATCCACCAATAATTTATCCCACCAACTATCAAACTTCTACTGAATAAAAATGCTTTCCAAGATTAATTTCATGCATTGAAAGATGCTAACATAATGTTTCAATGTGAAGGTAACATGTTTGAGACAATCAATAAAATAATCAACCTAAGGGATAGATTTCACACCATAGATACAATTGCATACTTGAAAGAGAGTTTAAATCATTTAACACACTTCACATGACTTTTTAACATCAGAAAGTTTATTCAAACATGAAGGGTAAAAGGAGTAAGGATGATGTTATCACTTGGCTCCACTATACATCACTCACATACTCAAACAGAAGTTCACAACTTAGAATTATTCTTATATTAAATGTTCAAAATCAAAGTGCAATGTCATTTTATTAGGGATTCACCACACCAAAAAATGTGGTCCCCTACAATGGCTAAAATGGCTCAATTTATAGAACTTTGGGGAAGAGAGAGAGAGAAGAGAAGTTGAAGAAGCACAAGGACATGTGTCCACATGTGAGAATTAGTTATAGATGCATGAGAGAGATGGATGGGGCAAGCCATGTCATGATAGGAGGTTTACTTGTCCAAAAAAAGTCATGAGAAGGTGGCAAGTGGCATAAAATCTTCAAGAATGGCATAAGAAATTGCTTCTATCAAAGATCATCTATGAGCATTTAAAATTGAAAATAGAGAAGCCAACACATAGAATTGCTAAGGGGGGATGGAAATCATGATGATAGTTATAAAATGTTCTTTCTAACTTTTAGCTATCCTCTGGACACCTATAGTTTTCAATTTTATCGAAGCAATGAGTCGAACCATCAACCTATCCATTTTGTTTGCTTTGTCTACACTAGATTCTCAAGATTCAATCATTTGTTACCTCTATGTCTACTCTCATGTTCTCACCAAGTCCTTTGAATAGAAATCGCTATTCTCTACAGTTTAAAATTGACTTCCTACAGGCCATCATCCTTTGTTTGAATCCTAATGGCTATCTTTGGATAATCTTCTCAAACATTTCCTTTGGATTTTTTTGTTTGTTCCTCTTTTCTACGGAGGGATACCCTCCAAAAAAATTGTGGAGGATACTTTCTCAAAAAATCACCCTTCAAAACTTTGTTTCGAGCACTTTCGCCACAAGAATTCCTTTGAAAAAGTTGCAAGTGTCCTTCAGCTTTATTGAAATGATCTTTTCTTTGGACTTTTTATCTCTTACCTTTTTTCCTGAAAGAATTCATTGACTTCTATTTGGCCCTTTAGATTTTGTGAAATGAACCGTCTAGAAAGGACACTTACCCAAAAAATACCCTTCAAAACTTTGTGGAGTACCATTTTAGTTGCAAGGTACCCTTCAGAAAAGTTACAAAGTACCCTTCAAAAATTTTGTTTTGTCCATTTTCCTACAAAATAACCCTTTAGACTTTTTGACATGTACCCTTCAAAAAAAGTGAAATGTACCTTTTAAACTTTTTTTAAAGGGTGTCCTACTTGAAAAGTACCCTTCAAAAAGGTTACAAAGTACCCTTTATAAAAATTTAAATGCCCTTCTAGAAAGTTTAAATGATCCCTTCGAAAAATATGAAATGATCCCTTTGAGAAAGATGAATTGATCCCTTTGAAAAAGATGAAATGATCCCTTTGAAAAAGATGAATTGGACCATTCGAAAGGAAAAAAACCCTTCAAAAAAGTTGCAAAGTACCCTTAAACTTTGAAAGGATATCTTTCAAAAAAAATGTGTAGGGTAACTTTTTAGAGATTTAGCCTTTGGGAAGGTTGAAAATGAAAAGTCCGAAAGAAATACACTTAAAGAAAAATGCTTCAAATAAAAAGTCTGAAAGAATTCAGCAAAGGCTTAAAAGAAAAACCTGAAGGAATTTGGCACAGGCTTAGCAAAGACAAAAATGAAATTTTTGAAAGGAAAAGACTTGCATTTGTTGCAAGCTTTGTTAAAGAGCATTTCTTCCGAAGAAAATCTAAGTACTAGACTTGGCTAAATTTGAAAGGTGCAAACCTAGGGTTGGAATTTGACCAACAAGTAGTGTTTAGGCAATAAATAAAATATTATTCAAAGTAATAAAGATAAGTTCATTGTTTAATGATTATATAGACATCATTGTGTTTATCGAATCATTTGTTAAAGTCTATGGTTATTTGTTTAACCTAGGGAGTTAGCTTCTAGTTTGAGGTTGAGTGCATAGTGTTTAATTTTTGGATGACTTGGTAACATTATCAATGTCTTTTAAAATCAAATATATATTACCTTGTCAGATGGTCATTATGATATCAAGATTTGTCGATTATCGACATTGCATGGAATTATAATTTTTATAGACTTGTCATAAAATCAATTACATGGGCTATGAAAAGTCAATGTTAGATTTGATAAATTCAAAAAGCATGCATATTATGAAGTATTATATAATGATTATTTTATTATTTATTGATAAGTTTTGATATGATTATTTTTCTAATCTCTCGTTGTCTTGAATTAACAATCATTATTAGTAAATGTCATTATGCGATTTGGAAGGTTGGTTGCATGAAAAATGCTAGCAAACTATAGCTTAATGGAGTTTTGTTGAGTTATTCTAGGGATGCATTGTTTTAATCATTAATTTTTTGTAGAGATTAGAGGAGAAAATTCATGGCAAGTAAGGGGATGAAAATAATAAATGAGAAGGGAAGAAGGCCTATGAGGGAATGAAATATGAGATTGTAGCAGGCAAAAAGAGAAGAAAGGGTGTTTGTGCTAAGGAAATAAGATAGATTCAACTTTCTTGGCATTATAATCATCTCTCCAGGTTGGTTATGTACTATAAATTCATGTGTGTTGTGTTTGGTGGATTTTTGGAAATGAATTGATTAAAGAGCTTTATTGGGTTTCATGTTTTAGAAAATTTTAAAAATAATAATAAAGGGTTATATGTAGGGCCCTATGGATGGCTCGACCATCTCCAGAACCCTACATCCAACCTAGATAACCCTAAGTGGATTGGGTATAGATGTAGGTTTTTACCATGGTTAATTTAGCTCTATGAAAGCTAAGTCTTAATTCCTAGTTCAATTTGTAAACCCTATGAAATTTGTTGTATGGTTATTTCATTTAAAGATATTTTGGATAAGGTCTTTGACTTAGTTTCATTATCAAACCAGTTAAGGATATAAACATTAAGACATGAGTGTAGATTGAATTTTGTTTTGTGTATGAGGAGTTCGAGTGTGTATAACCCTAACTAATATTTTAGGTATAGACATTATGGGTTCTTTCATAACAAATTTGACTATGAATAGATATATATATACATAGATATTTATATATGTATATACTTGGATTTATAACCAATGATATATATATATAGACACACACACATACATATATATCCTAAAAGTTGGGGATTTTCAAATGAGTCTGTGTATTAGGTTATAACCAACTTATTGTATATGTATAAATAAATTTGAAGGTTGTGGTTTTTGAATGAATTATGTTTGCATTGGTTTTAAATAGATTTATGAGTACATGTATGGGATATATACTCAATGTCAGTTATAAAAATCTATAGCATATATAATTTAATACAAATGGATTTAGAGTTAATTTAGGTTAAACCATAAACAAATAAAGCCTTGGAAATGGGTATAATTATAAATAGTGGACTGTGTGTTCAGATTTATGCATAGGTTTATATATATATGGTGAATACTTATTTGACTGAGTTATGTTATAAGTTTGGGTAATTGACTATTTAATTATTTGTATGAGGAATTTTGTTAGTTGAGACTGAAGAATTAATTTACAATATTCATATACATAGATGAATTGCTTGGTCTCTATACAAATCAATTTGGATAGTGTAATAAATAAGGATGAGTTATTGGTTATCAATTAAACCTTTTTGTGGATTATGTAAACAATACGCTGAGATAAATAATCATAGAATGCTCAATGTTTGGACATAAATGACTAAGAATATAGTATTTGATCATTTTATATGCTAGTGATTCAAAAAGTACATTGAATTGATTGATGTTTGTATTTATAAAAAAATAGAAATAAAAATCATTGTTTGGCTGCATTTGAATTGTAAATCACGTATATATTGTGCATTTTTAGTCAAACAAGTAAAGTGTAAATTAATTGGTATATTTAAGGTATTGAGATAATTTTTATTGTAGCCTAAATGTATGCCAAGAGTATACGAGATAATATAAGATCATAGATAGTGGATGTCTACTTAGAGTATAATGTATACCTTATCTTAGTTGTGGTTGTATATAAATTTATGTGCCAGTTTATAAAAAAATCATGTATATATATACATGGTATAAAACATATGATTATAGATAGTGTTATAAATCTAAAAATGATATGTGTGTGTGTGTGTGTGTGTGTGTGTGTGTGTGTACACAATTGTGATATGCTTATAAATATTATTATTATAACAAGGTAAAATGGATACGTTGTTATATATTTAATGTTTAAGAAGAAGCATTAAAATAAGGTATTTAATTGTTTAAACGTAGAACTTGTTAAGTTGTTTTATGACTAGATTTTGTTATATATGTGGAATATAAACAAATAAATAAGTTGTGATTAATGTTTTTTTTGGATGAAATAACATTTCAAGTTACTTTGTGAGATTAGGTGATTTTTCGTCTAGATATAATTCTTACCCAGATGGTATGTTTATATTAAAGATTGTTTATTATTCTGTAATAAACTAGATTATATTATATTCATTGTATTACATTTGATGGATTAAATATATGTATTTGATATTTTTTTACTTAGCATATTTATATCTGCTAATAGAGAATATTCTAATTGAATCTATTGGTTTTTATTTTAATATAGATTTTAAACAAATCTCACACTTATGATTTTAAATAATCAGTTAATGGATTCCACTTGCTTAATTAGTGGCATCAATTCAAGATGAGGTATAATCTGATTGAGTGGTGTGTACGAAATTGATTAATACTAGAGATCATAACTATTTAAATTTTTTGTCCAAAGTAATGTTTATAATTAAACATTGTATTTTTATATATTGATATAGTTTTTATGTTTGTGCAATATCAAGTTAGAATGGATTTCTTTGTAGTACACATCATGTAATAGATATCCTCAATACACAGATTCTAGCTTGTCACTCTAGATTTTTGTACCATCATTATCTACCCATCTGTGAAGGGAAAGCTATTTCCTTGATGGGAGATAGTATAGTGGATCTATGGTCCATGGTCGGTCTATAAAAGCACTCAGATAATACTCTCCCTCCCTATAGGAGTACTACACTAAAGACTACACTTTAGATTACATATTGATACTTGAGTCATGGAGACTCATGCTTCATGAAGCTTTGTATCATGTATTATTATTTGAGATATTATTTATTGTTCAAACTATAAATTTTATTCATTGTACTTATAGAACAATAGATGTAATGTAATATCAGTTATGGCTGAAATTGTATTATTACTTTAATGAATTAAATATAGTTTTTATTATTTATTCAACATTATTCATGCTTTTTTATATATTTTCATGGCAATCATTATCTTTGTGGATTATTTATAAACCTTGTGGTTAATTAAAATAATGTATTTAGTTAAAGATCAATTAATTAGATTTCTCGTGGTGAAATATATAAGATGAATATGTGTAATAAATATTAAAAAAATACTTGATTACGGTAAAACCCATTGGGGTTGTTACAATGTGATCCTCGTTCCTCAAAACCCTTACAAAGTTTTCAATATATTGTAAGGATTGATTACTTGTGTGAAAATATAAGTGGCACTAATGATATATATAAGACATCCTACTAAATTTTCCTAGACTACCACCCACCAATGGACCTTGGCTCTATTATGAAACTAATTTTTGAGTTTGAGCTTCGACTAGGATAAGAGGTATGCCATTGATATTATCACATCTTTAGGTGTGATTTGACTTTTGATATTTTATAAATTTGTCTCTTGAAATTATATTTTTATTATGATATTATGGCATTTAACTCTTGTATTTTTCTATTTTACTCCTCAATCTAGATTTGGAAGCCAAAAAATGGATGTTAAATATTACTAATACAAAAAAGCTTATTCTTAACCACTAAAGAATAAAACTTAAAAACCAAGATGCTAAGATAATCCAAGACTTGCACCTTAGAAAAAAATGCAATCTTGAAAATGAACTTGGTAAGTCCAAAAGGAAGTGGAAAATATGAAATATAAAGATGAGCATAGAATTATTGGGTTACCCCAATCGCAAAAAAATGTATAAATGGAGATGATATAATGATAAAATGTTATGATATTGCATCATAGGATAAATTATAATTTGGATGACAACATATAGATAGATTTCAATAGGGGTGTGTCAAAATAATATAACTAACTCTAAGTGTAAAAACACAACTCTCCACCATAGCCTTATCTTTCTAAGAAAACACCTAGCTATGGTTAGGAGTGGAAGTAAGATCAGAATCTCATATAATAATATTAGGATGGGCATTTTTTTAGGACCGCATGTTTATTCCCCAATGTTTTAAGATGTAACTAAAAAATAAAGAAACCAAGAGGTGTAAAAATGAATAGACCTAAGAACAAAAAACATTTGTTAATGCTAAAGATAAGAGAAATGGAGGTGTATATGAAGCAAGGTTAAGCTACAACATAATATTTTATAAGAAAGCATGAAAGAAAGTGTTAGCATAAAAGTTGAATTAAATTTATAACTAAGTGTAGGAAAAAGGAATGTAATTTTGATAAATTACATTCATAAAACTAGAGGATGTATCTAGAAATATTTATGAAAGTTGATTTTTTTTGTTTTTAACTTGTGCAACATTTTAGATATTAGCTCATTGCAAGGGTGATAAGTTAAAAAGAGGAAAATATCTTAAAGTATCTTTAATATTGAGGAAGGAAGAGGATAGCATCTTAAGATGCCCCCAAAGTATACTTAAAGGTAAGTATGGATAGAAAAAAATGCCCCAAAGTGAAAAATAGGATAAAGATGGGAATCATAAGATGCCCCAACATGTGAATGAAGAGAAGGATGGGTGTCACAATACTAATCAACATGTGAGGTATAATAATATTATATGAATGTTGTGCTTCATATCAACCTCCAAATTGACATAGTGATTAGATTTTTTATTATATTTTATGTAAATCTATCTAACAGTAAGAATTATTGCATCTAAGTTAATTTATAAATATTTTGGAGGTGATTCAAATATTTTTATATGGTATCAGAGTTGTCAATATAGTCAATTTTAACTATACTTGTTTTGACTATATTAGCATTATCAATACAGTTATGTTAATCAAAGTTGAATGTGACTATATCGGCATTATCAATACATTTTGAGTTGATAGAGGTATTTAGATTGATATAGATGTTTAACAAGTAGAGGTTTTAAGACTATATCATCACTTTCTATATTTTTTTCGATATAGTTAGTTGTTAGAGGAAGCATTTTTAAGATTGTATTGACACTTTGTATGTCTTGATAGATACCATTATATTTTACAAGAAGTATATGTCAAACTATATAATAACTTTGTGTCTTAGAATATATAGTTGGATGTGAGAGGAAGAATATTTATAATTGTATCTACACATTGTAGATCATGGCCAATGCAATTGTTTAACACATAAAGTGTTTTTAAAATTGTATCAGCAATTTTTTGTATTTATTGATACAGTATGATTTGTTAGGAAGTAGATTTATAATTGTATCAACACATTGTGGGTCATGGTTGATGCAGTTATTTTAGACACAAAGGTGATTTAACATTATATCAACACTCCAATTATAGTTGTCCTTGTCTTATTTTATAGATTTTAATGCTATAAATGGGGTTGAAACTAAATTTGGACCTATAGGATAGGTTTGAATAGTCTTATAATCTCTGGGATCATCAACTATGGTTGTATTTATTTTAGGCATGTGAACTATGTTCTCTTCATGATTTGATGAGTTAAAAAAAATTAGTTGTAGAGGATAGGTTTGGATGTGAGTTGTGGTTTGATGATTTATCTACCTAAGACAATCCAAGGGTATCATAGACGGTGGGTAGAAATTAATGAAACTAGCCTCATCATTGCTTGAGTTAAGGTGATAGTTTTTTAAATTGGAAAATCATTATAGGAATTTCATCCATGTCATAAAAGTCATCAATGGGAGGATCTTCTTCTTCACCCCCACCATAAGGATCATCATGATAGATGGGAAAATCATTATATTTATTTTTTACCATATTATAAATGTGAGGATGGGAAAATCATCATGAGTATTTATTTCTATGTCATAAATGTTATTGATGAGAGGATCTCCTTATTCGCCCCTATCGTAAGGATTATCATCGTAGATGGGAAAACATTTATATTGATTTTTGGCCATTTATAAGTGTAAGAAATGGGATCCTCTATCAGTATAAGATCATCATAAATGGGAATATCTTCTTATATCACAACTTCATTCATGATATGAGTGTTAAATATGGGAGTGTCTTCATCGTCACCCATGCTATAGGGATCATCATGAATGTGTTGATCATCATGGGAATCTTTGGACCTAGGAAATGGAGTGGAATAATTAAAACATGAGAATTTAATTTTAATGGTGGGAATGGAGGGTATAAAGGAGTGACTCATGTGAAATTGGAATGGGTTGAGGCTAGCTAGAAAAACACTAAGACAATAAATCATTAAAAAGTGATAGAAAAAATATTGAAAACTTGAAGATGATCCAACCAGTGATGGGATAAAATTCACATCAAGTTAAAAATAATGTATTATGATATTGAAGCTTATAAAAACATAATTATAAGAAGCAAGGATAAATTATTTGATAATTAATACTTGTCAAATTAAATCTTTAAGAAGTGATATATAAAAGCATGAAGATAAAAGAACTAATGGTGGGAAAGGATTCACATCAAGTTCACCATAATGTATTATGATAGTGAAGCCAATGTGAATATAATACTAAGAAAAAATTGGAAATGTGAATACAATTTAACCAACAGTGGGATAAGATTAACTTAAGGTTCCCTAGAATGTATGTGGGCTAAGATGATCAAGGTAACAATCCTATTTATATTTATAAATTAGGATATAAGTAGAAAACCAAATTGGAGTTTTTGTACATGCAAATATAGTGATGTAACTAAGGGATGTACATAGTTTTAGATATAGTAGAGGGTAATCCATACTCAATAATGAGGGTATAGGGTTCAAAATCTTGTGCATAAGATATGGGATATGGGGTCTATCTAGGTCCCAAGATAATATCAATGATGTAAAGCAAAGGCTGTAAAATGGGTATCAATGATATAATAAGGAAATTACATGTAAGGAACTAACGAACAAGGATAATTGAGAACCAAGATGATAAATAAAATAAAATAAACAAGATATAAATTCTAAATGTCTAATCATAATTAGAGTCTAGGTAAATGTGGCCTTGATAAGGTCCTAAACTATGATTGTATTGGCAAACCTAAGCACCCTATAATATGATAGCTTTCATCATAAAGAAAACATATTCTAGATAGTGAAAATAATATACATAACACTCAAATAATAATTAGAACATATTTATCTGCTAGGTAAATAGAAATAAATAGAATAGGGATGGAGATAATTACGATAGGTTGACTTGTCAGTGCATCAATCTCCACCTTAGATCTAGTGTCACTTTGTAAGAGATGTTTTAGGTTAATACCTCATATGGCAATGATGAATACATAATTGTCCTTAATTAGGGACTTCAAGGATTAATGGGCACCTCTTTGGTTCAACTTTATCCTATTGAACTTTGATGAACTTGAGCAAGATTTGACCTCCACAAGAATAAGCCTTTATCCACTAATTCCTCATTTTACTGCTTAAGAGTATAAATGGGAATACAATGAGAGTAATTGAATTTTTTTTGTTGGTAATTATATTTAATACCCCTATATATATAGATCTAGAGTTATAAATCAATTGTAACTTCAAGTTGATGGTATTGATCTAGATCAGTATAATATAACTATGTTAGATAACACGATATTGTATCATTAGTCATGATATAATATAAAATACAAAAATATCATAATTGTATCGTCAATGTCAATAAAATATAGGGATAAAAATTCAAGACATAGTTATATTGATAATGATGATATATTAAGAAATACAATGATGTTGCAATACTAGACAAAAAGAGGCAAAGAAGGAAAAGGGAAAGGAGACTTAAAGGAGGCTAGATGGATAGTGATTTAGGTATGACCAGATAATATCTAAAAATCTCTCACAAATTACCATGAGTTGAACCCACCCCTTTCTTGGTGTAATTCTTAAGATGTGCACTCAGGGAAACAGATACATCGATGAGTCTTACAAGAGAGATTGTTAATAAAATATAGAGATGAAAAATAGAGGTGTATACAATTGTTTCTACCTATACTTTCCTTTCTAAGCATACACAAAAAAACATAATTCTATTCTAATGATCAGATCCATGTTCATTTGTTATGTAGCTCCATTTTTTTGTGATGTATACGGAGTCATCTTTTACTATTATATTACACACTACTTATAGAGTTGCTTGAATGCATTTAAGCAATACTCTCCACCATTATCAGTTCTCAAAACATATATCTTCTTCTCCATTTGGTTTTCAATAAGAGCCTTAAAATCCTTGATCTTTCTAAATACCTCAAATTTATTCTTGATATAATATACCCACATTTTTTTCAAGTAATTATTTGTAAAAGTAACATAATACAAAATATTTTCCTAGTGATGGAACTATCACAGATCCAAACATATTGTAATCACCTAAAAGTGTTATTTGAATGCTAAGAGTGTTACTTGAGACAACATATTCCTAGTTTATCCCTAGACCTATCCTAGAGCCTTTATCACACTTGTTAAGCCTTTGTGTAGACCATAGACATCCCTAGTCATCTAAAAACATAGTCCCAAACCTTCATTCCCAGATCATGGACCTTCATGTGCAATAGCCTGCCAATTGTACATTAACACCACATTAAGGACACTAGAGCCACATGGTGCTAGTGTCCCCAATATGGTGCTAGTTTTCCTTACCCTAACTCTCTTGAGTAGATATATTTTCAAATGTTAAACCCTCCACTGAAATTTTTATTATTTGCACAAGATACAAAATGCTATAAATACATGACTCTTAGACCTATATCTGTTAGATGGAAAATATATCTAAAATACCCATTCAAACAATAAACAAGTTTTGAAAAATCAAAGTTATTAATCCCTATTCTGCCCTACTTCTGCATACTACCATCTACAATTGCCCTAAGCCCAGACTTCAAAGATTTCTAATCTCAACCACACTCAAGGCATTCAAGACCATGTTCATTCTAGCATCACTTGCAATTGCACCAGTACCTAGATGGGGAGGACTACATTGCGCTTGATCCATTTTTGAAGTATGCGTATGTAGGCAACTCTCTTCACAGTGGGGTGTTGAGGATGTCAAACCTATCCTACTAACAAACACAAATTTTTAGCTCATGCCCTATTTATAAAGAGGATTAAGGTTAACATAATAAATTAGCTATTATAGGCATAATACAGAGTTTCAAACTTTATGCATGTAGGAAGAAAACCCATAAACACAGGGACAGGTGCACCCAGAATTTAAGAACAGTCTTGTATAGAGGACACTAGCACCATTTTTAGGACACTATATCCACATGGTGCTATTATCCAAATGTGGTGCTACTATCTATGGGATGATATGACTTGAGGATCTTGTAGATGACACTCAAACCTGTATGTGACCTAATTTTTAGCACTCAAATCTTTCACATCATGTGTTTTCCATATAAGTCTCTATATTACACATATTTAATACTATTTATGGAAAGTCAAAGCAAGTACAATTATGTAAAAAATTAGTGGTTATTTATTGCATATTATTTCATCAATTTAGACTACTCAACCCTTTAATCAAACTTAGGTTTTATATATCTAAACCTTAAAATGTTAAAACATTTGGTGAACTTGACTTACTTTGAATATTACTTAAAACCCTAGTTTACATTATCCAAATTTTTGTCCACTAAATTAGGGTTACAAACTTATATTTTTATGATTTTTTTTGCATAGTCTATCTCATTAAATCAAATCTCACATTAGGGTTTCATTTATTTAAATAAAATTTATTTTTTTGTAAAATAACCCTAATTTAAAAAACCCTACCCCTAGATGCTCTTAGGGTTATATCCTTCTTTTTCCTATTTTCATTAGCTACTTTAAATTGTTCATATACTCTATTTTAGCATCTCTATTCCAATTTGTTTACGATATGCCATCTCAAAAATCTATCTCTCTTCCATTAAGAAGTGTTAGATTAGGTGGTAATCCTATAGAGCATATTCAAATTCATGTTATCCAAGCTTATAACATGGATAAGAGACTTATCATAACTCTAGATATGCATCCTTCACACCCTAATTATGTGGATTTCAATGATAATGCATCTAAAGATGAACAATACAATCAAGAGTAAGATGATATACACATTAAAAATTGGGACACTCTCCCTCCACTTAACAATGATGACATAATTATGAACAAAGATGAGATATTACAAGGCTTCAGAGATATAATTTGGGAATAGCCCCTTGATCATGCACAAATCCTATAATTCATATTGGAAATCAAAAATAAAACAAATAATGGTCAATATTCAACTCCCCTAGTTAATAATATAGTTGCCCCTATAATGGGACCAACTTAGCTATCCCAACCTAAAATTTTAACTCAACAACCATTGGTGATAGCTACACCTCTTATGGCTAGTTCCTTCACTCTAGATGTACAATTGATTATGCACAAGATTCATACTATGCAAGCTAAGGTGTTACATCTTGATCAAGGAGCCACTAGGGCATCACATGCCTTAGATTCTAATATTCTCTTACATACACCAATGGTACATCACATAGCGGTAACTCCATTTCCATCCAATTTTGTGGCACCTAAGCTTGCATTATATGATGGCAAGGGTAACTGAGAACATCATCTAAGATTTTTTCACGTAGCATGTTTAGACTATGTGTCCAACGATTGGATTTTCACAAAGTTATTTCCACACAGTTTAAAGGATTATGCCCTATAATGGTTTTATGATTTACCAAATCAATCTATCACAACATTTAATCATTTTTTCGACATGTTTTTAGTGCATTTATCCATTAACATCAATGACAAGATATCACATGCACAAGTGGCACAGTTGAAAAAAAGTCAAACAAACCTATCACAAATTATGTCTTATGATACAAAACTATATTAGCCAACTTCACTAGCCCCATGGCAAATAAAGAGTTTAAGGACATATTTAAACAAAGTCTCTTACCAACATTACATGAAGCTCTCTTATTTAATAATTTTCCTAAATTCACATATTTGTGTCACATAATCAAAGAGAGGTTAAACTCCTATCAATAATTTATACTAGAGAATATTCCTCCACTCAGTTTATACTAGAATAATTTTTATTGGGTTCTTGGGGTTCTTAGCACAGGTTTCTTATGTCACCTATAACTTATTCTATCAGATGGATTCCTAAGACCCCTGTAGTTCATAGAGAATCATAGTCAATGCCACATATTCATATCACCACTACACAGGCAGATATAGACATATATTACTCCACATAATAGATTATGGGATCACAGTTGGCTTTTCACACAGCACGCATGATCACAATTTCCTTATTTAACACTGGTCACAGTGATAGTGAGTTCCCATGAAACTCATCATTTAGTATGGTTCCTCCCCCTTTGTACATACTTTCTTCTTTATTATTCCTTTTACATAATTTATATTCATCTACTTGTAGATAGCTTATATCCAAAAAATACAAAAATAATATAACATGCCACAAAATAAAAACATTCAAATATTACTCAGAAAACACAAAATTTATAGATTGTATGCATTATTATGTTTACATTTCTTATATGTGTCAAACACTACATATGTTATCTATCTTAGTATAGTCATTTTATCATATATACATGCTTCACTTGCTCTTGTCAAGTACTCAAGTCCACTACACTGATCCAAACTTGATATCATCTACCCCTTGGGAGCATATGCACTGATCCAGGTTTATTCATTTGATACATCTTCCCACTTTGGGGTATATTATACACAAATTCTATTACCAGGTTCTATCATTATATTATATACATTCTAGTGCTAACATTGTTATATCTTAATATTGATCGTTGCTACTCATACACATATATATTTTTTTACTATCACTACTTTAGACTCAGCATTTGTACATCCTTTAATTTACACAAATTTGTACTACATTCATATATACTTTCATTGTTAGCTTTGCTAGTTTAGACTTGATTGTGTTTCCTATGCTTCTTCTATTTGAGTGCATTTGAATATGACATTGCTCTTTAGCTCTATGCCACTTATATTCACATATGCCTAGGACATGTGCCCATGTCCCTTGTGTGTGCTTTTTTGATTGTGTATGTGGACATTTGAACATATCCTTATATGTGGCTCTAAGTTAATTTGCTTGTTTTTTGCATATGTGGACATTTAAACATGTCCTTGTATGTCTTCTTTTCTCATATTTAGTGACATGTGTCCATGCCCCTTGTATTGCATCCCTTTAGCCTATTTTGAGTGTCTCATGTGTTTTTTATGTATGTCATAGCTTTGACACTTGTCTTTTTTTGTTACACACACCATTTTTCAATGCCATGAGAGACCTCATACATCTACCTTTCCTACTTGGGTGTCGTGATGGACATCATGCCCCATCCCCCAAGGTAGATTCTCAAATTTGATGTTATATACATTGATTGCATATATCCTGACACCCTTGTACAATGATAGATACAACATACATCCTACATTACATACTTATACTCAGATACTCATACATTTTGATGTTATGTTTGCACATTGTATTGGATTATCATGCAATTATCATATATGCTTCAGCCAACATATTTTGCAGAGCTATTTATTTTGAGGATAGTTCTTACACATGTCAACAACTACACTCAAAAGAGGGGAAATTCATAGGGATTTGTCACAGAGATCATGCTCCTACATTGCATTCACAGAACATTTTTAGTACACAAGATCAATTTTAAGAAATCAGATATAGGAAAAAATAGGGACTCAGCAAGTAGTTTAGTGACTCAGATTTCATACCAAATAGACATTAGCACCCAGATTGGGGTACTAGCACCACATGGTGCTACTATCCAGTAGCCCCAATTTTAGGGCAGTTTAGATTAGCTAGAATAGTACACCATGTACAGTATAAGGTTGCACATATACAGCTACAATTTTGAAAATTATGCTCAGATTTAGCTCATATTCACACTAGTTTAACTCATATTCTAATCAGTTGCTCAAATTGGGGGCATCATGCACAACATGCTCATTCCCATATTCAGTTCAAATGCACTCATTACAACTCAATCCAAAATCAATATACTCATATATCAAATTGGAGGCATGTGCATGGCATATATATTTCATATGCTCAATTACACATAGGTTGATCAGATGGAATGTAAAACTTTATGTCATCCTCTACATTATATACACTTGACATCATATTCCAGTTTGTCACCAGTTCCATGCCTTATTACATTTGTAGTGGTTGGCATTTTCAAGTGGTCTAGAGCCACTTAATGTACCTGAGTGGTTGTAGAGCTGACATATCCAGTTAGATATTTCCATCACTTTGCATAGTTCATTTTTAAATGCATCTACTAAACACGGGTGGGCAATGATGGAGTCATAACCTACTTGATTTCTTAAGCCACCCACATGAGAGGGTTAGACACACTTTCAGTCTAATCCAAGCTATTCACAGGGCATGATCCACCAAGTAGGGGTGGGCAATGATGGAGTCAAAATTGGATTGAGTTCTTGAGCCACCCACATATGAGGATTGAGCAAGCTATCAACTCAATCTAAACTATTCAATGATTTGATCACTATGTACATGTGTACACATAGGTTGTCACCAGGTTTAAGCATTGGTTCATATGCCCAACAAGGTGTATTCATTCCTTTCCTCTTTCCCATCTTTACTTAGCTTTACTCAATTACTTATTTATTCAACATAGTCTTTTATTTTTTATATCTCTTAAGTAAGGACTAATTTATGCACATTACATTACAGATCATGCTCTAGATCATGCTTCACATATGCAAACCTAGCTTCACATACTCAAACTCAGCTACATGGACTTAACTTCTTATGTAAATTCAGGTATGTTACTTTTTTCTTTATACTAGTCATTTCGCTTTGCTGTATTTTTAGCATAAAGGAGGGGGGGCAAATGTAATCACCTAAAACTTGTATTTGGATGTTAAGAGTGTTGCTTGAGACAACTTATTTCTAATTTAGCCCTAGACTTATCCTAGAGCCTTTATCACACTTTTTTAGCCTTTGTGCAAACCACATACATCCCTAGCTAGTTAAAACACAATCTCAGACCTTCATTCCCAAAATCTTGGCCCTTCATGCCCATCAACCTAACAGTCGGACATTAGCACCACATTAAGGACACTAGATCCACATGACGCTTGTGTCCTCAACATGGCATTAGTGTCCCTTACCCTAACTCTTGAATTGATATATTTTCAAATGTTAAACCCTTCTAAGGTTGGCATAATCACATTTTATTATCTGCATGAGCTACATAACACTATAAATACATTACTCTTAAACCTATATCTACTAGATATAAAATAAATGCAAAAGGCCTATTCAAACAACAAACAAGTTGAATAAAATTAAGGTTATTAATCCCTATTCTACCCTAGTTCTACATACTACCATATACAACTACCCTAAGCCCAGACTTTAAATATTTCCAATCTCAAGCACACTCAAGGCATTCAAGACTACGATTATTCTAGCATCACTTGCACTTGCACAGTACTTGGTAGGGGAGAACTACATCAGGCTTGATCTCTCCTTGGAGTATTGATATATAGGCAACTTTCTTCACAACGGGGTATTGAGGATGTCTAGTCTATCCTATAAATGAACACACATTTTCAGCCCATGCCATACTTGTAAGGAGGATTAGGGTTAGCATCATAAATCAACTATTATAGGCACAATATAGAGTTTTAGACTTCTTGCATGTAGGAACAGAACCCAAAAATATAAGTGCAAATGCACCTAGAATTTAGGAACAATCCTGCACAGAGGACACTATCATCATTTTCAAGACACTAGAACCACATGGAACTACTATCCATGTGTGACACTACTATCCAGGGGAGGATCTGACTCAAGGATCTTGTACCTGTCTATAATCTAGTTTTTAGCACTCATATCTTATGTATCAGGTGTTTTTATATAAGTCTCTATTTACACATTTATTACTATTTCTAGAAAGTCAAAGCAAGTCAAATTCTATAACAAATCAGTAGTTATTTATTGCATATTATTTCACTGATTTAGACTACTCAGCCCTTTAATCAAACTTAAGATTTACATAGCTAAACCCTAAAAGGTTAAAACACATGTCCATGTGTGCTAACTGTTAAATTTTGTCCACTCTTATAACACTACTAATAAAATTTATTTTATTTTTATTACTATATACATAATGTTTATAAAACCAAAATTTATATAAAAAACAAAAATTCCTTCAATGATACCTTTAGTTTTTAATGCTCGAAGGCCTTTTTCTCCAACATGTCCCATCTTCTCATGCCAAAGCATTATCTTTTCTACAAGCAACACAAAGGTTCATTTTAATTCATTTTTCACCTTGGGAACAACAAATTTAATACACCCATCACTTACAATGCTTGCCTCAAGCTTAAAACAACATTCTAATGTTGGATCCCCTTTCCAATACCATGGCTCCACAAACCATCTTGCAATTATCCTTATTACATACCACCTACACATCCATGTTGTTCAGCGTACTTATAAAAATTAGATTTGTAGCCAAACCGAAATGTGTAGAACCCTAGAGAGGGTTTTAATCTTTTCATATTTGACTATCAACTTGACTCTTCTTTGACCTATGATTTTATATGTTATGGTTTTTCCTAAAAAGACATTAGCGCCATAGATCTTTTCATATTCACAAAACCACTTCCTATTGGGATTCATATGAAATGAGGTACCTAAGTCAATCATCTATGTATCATGGCATGCATGTGTACTTGAAATTGCCAAGAATAGATCTCCCAAGTCTTCACTGAAGATATTTGTTTCTACAAAAGAGTCTTTGTTAGATGACTTACCCTTTTCAACCTTTTTAGATCTACAGTTCTTAAAATGCCCAATTTACCATAGTTCTAGCATTTCCTCTAAGTTTTTCCTGGTCTTAGATTTACCTCTAGAATTTGATTGTTTTCCCCCTAACTTGTTTTTATTTCTCTCTTGGGAACAACCTCTCACAATCAAAGTATCATTGATTTGATAATCCTCCACTGATTTTTGTCTTGTTTCTTTTTTATAACAGAGTTGCAACTACATCCTCAAGCTTTAACGTAGTTGTATTACTACTTATGGTCATAATAAGGTTATCCCATAAATCTGGTAAATAACTAAATAGAGTATTACAATTTCCTTCTTGATCTATTTTAATCTTGACTAAAAGACATTGACTTACCATAGTGTTAAACGCATTCAAATGCTATGTCATAGAATCATCGTCATTCATCCTTGGGGAATACAACTTCTTTTGAATAAAAAGTTTGTTGACAAGAGACTTTGTTTGATACAAATTCCTTAACTTATCACAAAGTTTCTTAACAATTTTTCTCCAAAGACATTCAACAACATTGAATCTAAAAGACATGATCTGATTGAACTTTTTGCCTTATGATCCATCTTGTCCTAGTGTTTTGTCTTTGTATCCACTGATTGTAAACTTGATACAGCAACCAATTGATCCACATGTTATAACCTTGATACAAAAATCCACTGATCTATATCTACAATATTCCAACTTGAGTTTCAACAACTCAAAATGTTGGTCATTAAGTTTTTCAATCACTATCTTTGTGCTTCCTATCATTTTCCTTACACAAATTCTTACACCCAAAGCTCCCACTCGAAAAATAGTTTATCACAAGTTCTAAGATGCCTTAGCTCTTCAAACAAAGCTAAAACATTAGTTTTGATATCAAATGAATATAAAAATAAACCAATAAACTAATACAGGAAAACCAATGCTTACATAATCTAAGGCTATAACAGAAATAAAAATGACACACTCACATGATACACAATATTTTCACCTAGAAAAACTCTTTCAGGGAAAACCCAACATGGTAATATTTTTTTGTACTATATTAACTCAATCATTCACAATAAAATAACACACTTTAAAGTTTTATCTTACCTAATGCATGTGTGATTATATGTAGGCACATCAATAGGTAACCATCTAAGCAGTATTACAATACCATCTGTACCAAAACCATGGGCGAAGAATACAACCCATAACGATTCATATAAACTATGGGTCATAACACCACCCATATAATAGAATAGTTTAAAATCACCCTCCTGAGCCCAAAACTACATATAAGGATGCATTCTAACTCCATTATGTATTTACAGTCAAGATGAGTGTAAATTACGCAAAGTATAAGTCATTTACAACAATTACGAAAGGTATACTATGCACATTGATGTGCATCTACAAGCATGTTCATGAGCCAAGAGTTTCTTCCATGGTGGAAAATAAGTGGCATGGCATTGGGTCATCAATAGCAAAGTGAGAGGAACACTCAAGGTGAGTAGCATTACACAAAGAAGATTGTTGATTTTATGGGTGTATGGTTTGGCGCACACGTCACATTTATTGAAGGGATGGTTATACACTTGCATTTGATGAGTTTCATGAAAAGTTTGAGTTGTAAGACCCAATATAGGGAAATTTATGTAGAAGTGGTGGTAATTTTAGCGAACTCACATAACCAAGATGCTTTGAACACATGATGTAAGCATGTAAACAAGAAGGAAGATGATAAAATAAGCATCTCCAAATAGAGAGCACTACTCTTGCCTATAGAAAGGCCATAGAAGATGATAAAATAAGTGTGTATGATGCAACAAAGGCATTGAGAGGATTAACCATGAGAAAGGCCACAACACCAGATTGCAAGAAAGTCATTTGGCAAACAAATGAAGGCATCATAAATTTTATAGAGTTGTAGATTGGAATATAAGCTCCAAGAGAGAACAAAATTCACTCCATAAGAAGTGATGAAGGAAGGTATCTCATTTAAGAAGATAGAAGGTAAATCCTTATAATTTCAATTTTAAAGCTTTTGGGGACCGAAAGCGTCTAAAGTCAAGAGTTTGGGGACCAAAGGCCTCTAAAGTCAAGAGGTGTGATTCGAAAAGTATCTTGAAAATGATCAAAATTTAGTTGATTGCTATTATCAATTATACTCCTTAGTTCAAGAGACTAAACAAAATCTTAAGACATACTTTAAATCTTATTAAGACAAATCTGGGCAAGGGAAAGACGCAAACAAACACAAAAATAGGGAAAACAGGGGCATTGAAGCTCAAATATGATTCAGACATCCTAGGACACTATTAATTGAAAAAAAAGGTCCCAAGTACTACGTTTGACTATAGATAAAATCACATTGATAGTTTTGATTACAATGGAAATTGTGCAACACTTTCACCTATAGACAAAACCATCATCACGGTACAAGGTCACCCAAACATGTTTTTCTACATATCAAATCATTGCGTAAGATTAATAGCATAATCAAGCATTCAAAGGGATGTTGAATTGGCGCTTTCGTCTCTTCCTACTGAAGGCAATTCAAATCCTCTGTACGACTCATTTGCTCTTCTCTTAGCATAAATATACCCCCTAGTGGTCAAGAAAAGACATTAAAGAGGATCAAGTATTGCGAAAATTGGTCTAAAGGAGTTCTTGAGGTAGGAGATAATTGCAACCACTAAGAACAAAAATCAAACATGTTGAATAAGTGAGTAACCTACAATAAGACAAGCCAAGAACTTGATGTAAAGTGATGGAAAATCTACAATGCATTTAAGAACTTGTGAAATGAAAGTCAAGACAAAGCATAACTTCAATATTCTAGAGTTTTTTCCAAATTAAGTTTCTCCAAGGTAAATCCTTGTGTTTGCCACTATTTCATGTGTGTTTTGATACACTTGTTTTCTTCATTCCATTTCATGCAACTAGTATACCATCTCAAGCACTTAAGAAATCATCTGATTAATATGTTCAAATGATTAACAACATGCTACTCGTTCATGGGAGCCAATAGTTTTGTATTTCAATCTCACATAAGTTAAAAGATACTACTCTTTGTTGCATTATCAATCTTCATGAATAAACAAGAGCCACATGTTGGTAGTAGCATAAAGGAGGTATGAAATCTGATATATAGGCATTGTAGGTAAGTGGGTGAACATATATGTGATGTACATGGTAGTGATAAAGCAATACTAATACCATTTTGCAACTTTGGATTGTTGTTTCAGTAGCATAAAACCTTAGATCAACATAGAGAATGATAAATTTGTGTCAATGAATTGTTCCTTGAAACATTCAAGTCAATTACCAAGGATCAAAAGAGAGTCTTTGCAAGTCATAAGGGCTATGTAACATGGCGGCATAAAAAATTGGAGACTTATTAGAATACTCCAAGAAGCAAGACAAGCTATCATGATTCAACGATATAATAGAAATCCTATGGAAGCATTAATCAAAGAGGAACAACAAAATAACGAGCATGCTTAAGGGTAAAGATCCCAAAATAACTTGTGATGTAATATGGATGCCTTTAGCAATTTCTATTTAGGTTATGGTTTTAGCACATTGGCTAGTTTTTTAATAAACTATAAAATCTTTGGCCTTGATGTAAGTTTAGAAATATGGCAATGCATAAATTAATATTTTCATTTTCCTATTTTATTTTTTTTTAGTGTGGTAATTGCCCACTCATACTCTAATAGGGGGGCCTTTCAAATCCCCAATTATTCTTAATGAAAAATATGTCATACATAATGCTTCATTATTTTTAAATAAATTAAGCTTCTATAAT
Source organism: Torreya grandis (assembly GCA_037957365.1). Lineage (NCBI taxonomy): Eukaryota > Viridiplantae > Streptophyta > Pinopsida > Cupressales > Taxaceae > Torreya > Torreya grandis. The sequence goes on from JARHVA010000646.1 coordinate 2,028,766, forward strand.
TAAACATAGAAAAATTAGTAGAATCAACCAAAGGAGTTGCACCCCAAGCTAACTTTTTAGATTTGGCAAAGCTTTTAAGATGTAAACACCTTATAAGCCAACTTTGTCTCACAATTATTACCAATGTAATCCAGATACCCAAAACTAACTTCTTTTTTTTTTGTCTTTTTTAAATTTGAGCTTTCATGGTAGAAAATTATTTTATAAGATTTTAACAGAAATTTTAGCAACGGAATATATAATATTCTAGCTGTCCTTTGATGACCCATAATCCATTTTTTATTTTTTTATTTGAGCTTTCATGGTAGAAAATTATTTCATAAATTTTTAGCAGAAATTTTAGCTACGGAGTATGTAATACTGAAGCTATCCTTTGACAACCCATAATCCATACCTATAATCACAAAATGTTAACTGTTTTATCTTTCGAAATTTGGCATATGTAATACATGACAGCCATTTATTCTATTGCCTTGTCACATGCACATAGGTGATACTTGTGAGGCTAGGAAGCACAGAAACAAATGATATTAGTACCAAAAAAGAGATGTTAACAATCAACCCAAGGATTCTCACCCCAAAACCATGCTTCTAAGTTGGTTGAGATTTTAGTAACTTGTTTTCCATATGTATGTATGCATAATCTATATGAAAATTGGTTTGGGTGCTAAAGTGATGTTCATATGAATGAAAAATGTTGTGCAAAGGCCTTCTCAAAGAATATATTCGTTTTTTTATTGAGAAGGTTTTTGGGGCGTGGCCAGATTTAATGGTGAGCTAGCTTTTGACTCGAACCTGTGACTAACCAGCAAGTAGTCATATTTGCTACCGCTGTGCTAGAGCCCACAGGTCTTCAAAGGATATACTTACACAATGATCCTTGCAAAATAATACATTTTAATACTAATATCCAAAAATTACAATCTCATTTATCCAACAATAAAGTGAAATGAACTCCAAGTTTATATCAACATTAAAGTTTGGACAAAGCCTTTCATTCCAACATAGGTCTGAAATATCTACGATCTAATTGAGATATTTTAAGGGAAACAATTAGGTAACCATATAGTTAATATCTAACTGGTATATCATGAAAGTGACAAGCTTATATAACATGGAAGTGTTGAGGTCGCACCCATTCAAAACTACTAGTGTAAAGAGTATGAACATTTTATAGTAGTGGTGTAAGGGTGCACATTTATGTTAATTTTGTTTCATATTTAAAAGAATTTTGTTGAAATTCAGTGGAAGGAATGCACGCAGTATCCAGCTTCATGATAAGTTCGATGTAGAATGAGTTATGAAATGTTAGTTTGAGTTGCACAGATGATTCCATTCATTCTTTTTCTTTTGTAAAATCAAAGTATCCCTTTTAAGGAGAAACCAAAATTATTCGAAGTCGACTTCAATTTCAATATCATAGACATTGAAACGTTGGCTTGAGTTGCACAGATATTTCCATTAATTCTTTTTTTACTTAAAATTTAACTATCCTTTTTAAGGAGAAACCAAAATTGTTGGAAGTTCACTTCCATTTCAATATCAAAGATGTCGGCTTTTCAACCTTTTCACTTACTTCAGCTATCCTAAAACATTAAAAACAAGGTTTACAAATACCAATTTAGATATAACAGATCATGTATATAATCATGCGCCATGTTTCAACGTCAGTCGTTCCTTGATGTGGAAGGTATAAATCTAGTTTGATGTCTGTATACTGCCTATGGTTATTTTCTTCCCTTTTCTTAAAAGAACAAATGTATATTATTTTACAATTGAATTGCCAATTACTGTATTGCAGGAGGTATTTGCCTCAAATTAAAGACAGGCTAACAAGCTAACAATATTCACTAGCTATAACGAATGATCCCCATATCTTAAAGCAATTTCATTGTCAAGCCGATCATTGTAGAAAAATAAAAGCACTCGGTTTTAGAATTCAGTGTGGCTTGATGCTTCTGTAATTATATTCATCGGCTATAATACATCACGCGAAATCGCAGCCAAAAACTGCAATGCTGCTTCATTAATGATACTAATGGACATATTCACTGAAATGCCATCTATTTTTGCAACTGTGGGTGCACCCGAAATAAGAATTAGCCCACAAGCTCACCTAAGATGAAATACAAAAGATCTTTTCTGTACATAACTAATCCAATTACACAAATTAGAAAGATCCCTCAACATCAGTGGATATGAGGATGGAAAAGTCGTGGATGAAAGTGCATCAGTTGTCCCTTTTTCTCTCTGCTTTTAATAGACATACACAACTGAATCACATCAAACATCTGCGCATCTTGGATGGACATCTGGCAAAAATTTGGACTTCATAGCAAACACAGAGAGGTCTATCTTAAATTCTTGCATCAATTGCAAAGATAAGCTGCAAAGGGACTACCTAGAGGCTACAACCATTGCATCTAATTTAAATAGCGTCTGCAATTTCTCGAGTTACAGAAACATGGTATTTTTTTCCCATCATCCTCATGGTTGAAGTGATAATCATATGTAATTTCTTCACCAGCATTTATATCTCTTTCTGCAAAGAAAACTACCTGTAACATTTATTTCAAATCCCATAGCTCCATCAACAACTTGGTTTGCAAGACTGGACGGAAATAGCCTCCCAGTAGTCATTCATAACTACCATTATTCTTGTGATATTTATTATTTTGGAGATAAATAAGTAAAATGTAATTTTGCTCTGCAAGAGACGTACCTTCTTTTGAGTCCTAACAGAGATCACCTTTGCTACGCAGTTGGGCTAATTGAACATAACAGGAAAATGAGACACGGTATCAATGCCACCACAAGTAGTAAATCATATAATGTTTTGAGATCCTTATCCCGGAAAATCCAAACATTCTATTTGATCATGTATGTTTGTCAGGATATACAGATTGCAAGCATTCACCTACCATCAGCAAAAACAAATTAAGCCAGAAGTGTAGAAACATAACACAATACTTACCAAACAAGAATGATTTACAAAGCGAGCAATGCCACCTTTTCGCGTAGCATCAATAATGCTCTCCTTGTCTATTCTGAAAAAATAGCATGCACCCTCATATTGCATTTTGCCTCCTGAATGGTAATCAGCCTCTCGTTTGTCTGCCACACGGAGCCCCACTATTTCACCAACATACTCTACTACCTGAAAAAACAGTTATATAGAAATTACATGGTAGATAAACTAATCATAACATTAGATCAATATAAAAAAATAAAAATTAACTTACCATTTCACCTTTTGAAATGAACTGAGCAGTATATAAACCAAGTGCATGAATGCCAGACTTGTAAACCACCAAACGTTTCCAGCCTTGCTCTTGCTTGAAGCGTAGGTATTCTCTCTGGAATATTTAAGATCATAACTCAGATGCAGTCACAAATGAATATACATAATTGTTGATTAGCTTAACATTCTATCATGCACATACAATCCAGTTTCAATTTTTTTGATGTGGATCAATTGCCTTCACAGACCAGAGAGCAAAGATTACAGATGTGGCCATGCAAGACCATATAAAGAGTTTTCATGTTACAAAATATGGTTTACAGAAAAAATCACCATAAGAATCCTATGATTCACATTCCCGCACAACTCTTCATAATAATGGATGCCAAACGCCAATGATGAAAACAAGGCCTCCTAGAGTTACAGAAAATTCTTCTGAATGAAATGCTGACACCACTGTTCATCAACAAGTCTTATATTTGTAGCCACTTGTATTTCTAAAACAGTAAACACCTTTAAAATTAGGGGAAAGAAAACTGTGAGGGAGAAGCACCATATACCATCTAAATTTGGTCAAAACCAAATAAGTACCTATTCACAAAAACTTGAAGGAGAGGCAGAGTCAAAAAACATTGGAGCCTGGATTCATTCACTACACTAGTTCCACTTGTATTAAAACAGATCACCAAGATAAATGGCATCTTTGACTATAATCAATCCTAGATTACAGAAAGCAACAGATGCTTTACCAAAAGACTATTCAATGGTTTCCAATGACAGTACTGCCAAGAGCATGAGTAAATGATGTATAGTCCATTCTAAATCCTTCTAGTTGTGTCGTGCATATTTTCCACTCTTGGTTTCCAAATTCAAAGAATATTTTAGGCCCTGAGACTCTTATTCTTTGGTTGTTGTAGCTGAATATTTGCAACACTCTAAATAAGAACGAAGCACGTTTGACCTAATGTAATTTAACCATTAGCTTCTTCAGGATTTCCTATTGGTCATTACAGAAAGGCAAATACTATTTCATAAAGTATAACTTACTTCCATCGGAGGCGGAATTCTGTCTTTTGGAGGTTCAAGCAGTGGACTTTATCCAAATATAAAGACTTTAAAGGCCTGAATTCCAGCTAACTGTAAGCTCCTTGCTCCAGTAGGTTTAATGATTATGCATAGAAGCTAAAACCTTGTGGATTTTTCCTCCATAGAGGACAGAGATGTTGTCCTCTGAGGAGTGTCGTAATTTATGAATAGAGCAGAAATTTATTTAATAAACCCCTTTGAGAACACAACTGGAGGCAGCAAGTACAGGAAAATAAAAATAAATATTCATCTTCCAAAGGTAAAAAACTGAAAAACTTTTGACCCTTGAAATATAGCTTTGAAATATATTCCAAAGAGTTGCTACACAATTAGTTCTAATTTAGGAGATCTTCACTTGGTTGGAGCAATTGCAGATACCTGAAATAAACAGAAGCAGGAACTATAAACATACCCTGTAATCAGATTTGACATCTGTATTTGGAGGTTTAATAAAACCCCTTGTGCATGATTTGCGCCCATTGATATGAAGCCAGGCATTTATTTGTTCCTGAGATACAACTCTTGCGTTGTCTGTATCAGAATGCCTTCGAAGTTCAGCCCTGGCTTCCTCCCAGCTTTTACGCCCCTTATAACCCTATTCATAAATAGTCAAGAAAATTATAAGCATTTCTCACAAATAAATGTAAACCCATGCATCTTAATTTGGGCAATGAAAATACAATTGTCACCTCTGTACGAGCACAGGTTCTCTTGTCACTTTCTGACTGAGGGTTTATATACAGATTATCTCTAGATTTAACCTCCTCAGAATGGTTTGTGCCATACTTAGCATGTACCATGCACCTCCCATAAAATCCTACTTTGTCGCCGCGATTTCCCTCTATCTCACTTTGCAACAGACCCTGCATCAGAGATTTCATCAAGGCCTGCCATCAAAAGACCTGTTTTGAACTAAAACACACTTAACCCAGTTCCTGACATCTTGCAAGATAAACAGAAACCATCGGCACCATACCCTGGAACATGTGCTACTGAGGAGGAAATATATTAAAAATAAAAACTTAGTTGGCCTCATGTATTTGCTATGCAAATGAAAACCCATACACAAATGTTACCTTTCAGATGCTGCTGGTTAATTCTGAATATGAAAAAAATCGTATTTTCCATCTTTGGGCAAGTAAAGGGTGCTCATGAGGATACCAAAGCTCACATTAAAATGATCAATGAATTAAAACTGCAGGGAAGATCAACCTCGATGATGCCTGAGGTTGCTTGAGAAGTTAGAAGGCCATGCAAGCTAATACCTTCCCTCTTCAACCTCTCACGTCTCAGAAATTTATGCAACAATATTAACCTATAGTAAAGCCGCATGTTTACATGACAAGAAATTATCACTGTATGGATAAGTCATTAAATATCAGCAAGATCTCTTATCTTCCTGACAATCTACCTCCAAGGGTGTGGGGAGACTGGAAATAACACGTTTTCTCCTGAGCTTTGACATGACATTGAAACATGAGGGGTAAAAAATTAAAACAATATACCGGTGAACTGAAAAGTCTCCTTGGTTCGGACCAATAAAACTCCTCGACCTTTTTTACCTTCTATGTAAGTTGTGAAGCTTCGCCTGGAACAAATAGGGCAACAGTGTGGGAAAAAATGTCTAAAACAAAGGGCCTGAATATTGCTTCAGAATTGGTCAACGAAATCATCAGCCAAAAATTAAAAAAACTGCACAGAAATTCCAGAAGAGCTTTGGCACATCGTCAGCAAAGTTGCAATAGCCTTAAGACTCTTGAAAACAATTGGAAACAACACTTTACAAAACACAATGTACCTACAGAAAATTGTACAAGGAAAACACGCTATTTTTTACCACTGCATTTTACACTGCACGCTGATAGTTTGAAATAGAAAGGCCACTCTGAAAAATAAGTTTTAAAGGAGATTTATTGCACAAAATATATATGGATAGAGAAAAATGGAGTGCACAAAATTACTATGAAACCTAAAAGTCAGAATTTGGAGTAATAACATGGGCATGATAAAAGATTCCATAGGTCAAAATATATAATTATTTTACAAAAAAATTAAAATTGTATATCATGGATTGGAATTTTCAGAACTTAGCAATTTGAGATAAATTTTATTACTAAATTGATAAACTACATATAACCCCATCTGAAGCATGTTTTTGATCCCTTAGCCTTCCCATCCGAGGTTCCACTCCTAATTATTTAGAAATCTCAAAAGAAATGGTTGAAATAGAGATTTAAATGAAAAATTTACATAAAAACATTCAACATTGTTGGGTTCTATCTCTAGTTCACATACCAATTCTTTCATTTCAATGTTTGAGTTACATTATAGTCAATATTCAAATAGCAAGAAAAAAGGCACTAGAAGCAAATAGCAAAAGAATGTGGATAGAGAGCCTCCCGAGTCTTCACACAGATAATGATACATCCCCTAGATCTCACAGTAGATAAGGCATCTGAAAATAAAGTGCTCCTCATCCTCCACTTCCTGGAGGTGCAGAGGTCGCATACTTTATTACCATACAAAATATGGTGGTGTTGTCTCAATTCATAAGACATGTGAACAAATCCTCACCTGACCAAAGAGAAACCGCATGACATGTGACCAATGATGTTGGAGATGGTAAGTTGAATGATGGTGTTATTCCCAATCAGTAAGACAAGCTCGTCATAGAGAGCTATCCTGCGGTTGAGGGGTTGTGGCGGGAAGGTCGAAGTGACCTAAATGTAGTGACAAACTATATCTTCCCAAATAATGATCTGAAATGGTTCACGGAAATGTTAGTAAAACAGCTAACTAAGCCACTATTCTCATGAAGTAGTCAACATACTAAGTTTTTAACTTGAAACACTCGAAAAACATTCTCAATCCGATAAGTTTCAGTCACTACATTGGAAGTAAGTTAAAAAAATATGCACAGGGGACTACAGAGATTGCAAAAGTTTCTGGGTCAATCCAAACCCCTTAGAATCAACTTCAGTTAAAGTAGTTTCCTGGAAAACAAAGACAAACAAAGTATTTTCTGTCCCATTGCAAAAATCTCCAGTTGCACATGTGACAGTGGCAGTTGTTAATGTGGTAGCAGTAATTTTGCAATGAAGTAATGGTCGCACAAGTGTCAAGGGCAGTTGCAGAAGTGACACGATGCTGTGGCAGGTTTTCCTTGTTTTAAGCAGCAGTTTCACACAAAGACATGGAATGGTTAGAGTGAAAACATTTATTTAGAAGCAATTTTATCCTAATTGTTATGACAAGAAAGATCTATTGATAGGCAATATTTCAAGCAAAAACAAGGCCCAAGTGTCCAGGATTATATAAGCAAATTTTGAAAGAAGGTAATCAAGAATGGGTAACAATGTGTTAGATCGTAAAAACATAAAGTGGTCATTGTAAAGCATTCCTAATAGTTATTTTTACTTGAGTATCTTAGGAGTTGAGTGTAGTAGGGAAATGTAGTTTGAGAAAGTTTAAGAGTATGTACAGGTGTTAGGGCATGTAATTCATGAAGATGTCCATCAAGGTCTGGTAAATATAGTAAGCCTGTAATAGCATTAGGAGATATGGACAAGTGGAGGAAAGACCTCACTCTTATGGAGTTTTCGCCACAAAGGGTTTCTCTAGGGTAAACAATTTGGGTAATTTTGTTTTTTGTATGTTTGCAGTTTTTTTGCTCTTCATGCAATTTTCTTCCTTTTAGTTTCAGCACATGATAACCCAATTCTACGCACATATAAAGACAATTCGACATGATAATTCACAAGAAAATAATTGAGTTATGTTAACGAATAATAGAATTCGTTTTGGTGAATTAAGTAAAGGAATGCACATACTAATTATGGATCAGATTGGTATTAGAGCTGATTTTGTTCCTTGTTTGTGTGGTTTTTGTTGTGGTGCGACCATTTTTGCAGATTTATGCCCATTACCAAAGCAGCTTGGACTAATGGAGAAGGTGTTTTGGTTCCTTTGCAGCAAAATATATCCACAAGGTAGTGGAATAAAGAAGTAAGAAGCATGGCTCGTGAAGAAGCAAAAATGCATCAAAATGATGAAAGGAAAGTTCGACAAATTGGATGAGGATGTTGCAAAGATCTCTCAATCCATGAGAAAACTTGATCAGTTGGAGAAGATTATGGAAGCTCTCATGGGAAATCTAGGAGTTTCTATGGAGATTCTAAAGACTAGTGAAGAACTCAAGTCTCAAGGCCATGAGAAGAAACAAGCAGCCTCTAACCATCCATGCACCCTTAGATCAACCTCCATTCAAAGTAGAGGTTAAGATATAGATTCAATCTTATCAAGGCAGAATGATGCTGAAAAACTTTATCACTTGGTGGCCCAACTCAAGGTATATTTCAGTCTAAATCAAATTAATAAAGAAAACCAGATTTCGTTTGCAAGATTGGAGTTAGTTAGTCATGCTTTAACTTTATTTGAGAGTTATGGCCATTCCTTTGCTATGAGAAAACTACCACCACTTTCTAAATGGGATGGATTTAAAACATTTATTAAGAAGCAAATTTTATCCTATTTTTATGAGAAAGATCTATTAAATGACATCATTTCAAGTAAAAACAAGGCTCAAATGTGCAGGATTATACAAGCAAATTTTGAAAGAAGGTAATCCAAATGGGTAAGGCTGTGCTATACTGAAATAAAATATTGAATAATGTTGGAGGGCTTCATAGTCCCCTAAGGAGGCCCATTTTGTTGGCTAAGCATAAGGACATAAGTGAGTTTTGTACTCAAGCCCATTACCATGAGATGGACAAGAAAAAGGATCTGGCATCCACTTCAAACACTTCAAACCAGCAAGGTGGTTCCAAGGTAGAGGAAAAGGAAAATAGAAAGGTAAGCATACTGCTATTACTAATTTGCCAAGAAAGATTCTAAAAAGCATTATGGCTATTGTGACGTTGATGGCCATGCAGATGAGATTTGTTAATAATTGCATCAAAAAATGCATCCATATAAGAACAAGAAAAAGAAGGAAATGACTTCCTTTGAAGAAAAAGCTAAGTAACCGATTCGTCCCAGCCCCCTGCAGAACCCTGCCCTGGTCCATCCCCAGTACAGGTACGGGTCCATTGCGACACCAAATACGGCCCAGGTTCGTCCTGGATGACCAGAGTTTGTCTAATGTTCTTCTACAGAAGAACTTGGGCAAACCTAGGTCGTCTAGGACAAACCCAAGCAAGACCCATGGTAAAAAAAACTTTCTTTTAATTATTTAGGGTAAAAACATATTTTAAAAAACACGGAACTGATTGATTTTGTGTTGCTAGTGTCATTTTTGTCATATTGGAGTCCACGTGCAGTGTCACCATTGTTGTTTCTTTTCTGATCAATCGTTAAGATGGCCTTGCTGCTGCTGTTTATTTTCATCACAATAGCATTCATTAATATTGAAAGGGCAGATGCAGGCAGAATCCTCAAGCCAAAATCTGTGCAGGATAATTATTCAGCTGAACTCGTTCTTGTCAAAGAACACCCTGATAGTAAAATTCATGTGGGTCATTCAGCTTCAGAGCTGAATATACGGCTGGAACAGCGCCTATCAAAATCCAAGCACAGCTTATTCAAGCCTAAAGGTCACCATTAGCGTAGTTAAACTTCATAGGCGGTTGTTGCTCTCAATAGCTCGCCATTGCAGCCTCCGGCTCCAGCTGTTATGATTCCCTAGTTACAGCATATATTTTTAAATTAGCTTGCACGGTATTTAATTTGGTTTTAATATGGCAATATTTTTTGGATTTAGGATAGCATTGTATCAGGCATTAGGTTTATTTATTAGGTTTGACTTAATTTCTTTTGGCTAAAGATATCTAGGGAAAGGGCCCTAGCCCTACAAAAAAGTGTTAAGATGCTGGATTTGCTAGCCGAGACTCAACAATCCAAAAAAAATGAAGACATATAAGCATGCCACAGAAAGGAACTCAACAAGTGCCCTAAGACACTCAGTCCTTCTCCCAACCTCAAAACGCCCACCAGACAGGGCAAGCAAACACCAACCTGCATACTGAGATCAAAATAGACCCAAGGCCAAAAGGAGTCAATCTCAAACTCCAACAACCAGCTTTAACGCCCATTCATCCTTATGACAAAAGTCTGAAAGGTCTTCAAAGTGATAAGATGGAAGGAAACCACGGCCCTCAAACTGCTGAGAGTGGCCAAATAGAGACAACCTCACTTTCATCACACTGAAACTCCACGTCAAAAGCCCAAGGCAATCACTGTGGTGTGTGTAGCAAGGTCAAAAACCATCCTCACAAATCATCCAAAACTGTTACAATCTCCACATATATTATAAATACAATAAAAACAGTATCATATCAGAGTTTTTACAAAAGAAGTATAAACTTCGAGGTGTTGAGGCAAATGATGCAGACCTATAATCCTCCTTGCAAAATATACAAATTATCACCAAAACCTAGTTGCCAAATTAGTCAATAATCACAGGCTTCATAGGGCCTGCCTCCTCCCTATCAGTTTCTAGTCCATCTAAGCATGGAGGAGAAGGCAAACTGATCCTGCAGTAGCCAAGGTCTTGACACAAGATTGCAAAAGTTTTACCTGCTTCGAGACCTTCATGGTGCCTTTGTGAGTCCTCTTCTGATTGAGCTTACTATTAGTATCTAAGATGACTATATAGTGATCCACCCGGTAAGAGGTTCTGGCCATGCCAATTAAGGTAGTCATAGCCATATCATGCATGACCTCGTAAGCATTGCAATGCCCATGCGTGGTACCAAGGTCTTTCATTATCGATTTTATTAGGTCTTCGGCAGAATCCACATCCTACATATCAATTTTTTGCCTGCTTTAATACAATCCAACAACCACACTCTCACAGCATTTTGGTGCACCAAACTGTACAAAGCAGCCACAAACTCGTCCATGGGATTGTTTGCATTTGGACCTGACTCACCCACTTTGGAACAGTTGTCACCAATCAGTTTCTTCCATTTGACATCACCCTCTTGCTTAGCCAACTTGGCGGAATGTCTATGCGGAGGGTGTCCCAGCAGGAAATCCTTCCCCCCCCTCCATATTGTCAGAGGCTAAACTCAAAATATTTACAAGGTTAGGGGAAAATATCCATCTCTGCCCTTATATGGCAAAAACCAAGGATCACCCATAACACAAAAAATCACTTAACCTTTCAGTTTTGAAAAACCCATTCACAAAGTAGTCCCACCCGAATCTAACACATCTATTTGGCCAGCAGTCCCATAATCTTCATATGAAAAAGTAACACACTATTTTTCATAGAAATAGCAAATGTAGGCAATCAAACCTTTTTTTTCAATCACAGGCAGACGAAAATCAATCTTCACAGCTGCTAAGCAACACCCATCACTCCTAAATCACTTACCCATGAATCCCTAAACCCCTTGCCACAAAAGCAACTAAAACAGAGAGAATTGGGAGGGGGGTCGGCCGGGGGGGGGTTCTTTTCTTTCAAACCTATGTACACCTTATCAAATATCAATTCAGGCAAGTCTTTCGTCATAGAAATGCCTCTTGCTTGGGATAGGAAGTCCACTTACAAGATTATCTTGGTCGGAGACACACCGCAAACTCAACCTCCACATCGTTGCTCCTCCTCTCCCCATGCAATCTCTTCACAATACAATGCACCCACGGCCTATTTAACCACTTAAACGTTTGAGCATGGGAAATGAGGGATTGCGCCATATTGGTCGGAGACACACTGCAAACTCAACCTCCACATCGTTGCTCCTCCTCTCCCCATGCAAGCTCTCTTCACAATACATGCACCCACGCCCTGTTTCACCACTTAAACGTTTAAGCATGGGAAATGAGGGATTACGCCATCAGCTTGCTTAAAGGGATAGGAGCAAATGAAAATCATTAAATCATTACTAATTATCAACACAATCACCACCAATCCTTCTAATGATTTCACTTGCTCAATTTAATTTAATTTTTCATCTTTGAAAGATATCTAATTAGGGGGGTCCCTACTTAAAAGATCCATTACATCCCTAACCATAGGCTCCCTTAATTCTCTAGTGATGATATCTAACCAGCCCTGATCCAGCTTGCCCAATCGCAAGGGGAGATCCATTTCCAAGTTGGCAAGCATTTCTGTCACTTTGTTACCCACTCTCATAGAAATGCCAAAATTCAATTTCTTCAAAATTTTGTTTTAGCCATTTGACTTAATCAATGACCATTTTCAGTCTCCAGGAGTGAATTCCCCCTTTATCCAATGCCTGGATTATGATTTTTTATTCCCTTTCTATTAAAAATCTTTTCCAGCCTTTCGTGATTGCTACCTCCAAGCCTTTGAGCAACGTTAGTCATTCTGCTTGATTATTCATTTCTCTTCCAAAATCTAATGCAATCAAGAGAATAGCTTTCCTTTGATTATCACTAAAGGCACAACCTCCACATGTCAGGTCAGTATTGCCTTTTGCTGCCCTGTTAAAAATAAACTTAACAAACCCTAGCGGGGGAGGGAGCCAAAAAAAATCAGTATTCTTCAAACCAACTAAACCAACCCCATTATCAAGAGAATTGTCTTAATTTTTAATTTTAAATTAAAATTATTAATATTTAGTTTTTTTGAATTTTTATTATTAATTTAAGTATATATATATATGTTTATTTTCTACGTTTCAGGGAATGTCCCCCCCCTCCTATTCCCTGTCCGGCAACGTTTCCCATACAAAAACACTCCGGAAACGTTTGGGACGTTTCTGGGAAACCTCTGGGTGTTTCTCGAGCACTTCAATCCGGTGGAAACATAGTCAAAGTCAACAAAAAAATTAAAATAAATGTAAAACTATCCTGAACCAAACATTTAGATAAAATAAACATTTAAGTATAAGTTTACATTTAGATAGGGGCATCTAGTTTCTTATACTTTAAGTTACACACACACACACGTATATCTACGTTACCGGATATGGCTAGAAGCCCCTGTCGGTATGGGTACAGGCGGTTTGGATACGGGTAGGGCAGGAGATATGGCGTCTCTACGCCCAGGGTACGCCGCAACCCGTGCGAGTACGACATGGTATGTCTGAGGATGTACTCGAGCATACCCATAGAGGCTACGACATACCTTGGGCGTAGGGACATTGTATCCCCCGCAAAAAGGGCTTTTTTTTTCTCCTTCCAATTTCGCCGGTCAAAGTCAAAATGTGGACCTCAAAAAGCATTTAAAAACATTTTAAAGTGCATTTGCAACCCTAAAAGCATGAATCACACTCATTTTATCAAAAGATAACAACACACTTAGCTTTCATTGCATTTTTACCTCCCATTGCATATTTGTTCACTCTTGCTCATTTTTTCAGTTGATAAAACTTGAATCTCTTCTTGTGCTAAATCTACGCCATTACATCTACCTATTTGGCACCAAAGATCTCGAGGAGCTTGCAAGAAGGAGGATTCTTCATTCAAGGTAAGTAATTTTCAGTTTTGTAGGGTTTTACTTTTAACTTTTTTTTTTTTTTTTTTCTAGTTTTTAAATTTAAATTTTAAATGTATGTTTGTAATTAGTTTTGATTTTTTTTGTTGTTTTTTTAATAAATTTTAAATATTCTTTCAACAAATGCTAAATAAAACAATATTAATTAGTATTATAATTTTATCAAATGTTATAAGGATTTTCGATTTGCCATAATGTATGCCGATGCAAATGCTAGTTCAGTGGGCCAAGGGTTACCCTCCAGAGCCAGTGCTCGAGCCCCTCTATGGAATTATGTGACATTGCTTGAACAACTACCAAGTGGAGGGCGTTTCCTTTGGCAATGTTCAAAATGTGGTTGTCATTTCAAGAGCTCATATAAACGGGTGAAAACCCATTTGTGTGCAATTCCAGAGGAAAGAATCAAAATTTGTGGTGAGCCACGTATAAATGGAAAACCAAGAAAGGGCTTGGCACATGCAAAGGTTCTTGCATACATCAAAGAGCAAGAACAAGCCGATGCCCTTTTTGATAAAAGACAACCATCCTTTGAGCAAGAAAGGATCCACCCCTATGGATATTGATCAATCTCGTCCTAGTATAGCTGCCCCATCACCCATTTCTTACTACATCTAATGTGGTCATAGAAGAAGAGGATTCACCTCTTGCTCGTAAAAGAACAAAAGATTCAGGCCCATGGGAAAGGTCATTCCAGATTGAGTCGAGGGACATAGCAAAGCAAAGTATTGCACGTTGCCTCTATGCATGTGGGCTTCCATTTAATGTTGTTAGATGTTGTTAGATCACCATATTGGCAAGATATGGTGAGATCTATCAATGCTGCCCCTAAAGGGTTCATGAGCCTAGGATATGAAAAGGTGCGAACCACCTTGTTGACAAAAAAAAAGAAAAAAATTGAAGATGCATTGCAGCCCATCAGGGATTCATGGGTCAAAACGGGTGTCCATCTCCGATGGATGGAAAGATACAGCAAATAGACCATTGATTAATGTGGTCGCAGTGAGCCCTAAAGGGCCAATGTTTTTTAGGACTATTGATTGTGAAGGGTAAGTGAAGGATGCACAATTCATTGCCAACATCCTGATAGAGTCCATTGAGGCGGTGGGACCTCAAAACGTTGTCTAAATTAGAATGGACAATGCTAAAAATTGTAAACTGCAGGCATGTTGAGTAGAGGTATGGGCACATATTTTGGACACCTTGTGTCTTTCATCCCCTCAACCTTATGTTACAAAAATTGGACACAAAAATTGATTGGATCAAACAAGTCTATGAGGAGGCGAGCGAGATCTAAATGTTCATATCTAACCATCATTTGTCCCGAGGCATCTTCAGGCCTTCTCGAAGTTGCAGTTGTTGAAGGTAACATTCTATTTAAATTTTTAAATTTTATCCATGAATCATGTATATTTTTATTTTTATTTTTAATTTAATTTTTAATTATGTAAGTTTGTAAATTTTAAAATTTGTAATTTGAACATTTTTTTTAATTTTAATTTTAATTTGTTTTAATTTGGTGTTAGGTTGTTGAGACTCGGTTTGCCTCACACACCCTCGTCTTGAGACGACTTGTTCAAGTGCGTGAGGCATTGAATACCATGGTCATCAACAACATTTGGAGCATATGGAGGCAAACAAACATTGAGAGGGCCACAAAGGTGAAAGCGTGGATTCTTGATGATGCATGGTGGGAATGTGTGGAGTATTTGTTGAGTTTTATTGAGCCGATTGTCAGCATGTTGAGATATGTAGACAAGGATCATCCATGTTTGGGTGAGTTTTATGATGGAATAGACTCAATGATTGAGAACATTAGATCCATCATAAATGCCAAAAAGCAAGATCTAACGGAGAGGTTCTTCAAGGAAGTGTAGTCGCATCTCATTGAAAAGTGGAACAAAATGACCACCCCATTGCATCTTCTTGCTTTTGCCTTGATGCCCAAATACTACAATATAGAGATCCTTTGCCTAGGAGAGTCGCACCATATAGGGATGTTGAGGTTAGCGAGGGATATAAGGCGGCATTTTCTAGACTCTTTCCTGATCCAGAAATTGAAGACCAAGTTAGGGAAGAGTTTGCACATTTCATATCCTCCGCAGGTCACTCCCTTGCTACCATCTGTGACAAGTACAAGAGGTAAGCTCAATTTTGGTGGTACCTCCATAGGCAAGTATACACCTACCTCCAACCACTTTCTATTAGAATTCTATCACAAGATTTTTTTTTTTTTTTAAAAACTCTCTACCCTTCTTGTTCATTTCTATGTTTTGTTTTAACTTTAGTCTTTTTTATTTTTATAGATTTTAATATAAATTGACTTTGAGGCTTGCCTCAATAGGTTGCAAGTTCCTCCTCTGCCGAGCGAAACTGGGGTACCTACAACTTTATCCACTCAATGAAGGACAACAAGTTGGTGGCAAAAAAGGCAGAGGACTTGGTTTATGTCCATTCCAACTTACGTCTTCTATCACACAAGCAATCTGAGTACATGAAAGGGGCAACAAAGTGTTGGGATGTGGACCCAGAGACTCTCGACTTGGTTGCCTCCATTGCCTATCTTTCCTTGCTTGATACGGATTTGGAGGTTGCTTCACAAGACCTGCATAGTGGAGCTAGTGGAAGTGGCAATGTTGCTTGTGGTTCTAATGAACCATATCATGAGGAAGCCATGGGAGATGAAGATGAAAATATTTTAATAAATATTGTAATTTGTAACATTTGCACTATGTACCTATTTATAATTTATAAAACTATTCAAGGTTCAACCTTTGGCATAGAAATTATGAGTATGTTTTGTGGTTATTTAACTTATTTTGTTTCCTATATGCATATTATGTGGTTATATGGCTATATTTTTATATTTTATATTTTTTTAATATATTTTTGTACAGCCATACCCAACCGTACCCAAACCCTAAAAAAAAAATCCCCCGTATCCACGTACCGGATACTTGTACCCGTACCCACTCCCGTACCCATATCGGCTACTTAGACATATATATATATATATATATATATATATATATATATATATATATATATATATATATAAATACATATACACACACACACATACACACACTTTCAAGATGTTTGAGAGTGGTTTCGGACCTCTAGGAGCTATAATGCAAATTCAAGGTTTTGGGGGATCCTATCATATTTTGGACTTATTCAGATTTCAAGGTTTCAGGTTTCGAAATTAGCCATATTTCAGGGTTTAAAGATTTCAAGGAGACATCATAGGAGGTATGAAGGCTACATGAAAGGATGTAGCTATGATAGAATGGTATGAGAACATCTCTCACAAAGAGCCACAAGTCGATCCCACCTCATTCTGTGTGCACCCTTTAAGGTATGCACTCAAGGAGATTAATTATACCGGCAAATCCCTGCGAGAGAGCGTCAGCAAATGATAAAGTTGAAAAAGAGTGGGGGTGGCATTCATGATTTTGAGGGCAATGTAGATGATTTATTCTAGATTTGAGTGTACATTTTGTCTTTTGATGTAATGAATGAATGAATACTATATATTTTTAAATGTTTTATCTTTTATAGACTAAAAATGAGCGTTACGCATTGTTATATATATATATATATTTGTACGTTTCCACAACATTTCCAAAACAAGGGATTTTAAAAATTGGCATTTCCATTTCCAAACAACCTAATTCATTTTTTAACATTTTATTATGTTTTAGCTTTTTAATTATATTTATTTTTAATTTATTAATATTAGCTTTATATATCATTTATATTTGTTTTTTATTATTAACATTAGGTTGACAATAAGTTTATTTTTGAGTTTCTAGTTAATTGTTTTGTGGTTATTTCACTTATTTTGTTTACTATATAAATATTATGTTAATTTTGTTTATTTGGTCATATTTAACAATATTTTTTGTATTGTCGAACCAAGCCATACCCAAGGCAAAAAAAGACCGTACCAACGAACCCAAAACCAACAACTACTTAGAGTAAACGAGATTGCGCAAAACTTTGATGTGGATGAGAAGATTTCATGTATTTCCATTTGTAGAGAGTTATGTTTGAGTGGCAATGAGGCTCATGACAGAGGTCAACCTACTAGAACTTTTCATATTAAGATTCAAATTCAAAATTTGATGATCTTTTTTATTCTTGTTCTAAAGAAAATTTGAAAGTGTTGCTATACAAGCTTGTGTTGGAAACATATAATTCTATTAATCCTTATTCTCTAGGTTGGGTGAAGCAAGGAATATAAATAGAGGTAAATCCAGGAAAATAAATGTAGACACCAAATTTTGGTCTAGGGGTGGTTTTAGTCTTGGAATAGCATGGTTCTAGGCTAATGGTGTGTCGATTATCAATTCATATTAGGATCTTATTGGCGCGTTTTTACTCATGTTTTGGCACTATTTAACATATTTCCCTTTCTCTCTCCTCTCTCTTTCCTCCCTATTTGGTTTTCTTGGGTTTGGGGCCTATTGCCCTAAACTGTACATTGTACCATTCTAGGGCACAAAAACCGTACCATGTAATTTTGGCACGGGCCCTCGCAGCCCTTTCTTGTTTTGGGTCTTTCATGCCTTGTATTTCCCATTTGTCAACTTTTCCCTTGTGTTGTGTGTCAGTTCGCATGCCAATTTGATCTTAATTTGAATTTGAGAAGTTTATAAATACTCAGGTGCATTTGTGCATATAGGACATGATGCTATGAATGAGTGATAAGTGAATTTTGAAAGCAAGAGTCAAGCATTTATTGAAGAGGTCTATTGTGTTAAAGAAAAATTCAAGCATTTAGAATATATTTTAATGAAGATTGGAAACATTTGATTTCATCATGCCACTTGCTCATACTAGCACCAAAAATCATATAGGATTAGGGCTTGCATCCATGAATTGCTTGTTGAAATACACTGCATGTTGTTTTCCAAATTTTTTTTAGACTAAGGTCCTAATTATAATGGAGGGATAACACATGCCCTCATTGATTCCCCCATTAAAATAAATTCAGTGATGAGTTGTTAAGGTTGTGGAGAAGGAGATCTATGCAAAATTCAGAGAAAGCAAACAAGGCTTTTGGAACCCCAAGGCAAGCGAAGGAGGTCGCAACATTAGATTTCAAAATTCTAAAAATTCTCTTTGTTCATCCCGAGTTTTGGGGGGTTTGTTCGCCTTGCCTTTTGGACCTATTTCTTGTTGTTTGTATTTGATGATTGTCCCTAGATTCATGAAAAAATAGATAATTTTTTTAACCCATCTTATCATTTATAGTTGATTCTAGAATATTCATTATTTCAATTAGGTTAGATTTATTATTTTATTTATTTATATTTTATTAGACTTAATGTTGCATGTTTTATGGATATATGTGATGCATTATGATGTAATTTGATCTAGATCTATTTATCCATACTACATTTTGGTGAACCCATTCTCTCTTACACCCCTTAAGGTTAGATATTTCTTTCATTGTAGTAAATCTAATTGTTCTAGGGCTTATTTTCATTGTTTACAATCATTAGCCCTAGCTATTGTGTGTTATCTTTAAACCCTATATTAATTTGCTTGCATGTTGTTCAAAATCCTAATGTGCTTGCGATGGAACACTTTAGATGTACATTTTCAAGATGTTGAAAGTGCTTGTATGAATGTTATGTCTTTTCATAATGATGTGGAATATAGTGATTGTAATTATTATGATAATGAGGATAACATTGATGCAAGGTTTGTCAAATCCTAATTTTGTTATATGAATAATGTGGCTGCAAATACCATTGTAACAAGACCCACTTGCTGTTTTCTAGGTGGAAATATTGTTTTTAAGCACCATGATGTACATGTTTGCTTTTACTTAATAAATTTTCAGAAAGCTGACTTTAATGCTTTATTTAATAAATCTAATTACTTGCACTTATTCAATAAAGCAGTTTTTTTTTTTTTTATTATTATATGTATATGTGTGTGTGTGTGTGTGTGTGTGTGTGTGTGTGTGTGTGTGTGTATCCGTTCATGTGGTGTTGATGCTATTTGATTGTTTCAGGGTGTACCATTCGATGGGATGAGCTAGCCCTGCTGGCAAAGGGGTCCTACATGCAGACAAAGTTGCAACATACAAGTATACGCATATGTATAGTTATTAGAGAGAGATGCATTCCACCTTGCATGAATGTTTGTGCATGATGTGCTTGACCCGTATTGTGCATACTTAATTTGTCGTTGCCCTAAACTAAGGTGTTTGTGTTTATGGACTAATTGGTTTGATCAACTGATTGACATGTGGTCACTTGTGCTTTCGATATTGAATGCATCATTGGTGCGTTTGATGACGCAAAGACAGTGTCGCATAATGGACTTAGTCCTTTGCAAGAGTGAGAAGGCAGAAGAAGATTTTTAGTAGCACCGAAGTGCTCATTGCATTTTCATTATTTAATGTTCTTTTTTTATTTTATGCACTTGGTAGTGTTGGCTTGTTTCATGCACTGGTAAGTTGTGCTTGATTACGCACAAGCTGCTAGCATTCCATTGCAAAGGCAATCGTATTGATTGTTTATTATATGTAACACACTTTGGATAAGTTAATAAGTGCACCTTACATTCATGGCACATAAAATGCTTATCATATAGTGGATTTGTGGGACCAACGCTTGACTATACCTTGGCACTAGAATGTGAATGATTAATTAAATATTTGTAAAGTTATGAAATTATTATTTTAATCATGCCCCAAATCGGGCGTTGACCTAACCAAAAAGGAAAGTAGAATCGGGAGATTAAAAAAAGGGAAAATGGAAGGGCTGGTGAGGGAGCTAAGGCAGAACCTTGTTGCGTCACCAGAGGAGAATGAGAGAGTAGGGGAGTGGGAAAAGTATCGCAAAACTCAACAATGTTCTATATATCCTTGTTTTCACCCCTGAGGAGTTATTGGTGGTATTATATGGCAGTTTTAGTGGAAAAATATACACACAGAGGAGGAAAAAAAAAGAAAATAGCAAGGAAGAACGCAAGAAAACTCGGATTCTGCCACTTGCAAACAGTATTTGGGCTTATAAAAGACGTGGTGAATTTTATTTTTATCTTCTTCTTAAGCCCTAGCTATAGCTATTGTGTGTTGAAAATCCTACTTTCACGATAATTTTTATTAAACAAAGAAACTTGGTTGGTAGTCAATGTTCATATAAGGAGGTGAGTCTTTTAGGGCACACCGTGCCTTCACCTAATTCTTTATTTTATTTACTCATATCAAGCAACACTATTTGCATAATGTCCACCACCTGCAATCTTGCTCTTCTTCTTATTGTTGTGTATTGAGGTGGTGGTGTTTTTTTGAGTTGTGATGGAAAGAAAACTAAAACCTTAGGTACCCTCTTAAAGGACTTAGGAATGGGTGCTATATTGCTAGGTACCCTCAGCTGGTTGCAAGAGTGATAAATGGATAGCTCCCTTCCGATAGTTGTCATTTGATGGTGGGTTTGCATACCCTGGACTATTGTGAGCTCACTATGTTGTGTTTGTGATTCTTTGTATTTTGCCTTTGTTCTTCATCTGGCTATATAAACCCTTCAAATATTTACTTGGTAGAAAAATTGTCTGTCTCTAGCTTATTTACTTGCATATATTTATATCTTGTTATCTTTGTCTGCATGAGGGGCAGCTTCGTCCTCAGGCTAATGGTTGGGGTGGTAGGGGACACCGATGGGTGGAATCATCTTACTCATTTCTCTTCTATCAACAATTGCACAAGTTATTTATGTTGTGAGTTGTTTCATTCTCAATTGCACTTGAAATATCTTGATGGTTAGGTTGAAGACATGTATTGCTGCTAAGGCATTTATTATTATAATTAGTTAAAATGGTGTGACTATAAGATACACATAATATTGTGGATTTCATTACATATCCTTGAATGTTGTAATAACATTGTACAAGTTGTAACTTGCTCTTATTATAAAGAATAAATGTGAAGCTTACTCTGCTGACTTTGAATCTAGACTTATGATTGTTTAAACCTTACTTTCAAGTTGAAGATCCAGGTCTAAACATGATATTGACATTCAACTTGTATTAGGGGAATATCGTTTAGATTTCATCTGCTTGTACCATCCTTGAATGATACACGTAATATTGTGGATTTCATTTCATAGCCTTGAATGTTGAAATAACATTGTACAAGTTGTAACTTGCTCTTATTATAAAGGATAAATGTGAAGCTTACTCTGTTGACTTTGAATCTATACTTATGATTGTTTGAACCTTAGTTTCAAGTTGAATATCCAGGTCTAAACGTGATATTTACATTCAACTTGTATTAGGGGAATATTGTTGGGATTGCATCTGCTTGGACTATCCCTTGTGAATATATATTCAACTACTTCAGCCTCATTTATAGTTAGCAGATTAGTTTCTCATGCTTATCTGTATAAAGCAATGACTTCTAGAATAATAAGGTAGAAGCCATATGTACATGGAAGTTTTACTTGCATTGTATCTCTTACATGATTTCATGATTGATCTTAGCTAGCACAACGATCTCTGTGACAGGTTGCATGTAGATGGTATAATTGAAAATCTGGACTAGAGCAACTGAGATTTACAGTTGAATGCCTTGTATTTAGTTCATTGAAGATGATTTCATTTCTAATATACAAAACTATGACATTGTTATCTCATTATTTAAGACTGTAAAATAGGGTGTTTGTATGTATAACCTACTATGTTCAGCATGATAGAATCTTTCCTTTGTGTAAGTATGATTGCACTCTAAATGTAATACTCCAAATCATTGAGCAAAGGTGACTTGGAAGGTGTTCATTTAGTGATGTTTACTGTAAAAACCCCTGTTCTCCCTGATTTTTGAAAACTGACTGCTTTGATTGTTTTTTTTTCTCGATTTTGCGTTTTTTGAAAGAAAATGCTGAATAAATTTATATAAAATAATGCAACACCAGAAATGATAGAATCTATTGAAAATATTGATGCCAGACTATTTATTGATCTTTTGAAATGATTACAAATAAGATCCAATAACATGCAACAAAAAGGTAATGATATTTTGATGAAAAACCTGATTAGTGCTGCAAGCTGAAAGAAACTCTGTGAACGTTCTGTGATAACTTCTGAATGAAGATATCTCCTTGAATGCAATAGATCAGCTGATATTTCACAGCCTCTGAACTGCAACACTGAAGATGGCTCGTTCTCCAATGCCTGTAGACAATTGAAACCCTTGGCTTCGTTCTCTGAAGAAGACTTGATCAAAAACTAATTTCATAACATAATGAGCTCCAAACCCAATGAAACCCTTATATCTCCTCAAGAGTTCCAATTTCCTCAATTAGGTTTCATTTAAATAAATTCGAACTTTTTTTTTTTTTTCTTTTTAATTTTTCAATAGTTTTCGAAAGCACTTTTAATTATAAAATATAATTAAAAGTGGCCCCTCCAATGATGGCGACCCCTTCAGCAAAAATCACTTAAGTTATAATAAAATATTATAACTTTATATTATAAACTCCAATTAATTAATATTTAATTAATTCAATTAAATATTAATATCTCTCTCATCATTCATCCGATGCACGAGCCGTTTGAAGCTATCGACTGAGGAAGTGATTCTGAACGCTATCAATCCATACTGCTAAAAATAGCAGGGGTCTCACGCTGAGTGCTGAATACTGCTAAAAATAGCAACTCAGGCTAGAAGTGTCCGAATGAGCCCGAACGAAAGCCAACTGATCAAGTACTGACAATCTGAAGCTGAGCCAAGCTCCATCAAGAGACCCTCTAACCATGCATATTAACCTACGAGGGCTAAGAATAGGCTAAATCCACCAAACTCTGATGCTCGCAAAAATGGGGACATTACATTTACATATAGAATTGGCGTCACAAAGTGAAAGGTATGAATTGTTGGGATGCAACTTGTTCTATCTATTCAAAATTGGTGTCCTAGTAAGACCTAGATTTGTGCCTTTGGAACAATTGCATTATGAATGTTGGATACAAATGGGTATACTAAGTTTGTTTGGATTAGGATACAAGGCAACTCTAAATTTTGTTATGTAGATGCACTTTGTATAGTCTGTTTGACATATAGAATCTGCTTGAGATGATAATTAGGGTTTGATTTGAGATTTAGATAATTGGGTATAATAATCTGTCCTCTGAAATCTTCTAACTTGTAATGGGATTGAATGAATGCTGCATGCACTTGATTGAATGAATGCTGCATGCACTTGATTAAGTTAAGTGAATGAATGGATGAACAAATGCTTGGTTGTTTTGTGTTCTATAGAGCCATAAGTGAAGGTTGTCAACAGTAGGGTTTTCTCTAGACTGTTCTGTTGCAACCTGAGTTGTGGTATTTGTTAGCTTATAAAATATGTTACTAGTTGTTAAATGATGTCCTTATCAATGTTAAATTGTCCCATGTGCTGGAAAAGGTACCCGGGCCCAGACAGTGGTAGGTATCATGGTATGACCATGTTTACCTTGTTAAAATGAGTATTTGAACGTTGATGAGATATTTGTGTTGAGATAATTGTAGAACAAATAATCCTTGTTCTATTCTGCATGGACTCTCTAACTTTGTTTGTAAGAATGGTGTATAGATCAGAAAAGTGTTGAGCTTCACTTCTTGAGGTTATGAGTATAGTCTTTGAGGTTCTTGTGATCTTCTGATCTACTATGCCTAGTATTCACCTCTCAATTGATTTAAGTTGGAAGTCTGATCTGTAGCATTAGAAGAACTTGTGATAAGTGTTAATTACATATCAAGGTGTTTCCATCATTGTTACATTCATTCTTTGAGTGAAGAATACAGTTCGCTGCTCTTTAATCTAGGAAAAACTCAGATTTGAGGTCGGAGCTATAACCATTTAATAGAAACTGGGTAAATTGAATGCTGCAAAGTAAAGTGTGGTTTAAGTATGCATTGTTTGGGTGAAATAGGAGTATGGCGTAATGTTTCCTAGAAAAATTGAATATCAATGATGCTTAACTAGTTAAAGGAGATTAATAGCTATGAAATTCCTTATTGCAGTACTCAAGTTCCTTAGGATAATTGAGTAACTTAGATGCAAATGGGAACTGCCTGATAAGGATGAGCTCTATTTAAACCTATTGAGTAAATTGAATTGGTGTTTCATGCATTGCTTGAGTTGAATGATTTTACAAGGTATTAATTTAGTTAAATTGCCTTGTTTTGTGTGTAATAAGGAACTAATATAGTGATATATCTCTTATATGAATAATCCAATTTGAGTTAGTAAATTTAGTGATGAATTTTGGGAAATTATCAATGTTGGCTATAGATAATAGCATACAGTGAAGGCTTGGACCATCAAACCCTGTTTCTTGAAAAAAGAACTAAAATGGATCATGTGAAGGCTCAGAGTATGAATAGTATATATGATCATAGTTTGAGTCTATATCGTCTTACCTTGTTGAAGTTACTTGATTGAGAAAAGTTAGAATTCCAGAGTCTGAGTATTAATTCATTATGATAATTAGTGTAATAGTTCATGATGAGCGCTTAGTTCAAGTCATGCATTAAAAACTTCATTAAGTCACTTTTGCACAAGTTGTGCATGCTTAAGATTATATTTTGATTTGGTATGGAAACCCTAACTTCATTAATGGGGCTAGTTGAAAGTTTAAAGGATAATGTTTTTTAATTACTATTTTTTAAGTTTGACTAACCTTGCTTTAAGGCAGAAAAGTAGTAGTATAATTGCAATTGATTTTGGTATTTATGTAGCAAATGTATATCTTGTTTTAAGCTGGCCTAGAAAGTATAACGAATGTGGTTATCATTTGAACCTTGATAATTTATTATGTAGTACTCTCTTCAATGTGGTTGAGATTACTCAAATGGAATTGATTCTCCCAAGGTTGAGTTGTATAGAATTAAAGAATGCCCATGACAGTGTTGTCGTTGCTATACAGAATAGGAAATGATGGTACAAGTAGTCTCAAGTCTAATTAATGAATTGTGATATTTTAGAGAAGAATGTTAGTACTTGAAAGTATTTATCTTATAAAGTAATTTCAATGAATGGATCTGCTCTTGTTTTCTTACTTACGATTCAATAAATGGATAGCATTATGGTAAAGAAACTAAATGTTGCAATAAACATGGAAGTATGTATAACTTTAATGCAATGCATTGAACAAATAATGTTTGAACAATGCTTTGAATGGACTTAAGGTTGATCTTGCCTTTAGCTAGACCTTAGTAACTCTTTTGTGACTAATTTTGTCCTATAGGAGGACTCGATGAAATCAAGAATGTGTTACCTTGATTGAGGTAAATTATGGGAAATGTTTAACCCTAATTCACCCCAATCAACTTAAAGGGGTAGCTTGATTTCCTTACCATGCTCCTTGAGACAAACTACAACCCTTAGAACAATCTAAAGCAAGTTGTTTGAGTCTGGTCATAGACCTCGCTCGTTTCAACATATCTATGCTTGTTGTCTTACAGCATGATGCATGTTATTATTAAGGCGTGTTGACTAACACTGAATTAAGTAAGTTGTGCTATGGTGGCATGTTTGATTAAAAATGCACTCACTCAGTGGTTATTAATATATGAGCAAATGTTATATATAACCTTGATTATTCAAAAACATTTCGGTTTGAATTTTTACGGATATGACAAGGTTAGGACAAATAAGATTTACCCCAATAGGACCAAGAGAATATACACATGACATGAATGTTTTTGATGTTGGTTCCCTTTTTAGAAGTCCTCATGATTATGGAAAGCCAAACTTTCATATGAGGAAACCAATTAGAAAGGGGAAAACGTGTTAGCCTCACACAAAGTAAACTAGAGAAAGATGGATTTGGGCTCAGATGTGCAAAACAACCTATTGATTCTTTTACGTAAGAAAACCCTAACACAAAATATAAGGGATAATGTGGATTAAGATACCTATTTTAATGCAGAGATCAATGCTTCCTCTTTGAATACCAATGATGATAATAATGTGAAGGCTAGAGCCCCTCAAAATGATTACTGGAATGAACATGACAAAGATTGTGATTATGAGGCCAAGTTAGAAGACCAAAATATAGATGAACCCATTGATTATATTAAGAAATATGTTGTCCAAAACTATTGATATCTCTGAAATTATGAGTTTATATCATGCACAGTTCTCTTTCATTTGCCGTGATCCATACCATCCAACATTTTTTTTTGTCTTGCCTATTTTCTTGTGATTCATATTATGCATCCATTGGGGGCAAGGCCCCATGTTTGTGTTTTACTTTGGTATATCTGTCGCTACACTACTTGTATTTGGGCATGCAACCTTAGTGTTTTGTTGATTAGAAGTTGTCCATGATGGGTGTATTTCTATTGTGCTTATATTGTTTATACCTTGCCCATTTGGGGCATCTTACACTTGTGCTTATATAAATTACACAACAGGTCCATGTGGGGCAATTTATCGATAACATACATGATTTCATGATGACATAATACTATGTTAGGCATCAATGCTTTTATTTCCTATCTTACACATGAAACTTGTAATCCTTTTTTTGAAATATGTACTTCTAAGGTAGCCCACACATCAAAAAGGCGACAGAGATTATCCATTCCTATTTCTACACCCTGGACCCTAGCCACTTCCATGCTATTTACTCCTCCATGTGAAGACAGTGACAATTTAATGTTTTCAGACGTACATAGCACATGATACTTTTCCTATCATGGGATATCTCCAGGTCACCTTTCTAACTCTACTTCCCATCACATTTACTTAGTGTGGGCTTTTTTACTCACTAAAAGTTGTACACATAATGCATGGAAGATTTTGCACAAGGTCCACAAGACTTGGATTCCCACAAAGGCATCCTCACATGCTCCAACCATATCAGATGCATCATTTCCAATTTATTTTTTTGGAGTTCAGCAAGTCATATTTGTAAACACTTATCAGTGCAAATGTTGTTCTCTTACAACTCGTTGGACACCCACACCCCATAGAGATGTCGAAGACTCACATTGGGATTGCTACCAAACCAAGTGTATCAATTTCAATTCTCCTTTCACTGATTTACAAAATTCATTGACTACTTACACACTTATCCACATGCACATGTTCTTCACATGTTTGCAGTAGGATAGGTTCTTATATCCTAGACAAAGGAGGGTAGATGTTAGTTCCAGGATCTTCATAACCTTCAATGATGAAAATCAGGGGATTTCTCTCCCCTTTCAATTCATTATCATTCCTATATTTTTTTAATGAGGAAACAACTAAGTTACATAAATATTGGCATCTCTACCCCTTAAGAATAGGATTACGTTAAACAGGGAATTACAACATGATAAGTAAGCGTACATCTAAATCAGTGTCGCCCTTGACTAAGTTGCCATGATTAGTGGGATCCAATCCGTCAAAGTCACTTGAGAACTAACCTTGGCCCTATCTGTTTCTGGCATTTTGTATCTAGGTATTTTCGAGATTTTAACCTTGATGGATGGCTTAACAAGCCATCATCCTCTCCAATCACGCTACAATCCTTTCAATTCCATCATTCCTATGTTGACTTCAATAACTCTTATAACTTTTTTATGATTGAAACATCTCCAAACCTTGGTAGGTTTGTTTGTTTGACTTTAATATGCATGCACCCACACACATCAAAGTGGGGCAGTATATACACACCTAATTTTGGTCTGGGGTAGTTTTAGTCCTAGAATTGCATTGTTCAAGGCTACTTGTGTGTTTGTTGATTCTCAGTACCCCAACTGAAAGACTTACCACCAATTGTCACAGAATGCAAATGTGCCACTATAGTAGAGAAAGATTTGAGCTTATTCAAGTATTGAACCACCTACAAAGCTACTTGTTTCTCTCACATTGGAAGGCTTGGGCCATTTCAAATAGCTTTCACTTTTTTTGGATCAATTACCAACCCTCCATCTCTAATCACATCCTCCATTAGGCGAGTGATTCTTGCACAAACTCTTATTTATTCTCATTTAGTAGCAACTTGTTTTCCTTCAAAACTTGTAAAAATTGTTTAAAATGCCTTCGATGCTCAACATAAATCTTGCTAAACTAATATATCATTCACATAAACAATAATACAAGAATCTATGAATGGTGTTAATATTTCATTAGTCAATCTCATAAAAAAGTAGCACGAGCATTACACAACCCAAATGGAAGTACAAGCCACTCTTACAAACCTTGCCTAGTTTTGATTTTTTTTAATAAATCCTTCTCCTTTATTCTCACTTGATGATGCCCAAATTTCAAATACATAGATGAGAGCATAGATGGAATAGCTGGCGAGTAACCACTGAATGGTCGGTTACTCACTAGAAATCCCATAAGGCGAATACTCGCTGCTCAAAACTGCCAGAAAGTTCAAAAAAATGCAAAAAATAAACTAGCAATTGTCGGTTACTCGTTGGTTACTTGCGAGTAACTGATGAGCAACCATCGGTTACTTGTCGATTCTATGGCACACGGAACCCACGCAAAAAACTCAATGGAACCGCAAAGAAACCATGGGATTGGCCTTAAACGCTCAAAAAACGTGGAATTTTGTCTTATAAAATGCAACACACCTTGCATTTCATTCATACAAGATTTGGACCATTCAAGAGTTGATTGAGGAGAATTGAGCAAAGAGATTACCAGGTTAGTGCATTTGTTTTGTTTTTTTTTTTTAAATTTCCAAGCATGTAAAGGAATTGTAATTTAATTAAAAAAGTGTTTGATAAATATTTTTTATTTAATATACAAATTTGATACATTCCGTTTTAATTTCATGCATTCCATCAGATTTTAGTGTTTGGTAATTAAAATTTATGCCTAAATTTTTTAAAATTTTGATTAAAAATGTTGTTTTTTCACCGTTGGCTTTATGGTTAGTTTCCATTTATCATTAAAATTTATTTATTGTTATTTTTAACCGTTATAGATTATAGTTTTCAATTTATTTATTAAAATGTTAAATCATAAATGTATTTTAGTTTCCGTTTTATAGTTTATCGTTATAATTTATTTAACGTATTTTAATTAATAATTTGTATTCACTGTTTTTATTTTTTAATTTTTTTAATATTGTTTTCAACATGTTTGCACTTTGCAAGTTAACCATTAGCAAACAATGGCCTCCGGTAGTACATCGAGCTCAAATTCAGTCAGCGGTAGCCAATCAGCTCCCCCTAATGCTTGCACCGGTGCTTGGAAATATCTAACTTTTATTTGAAAAAGATGACAGGAGGTATCAATTGCATGAAGTACCATCTTTCACGCACTCCTTGTCGCAACGTCATGCCTTGTCCCAATGTCACTGAAGAGGCAAAACGAAAGATGATGGCAGAGCTTGCATCATTGGACAAAAAGAAACTGGAGAGGGCAAGGATGCAAACAACCCTAACAACGACCATTGGTGCCACATCGATAGAGGAAGAACCGACAGCGATGACAAAAAATTTGGCCTTTAGTCCTAATCCATGTCCACGCAAGCACCATGGCACATTTGCATCGACTTCAACTCAATTACACTCATTTTTTGTGCCTGGAAACACACTTGGGACACAACCTTCACTGCAAGCTACATGATGAAATAAACAGGCACATGCGGAAGCAGATAAAGCTTTCACAAATTTTTTGTACTTCAACAACGATCCCTTCAACGTGGTGAGGAGCCTATACTGAGAATATTTGGTTATAGCATTGACAATTCCAAGGAAAGGGTACAAAGCACCCTCTTCAAAAAATTTGAGTGGGAAGTTGCTCAAGAATATTGTTGAAGATGCAAAGGTGATTGTCGAAGATCAAAAGAGGTTGTGGCGTAAATTTGGATGCACTATTCTTTCAAATGAATGGATAGATAGAAAGTACCACACCCTCATCAACTTTTTGGCATCTTCAAATGGTGAGCTAGTTTTTTTAAGGTTTATTGATGCATCAAGTAAAATAAAAAATAAAGAAATTTTGAGCTTGATGTTAGAGGAGGTTGTTTTAGAGGTGGGCATCAAGAATGTTGTCCAAATTATCACAGACAATGCAACAACATATGTGACAGCTGGAAAACTTCTTAAAGAGAGACATCCATCTTTCTTTTGGACACTTTGTGCAGCCCATTGCCTTGACCTTCTTTTGAAGGACATTGACAAACTTGATTGGGTGCGACCAGTTGTAGAATAAACTAGAGAAATAACTAAATATATTTACAATCACCCTTAGGTTCTCAACTTGATGAGAAAGCACGCCAAATAAAAGCTCTTGTTCGAGCAGGGGTCACTAAGTTTGCAATGAACTTTCTTACATTGCAAAGTATTTACAGTTTGTTGACTGCTTTGAAGCAGATATTTGTGTCTCAAGCATGGATGGAATCATCATATTCCAAAACAACTGATGGAGTGAAAGTTGCAAAGACAGTTTTCAATGAGGCTTTCGAAACGTGAGCTACAAAGATCGTCAAGGTAACTTGAAATTGCAATTTAAATTTCAAATTGTTTCCCTTGTTTTCAATTTTTTAAATTTAAAGTATTTATTTTATAATTTATCTATAAGTTTGTAACACTAACTTTAATTTGTTTGTAACTTTGTAGCTGTCTGAACCTTTGGTGAGGGTTTTGCGATTGATGGATGAAAAGCAAAATTCAATGGATTATATTTATGAGGTTATGGATAAGGCCAACGAGACAGTCCAAAATTATTATAGAGGGGATCGTACCAGATTTGATCCCATTTGAAAGTTGATTGATCAAAAGTGAAACAAATAACTCCACCAACCCATCCATGCAACGAGGTACTACCTTAAGCCCAAGTTTTTCTACTCTAATGGCTTCACAAATGCTAGTGGAGAGGTTATGGAGGGGCTCTCAATATGCATTGAGAGTATGACACTTAATGTTGAGGTGAGGGACCTCATTATTGCAGAGTTGCAGAACTACAAGCAAGCATGGAAAAGACTCTTTTCTTCAGCATTAGCTATTCGAGGGAGAGCCAAGCAGTCACCAGGTAATACAAAATTAAGTTTTTACTTGTACCTTGCTTCATATTTACAATTATTAATTTCTTGCAAAGTTTTGAATATCTTGTTTGCAAGGGCTTGGTAAGAAGATCGGAATGGAAATACCCCAAATCTTCAAAGGCTAGCCTTTTGAATTTTATAACTCAGCCTTGTAGCGCTTCTGTATGTGAGCACGATTAGAGTTTGTTTGACTCCATTTACACAAAGAAGTGCAACAAGTTGAGCCAACAGCACCTCAATGACTTGATTTTTGTGCAATACAACCTTCGATTTCGCACAAAGAAGTTGCAGAAAGTATCAGAGGAGCCTCTCGATCTAGATGAGATCAATCCCTATAACGATTGGATTGCAAAACAGGAGGCCCCCATGTTCACAGAGGAGGAAATTGTTGATTTCAAGAGGCAAACTATGGAGAGTGCAGCTGAAGCAGGAGGAGAGATTCGATTGGAGGACATCCTTGAAGATAAGACAGAGGCAGAGGCAGAGGTAAAGGTGGAGCCACAAGAGCAGGGGCAGCATTCTAGACAAAGCAATGCAAGGCAGTCAAGTGGGAGGACTAGAGTTTCTTAGTCTTCCTTAGTTTTTCAAAGAATAGGGAAGAGAATTATAGATTATTGTAATTTGTACTTGTAGTCTTGTAGATTCTTGTATAAGACTATAAGTCTATAAGTATCATTGTAGTTTGTGACTCTGTTGTATTCGCATGATTATGCGATTTTGTACTTTCTTTGTATTCAAATCTAATAGAAAACACTTTCCCTATGTTTTACACTCATTTCATCTATTTTGCTTCTATAATTTTTTTTTTTTAAATATATTTTTAATAAATTCAAGTATTTTTTGCCTTTGTCGGTTATTGTCGATTATTTGACCAAGTGGGTCGAATAACCGTCGGTTACCCATTTTGGCCCCTTGGCAAGTACTCGCCCCAACCGGTTATGTGAACTATTGATGAGAGTATTTGTTCTTGATGGTTATCTTATACAAGTCCCCTATAATCAATCCACATTCTCTATGAACCATCCTTTGTAAGCAAATAACAATAGGAGAGCCATATGGAAAAGTGTTTGAATGGATTACACCTTTGTTCTAACAAAGATTGTGATTGCTTCCTCACCTCATTTGCATCCATCAATGATTACCAATAAAGACAAATGTTGGGAAGAGGAAAATCCAGTAATAACTGGATCTCATGCTCAATTGCCATTTTTTGTTGTATCCCTGTGGGCTCTTGGAAAACTTCTCTAAATTGTTGCAAGAATTCTTCCATTTTCTTATGCTCTTCATTAGTAGACATACAATGAAAAGGTTTGTATTCAGCTACTTCATTATCTTATCTCTCAAAATAAGTACAACAAACTTCCAACTGGCATTAATCAATATTTTGGTTTGACACTTATCAAAGAGAATTTGGATTTCCATTCATATGCATTGCTGATGTAGCTTTTGTCGGAGTGCAATATGCACTCATACAGCCGCAGGATCTCTCCTACACATCATTACCACAGCAAAGCATAGTTACCAGGTTCGGCCGCATCTGGGCCAAATGCGGAAAAATCCGCATTTTTTTCGGCGCGCGGATTAATACATGCGGGTTCGGACTTCGGAGACTTCGGACTTTTTTTATTATTAAATATTTTTAACATTAAAAAAACATAAAACCCTAAAAAGCGCGAACGCGGAAACGGAAAACCCTAAGTTTATGCGCGGGAACCCTAAAAATCGTTATTTATTGGCCGCGAGTGCGCAGAAGTAAAGCACAGCGATTAAGCAAATCCGACGGTAAATACTGAGTGTAAACTGTAAGGAGTCAGGACTGCCGCACTGCGAGTTTGAAGGCACGGTCGGCGCTTGGAAGGCAAGGTCGGCACTTGTTTGAGGCTTGGTCGGCGCTTGGAAGTTGGAAGGCAAGGTCGGAGCTTGGAGTCAGGGACGCAGGGAACAGCGCGGATCACCTCCGGGGTCCGAGAGTCGACTCCACGCCGGACGGACCCAGCAACAGGTTACAGGTAGGGTTTTTTTATTTTTATTAATATTTATTTATTAATATTTATTTAGTAATATTTATTAATAAAATTAACATTTATAATATCAATTTTATATGTTGTTAAAATTAATAAAGTAATATTTATTAATAAAATTAACATTTATAAAATTAATTTTATATTTCGTAAATAATTTAAGTTTTAAGTTTTAACATTATATTTAAATTTTATTAATAATATAACATTGTAATTTAAATATAATTTATTATATAAACAAATATATATGTTAATAAAATTAACATTAAAAAAAATAACAAATATATAATAAAATTTAAATTTGATAAAAAATATTAAAAAATGAAAAACATTTAAAACAAATATTATAAAAAACAAATTACGATTTAAATATAAAATAATTTTCCCTTAACAAATATAAATAGAAATTAAAATAAATTCTATTAAAAAAATAAATATAAATATAATATCAAATATTTAATAATACATTTACTTAAATATAAAATAAATTTTATATTTAAAAACAAATATAAAAAAAAATTAAAAATATTAAAAATAAATTTATATATATAAAAAGTTAAAAACAAATATAAAAAATAAAAATATTTAAAATAAATATAAATATAATATAAAATCAAATATTTAATAATACATTTACTTAAATATAAAATAAATTTTATATTTAAAAACAAATATAAAAAAAAATTAAAAATATTAAAAATAAATTTATATATAAAAACAAATATAAAAAATAAAAATATTTAAAATAAATATTATAATTATTAATTTAAATTAATTTTTATTAACAATTTAAATTTTTTTGATTTAAAAATTTAGTAATATTTATTTATTAATATTTATTAATAAAATTAACATTTATAAAATTAATTTTATTATTAGATGTTAAAATTTATAAAATTAATAAAGTAATATTTATTAATAAAATTAATATTTATAAAATTAATTTTATATTTCGTAAATAATTTAAGTTTTAAGTTTTAACATTATATTTAAATTTTATTAATAATATAACATTGTAATTTAAATATAATTTATTATATAAACAAATATATATGTTAATAAAATTAACATTAAAAAAAATAACAAATATATAATAAAATTTAAATTTGATAAAAAATATTAAAAAATGAAAAATATTTAAAACAAATATTATAAAAAATAAATTACAATTTAAATATAAAATAATTTTACCTTAACAAATATAAATAGAAAATAAAATAAATTCTATTAAAAAAATAAATATAAATATAATATCAAATATTTAATAATACATTTACTTAAATATAAAATAAATTTTATATTTAAAAACAAATATAAAAAACATTAAAAATATTAAAAATAAATTTATATATATAAAAACAAATATAAAAAATAAAAATATTTAAAATAAATATTATAATTATTAATTTAAATTAAATTTATTAACAATTTAAATTTTTTTGATTTAAAAAAATTATGTGTAAAATTAAAATAAAATTTATATTTAGAAATATAGAAAATATAAATATTTAAAATAAACATTACTATTAGAAATAAAATCAAAATACATTTAGATTTTATTCTTTTTGATATATTAGAAATAATAATTTTTTGATATATTTTATTTTTTAAAGTTATGTCATTTAAAATTAAATTTAATATTATTTTGATATGTTTTAATTTTTTATTATATTTTTATAGTTATATAATTTTATTTTATATACGTCATTTAGTTAAATTTAAAATAAAAAATAAAAAATTTATAGTTTTTTAAATGTGTAATAAAAAATGTTTATAAAACTTCTGCAGAGTAAGCTATCATCATGGCAAGCCAACCGCTCGAAAAGAAATATATTGTTCAGCGAGATGCGAATCCCAGAAACATGCAATGCACGCTTTGTGGCTCGAATATCACAGGGACTACAACAAGGGTTCGAAACCATTACATTGGAGGCCCAGATGTGAAAATTTGTCCAATAACGTCGCATAACCCCATGTATGCAGCGTTTGTAAGTCAAATCAAAAGCAAATATGAAACAAAGACAATTGCATCAGTGTCTGAATCTTCAAAGAAGGCCAAAATTCAACGTAGTCTGACACAATTTGGCTCATTTTCTAGCTCAACGCATTCTCCAGCATCTACCCAAGCTAGCGAAAGTGCACATCAAATGTCTCAATCCCAACCTTCTTTGAAAGATATGTGGAAACCGCAGCAAAAACATGAGGTAGATAGATTGGTGGCCCGGTTTTTTTATGCAAATGCGATCCCCTTCAATGTTGTTCGAAATCCACATACAAAAGCAATGGTAGAAGGGATCGCCAATTTTGGGAAAGGGTACACAATGCCATCTTTTGAAAATCTGAGAACTGTTCTGCTGGAAGAGGAGGTGACATCTATATCTAGTGAACTAGATAAAATGAAAAAGCAATGGAAAAAATCAGGTTGCACTGTAATAAGTGATGGGTGGTCTGACACAAAGCGAAGACCCCTCCTTAATATATTGACTCAATGCCCTAAAGGTTCTATGTTTATCAAATCAGTTGATACAAGCAATGATGTGAAGACTGCAGATTTCATTTTCAAATGCATTGAATCTGCTATTCTGGAGATTGGAGAGGAAAATGTTGTCCAAGTTATTACAGATAATGCAGCAAATTGTAAAGCAGCAGGGGATCTTCTAATGAACAGGTTTCGTAATTTGTTTTGGACTCCATGTGCAACTCATGTTTTAGATCTTTTGCTTGAAGATCTTGCAAAGTTGGAGTGGGTAAATAATGTTGTCAGAGAAGGAAAACAAATTTCAAAGTTCATACTTAATCACCGCTTGACTTTGAGCTTGTATCGCTCATTTGCAAAGCGTGAACTTCTCTTTCCAGCTGAAACAAGATTTGCATCTAATTTTATCACTTTGCAAAGGGAGGTGGAGGAGAGGACAGCATTGAGAAGAGTTGTAGTAAGTGAAGAATGGGCACAATCTAAGCTTTCTAAGGAAAGCGTTGCAAAGGACATTGAAAGAATTATCTTGGGTTGTTCATTTTGGGAGGGTGCCGAAAAGACACTAAAGGTTTTTGAGCCACTAGTCCAATTGTTGAGATTAGCTGATGGCATGAAACCTTGTATTAGTTTTGTGTATGAGGGCATGGAGCAAGCAAAAGAACAAATCAAAAAAGTACTGGCAGATGAAGTTGATGAAATTCAACGTATTTGGGACATTGTAGACATCCGATGGAACATGTTACATCGACCTATACATGCAGCAGGTTGTTATTTGAATCCAAAGTTGATAGAGGTGGATCATGATGCAGATGAAGAGGTAAAGAATGGTGTATTGGCAACAATAGACAGGTTGGTTCGAGATGAAAATGATAAGGCTAAAGTGAGAAGGCAGCTGACTACATTCAAGAACCAAGAAGGCTTGTTTTCCCTCAAGGAAGCACAAGAAGACATTGCTAGTATGGATCCCCATTTATGGTGGCAAACGTATGGTTCTTCTACTCCAGAGTTACAAAAGCTTGCCGTGCGTGTCCACAGTCAGTGTGCCAGTGCTTCTGCATGCGAAAGAAATTGGAGCACGCATGATTTGATCCATACTAACAAAAGAAACCGACTAGGAGCCAAAAAGCTCTCAAATCTTGTGTTTGTTCATAGCAATTTAAGATTGCTTGAACACAATCTTGCAAAAGAAGATGACAATCTTCATCTTGGAGAAGTAGAACCATCCTTTGAAGGTGTTGAAGAAAATATTGATAATGTTGATGATTTTGTTACAGGATTTGTTGATGGTGCTGGTGCTGGTGCTAGTGCTAGTGCTAGTGCTAGTTTTGATTTTGAAGCAGGGTTTGATGTTGAAAATGTTTGAAACTTAAGTTTTGTATCAATTTTGAGCTTAGGCTCTAAACTATGGACATTTTACTATCTTTTAATGTAATTCAAGTTTGAAACTTATGCATTTCTCAATTTTGCAACTGTTAAATTCATATTCAATGTTTCATTCCTTACTAGATTAAAATATTTTATATATATATATATATATATATATTTTTTTTTTTTTTTTCCAAACCGGATTTTTTTCCGGATTTTTCCGAACCTTTTCAAGAATTCCGCATTTCCGCATTTTTTTGGCCTCCCGAACGCATCCGGATTTCCGAACCTGGTAACTATGCAGCAAAGCCATCATTTCTCACACACAACAATTAGAAAAAAAATATGCATAATCAGCGGTCTCTCACTATTGCCTTATGAACAATATACAATCTATAGCATCCTCTCTCTACAACTGGCATAGAAGAAGCACAAGGAGTGCCTACTAAATAGGTAATGATTTGGTTTCACAATTGCTTGGTTGTGTGATCAACCCAGATATACATGGATTGTCTAAATAGGTGCACAACAAGATATTGTTCATGCACACATAGAAAGCAATTCATAACAAACTCCCAATTAAGCTTAGTTCCATGAGTGGGTGTGAACATGGCTAAGACAAAAACTGGTTTGGAAACAACTCAAACCATTAGCTAGTGTGAACAGGGCCACTCCAACACCCTCCCTTAAGCACAAAATAGGGAGTGAGAAAAGAGAGAGCAAAGACACTGACTCCCGACAACTAGATCTAATCGGGTACCCATGTACAAAATCACAGTGAAATATTAAGTGTCCTTATGGTAACCAATCTATCTTACCAAAATACAAGGATGTCGAGCAGTTGTAACCACCGAGTCAAATAAGAATTGGTACTCTATACAAGGCTCACTCAGTAAAAAACACTAATCACAAAAAACTGGGAAAAAAGAGTCATTATGAATGAAATGTATTACCGCAAGGTACCCAAAAACTAGTAGAACCACAACAAAAGTGGAGAAGAGAACTTATGCTGCAAGGTGTCCCAAGAGCACAACTCAAAAGCTCAACACAATGTTGTAGTAGGTGCACTCGATGGAGTGAAACCCATCAAACAAAAGTGCACTCAATCAACTCCCTGAACAAGATGTGGTGCGCCAAGGGCTAACAAAGAACACAAATAAGTATGTGCACACACCCGCTCCCCCCCCCAAAATGTCAAAATGGGTGGTGACTCAAAATATATGTATGAGTGGGCCATTCCCACTACGCAAAATACTTAAACATTAACATTGAGCGACACTAGACTAGTTATGCTTCAGAAGGAGAACAAGCTCCACCCCAAATATGAAGGAGACTATCAAACATTAACAATACACATACAAATCTCTCAAGAAGGTGTCCCTAGTGGGGATGGGATAGTCATGCAAGTGAAGAAGAAAGTGTTCATCATGGAGCACATACACATGAAAGAAAAAACTCCTTGACTCTCAGTGTGACTACAAAATAGGTAGGTCCCATCCAACAAAAATAACACCAAGTGATGCAAGAAACCCCAGAATATGATCAAGTTAGAACAGACGTCATCTATGAAATGAGAGATGTATGCTCCACAAAACAAATTTGCCTAACAAGGAGCTCAAACAACTAAAGAACATCAAAAGGCAAGAGGAGCAATGTGCGCTCGAAGAAGCTGAGTTGTGGAGGAAGCTCATCTATAGAGTCCTCTCAAAGAATGTTGTCGACGCTACCAAGAACCATAAGAAATCCACCCCAAATGAACATGAATGGTGGTTGAAGATCCCTGCAAATGAATGGAAGCAAAGTCCACAATTGGAGAATGTGAGGTAACATCCAAAAGAGTGTCAAGATGATTAGGGTCGACAATAGTAATCTCAGGTTTCTCAGTCCTGAGCGAAGGTGCAATAGAGCTCATATGTATCTCACTATCCTCACTAAGAGTGTAGTGAACAAAGGATGGAGATCTATCAAAATATCCCAATGAAACTTTTGCGTCATAACCAATGCCATGTCGAGCAATCCACATAACACGTTGGATACGAGTAGCAATGTCTTGTAGACACTTTCCAATGCCCACAACTCTAGTAGTGTGACCCATGGAACGAAGCATGCGAGAGCCAAAAGCAGTGGTATGTTTCTCAAAAGTAGACATATATGCAGGTGGAACTAGAGTAAATATGTGTAGTGTGCAACAACAAGAGGCACAAAAGTATCATATGCAACAAGAGGAGCAACAAGAACAACGGGTAGCTCAGGATTTGGTAGGTCACATTGGCAAAGTGCATCAAGTGGATGCGTACCAGATTTAAAATTACATGATGGATTAAGAACAAGGACATGAATGTCCAGCATATCAATCCAATGATGTATACCAACTAGTTTCTTCTGCAATGAGCATATGAGGGCATGTTTTCCATGAATCAAGGAGCGCAAAAAAGAATTATGCTTCATTGGTTTCTTGTTTGCTTCATGAATGGCTAGGAAAGAGCCATAGAATCTATGAGTTGCTCAAGCTCTGGTATGGTACAATCAACAATCATGCCAGAATCAAGAACAAGAGCAACAATCATTGTTTCAAAATGTGCATCAGTAGGTAGAGGAGGTGAAGATACCTCATCCAAGTCACCACCAATAATCAAATCTGCAACATGAGTAGTAGGAAGAGGTGGTGGAAGTGTCTCATCCTCAAGAACATGTCCTCACTAACAATGGAAAAAGAACAAGAACCAACAGAAGGAGATGCCAAAGGTTCCTCGTGCATGTGACCATCAAAAATTACATCCTCACAAATAGGAGAAGACAGTGGAGGAAAATCAACAGTCACCAAAAACATCATCACTAACAGAGGAAGAGGTACAGTTGGAGGTGAAGTGACCTCAAACAATAGTGAAATAGTGTCCCAAGCTTCTTTAAGTGACGTGGCATGTACAATGTGAGACTGCAAACTATCAAAAACATGGAGACAAAGGAAACAAAGTGCCTCATATTGACTAAATGCAAGCCACACAATATCTTCATCTATAAAGTTAGGAAAGTCAGTAAGTACAACTCGTCATAAGCCTTTTATCTAGAAATGAACCTATATTTTGGTTTTCCATGTGGTGTAGTTCGAAGCGCTGAGGGGTTGAAACATATAGGAATCCATACTCGAAGACAAAAAACTGATAATGGCGAAAAATGGATGTTGGGTAACACTAAAAATACGTCCAAAAAACAAGTACAATGTAGATATAATGCAAAAAGTGGTCCAAAAGGTCAAGAAACAAAATTGAGTTCCCCGAGAGGGGGTCTGACCGAACCTCACCCTCTGGTCTTCGACTAACAGGATAATGGAAGGTGAATAAAGAGAAAAAACCTCCGATCAAATACAAATGATAGTAAAAAAATAAACCTCTATTAAAAAGGCTCCAACTTTAAAATTTTCAAACACTTTATAATGGTTCCCCCTTTAAAAAATACAATTTACCATTATGAAGGTTTAGGCCCCCTTTGATATTTTGTCACCACTTTATAACGATATATAGCCACCCACTCCCCCCCAATGAAAAATTACATCATAGGCTCTGATACCATGTCGGAGTGCAATATGCATTCATACAACCGCAGGATCCCTCCTGCACACCATTACCACAACGAAGCCATCATTTCTCACACGCAACAATCAAACAAAGAATATGCATACTCAACAGTCTCTCATTATTGTCTCATGAACAATAAAAAATCCATAGCATCCTCTCTCTACAACTGGCTTAGGAGAAGCACAAGGAGTGCCTACTAAATAGGCAATGAGTCGATTTCATAACAACCACTTGGTTGTTGTGATCAACTCAAATATAGGTGGATTGTCTAAATAAGTGCAAAACAATATATTGTTCGTGCACACATAGAAAACAATCTAACAACTAAAGCAAACTCCCAATTAAACTTAACTCCATGAGTGGATGTGAACACAACTAAGACAAAAACTAGCTTGGAAATAACTCAAACCACTAGCTAGTGTGAACACGACCACTCCAACAAATTTCTGTCTTTGACCAAACAGTACTTATCAAAATGCATTTGTTGAATTAAAACCTACATTACTGATACGGATACAAGCATGGATATGGGTACAAGAATCAGATACGGGGATTTTTTTGGGGGGGTTTGGATACGTTTGGATACGACTGGACAAAAATATATTAAAAAAAATTAAAAATATAGCATATAAGCAAAATTAACCACATAATATGCATAGAGGAAACAAAATAAGTTAAATAAAAACTTCAATATGACGTCCATAGTTGTATTTTGAAGTCCAAGAGTGAACAAGAGTGAACAAATGTGCAATGTGTCAAGAGGTGAAGTGAATATCCAGACTTCCAACAATTGTAATGGTGTGACATATTGTAATCTCCTTAGTAATATCATTTGCGGTATGACAAGCCATCCGGCATGAGGGGGGTTGCAGGGGGGGCTATTTCACGCAACTTTTGATAAAAATGAGTGTGAATGTTGCTTTTAGGTTGGGAATCCACTTTAGTTTGTTTTGAATTGTATTTTGAAGTCCATGTTTGAGTTTTCATTAGACAAAATTGAAAAAACAATTTAAAAAAAATGTCTTTGACATCCGAGAGCGTGGGGGATACACCCAGGGAGCATTCCTGGGCTGCGGATACCCCTGAATACGTCACCCAGACATATCCGAGCGTATCCGCAACCCAAGGACGCTCCCTGGGCATATCCCCTGTGCTCCCAGGACCGAGGGGGGACGTATCCGGTAGCGTAGATTAAAATAAAAGATTAACAATTCATTGGTTTTAGCACTACCTAATTTGCAGCTACCATTTCAGGTGAAAATGGATGCAAGTGACTATGGTATGATGGTTGTCTTAATGTTAGGAAGCAAACATATTTTTTATCATTCAGAGTTATTTCATAAAAGACTTTCGAATTATTGTGCATATGATAAGAATTTTATGCTCTTGTTCAAGTGGTTAAGAAATAGAATTGTTATCTAATGACAAAAGATATCATTATTCATACAAATCATAAACCACTTCAATATTTTCAAGCCCAATCAAAATTGCAGCAAGCACGACACTATAAATGAATAGGTTTCTTGCAATTGTTTCATTTGGTTATCAAATAAAAAAAGGTGTGACTAACAAATTGGCTAATATGTCTAGACCTCCTTTGGTTTCAACTTTGGACACTATAACTCAACTTGAACCTTTTGTTTAAGAGACATATGGTGAAAAAAAATGAAAATTATATAGATTTTGGGAAGATATTTCAACAAGGGGTGATAGGGGGTCGAAGGGGAGTGCAAGCGTTTAGCCCAAAGAAGATTACTATCTCCATGACGGATTGCTTTGCAAGTTGGGTAAGGTTTGTGTGCCTAGAGAATGAAGAATTCAAAAAATGAGGGAAGTTAATACTTTGAAAGTTGATGGTCATTTTGGTGAGGAAAAAACAATCACACATTTGCAAAGGTATGTTTATTGGCCAAGCATGCAAGTTGACATTGCAAAATTTATAAGGGGATGTGTTATGTAGCACAAACAAGCCTAGCAATAGAAAGTTGGGTTTATATATGTCATTGTCAGATACTTCAAGAGCATGGGAAAGTTTATATATGAATTTGGTAAGAAGTTTTTTTAATCAAAGAAAGGGCATGATTACTTGTTTGTTGTTGCGGACCAGTTTAGAAATGTGTATCTTTATTCCATGCAAGAACACTGTTAAGGGCAATGATGCAACTAAATTATAAAAATGTGTATCCCCATTCCATGCAAGAAAACTATTAAGGGCAATGATGCAACTAAACTATCTTTCACTGGTGTTTGGGTTTATTTTAATTTTCCAAGTTCTATCATTTCAGATAGGGATCCAAGGTTTTTGAACAAATTTTAGACTACGTTGTAGAAGAAGATAGACACTAAGTTGAAGAGATCCACAGTTTTTCATCCACAAACTAATGAGCAGACTAAGGTAATCAATAACACATTGGTGCAACTCTTGAAATTTTGGCATAAAAAAACATTCTTATGA
This sequence comes from Torreya grandis, assembly GCA_037957365.1. Taxonomy (NCBI): domain Eukaryota; kingdom Viridiplantae; phylum Streptophyta; class Pinopsida; order Cupressales; family Taxaceae; genus Torreya; species Torreya grandis. Next base: position 2,072,448 of record JARHVA010000646.1, read on the forward strand.
TTCATAACAAATAGATCTCCTTTCGAGACATATTTTGGTTAATTCATTCTTCTACTAATTCATTTGTTCTAGTTCATTTGATGTTTTGTTAGGACAGCCACACAAGAATGTAATATCCCAAAATGGAATATAACACTGAAATCTGGAATTTCAGACAAAGCCTAGCCAAATGATATAATTATCTGAATTTTACAGAAAACCCTAGCTTTCTGAAAATCACCCCAAAGCTGTTATAAAATACTTCCAAACCCTAGCAAAAGTTTAGATTATACCAGCAAAAATTAGGGCACAAAATGATGATACCAACCTCAAACCCTAGGCGTCCTCTTGCTGGAAATATTCATAAATTCAACAAGTGCCCTTCCGAGCCAATATATTAATGAGAACCTTACCAAAATGCTACCAACAATCATGCAAAACTCAACAGAAAATTATCCAGGGTTCTGCGGGGATGCGCCCCCTTTGCCCCAAAATCCCCAAGTTTCTGAGACGAGGACGTTAGGGGTAGATACCCCTACTACACCTCCATGGCTGTTGTGAACCGTCGCCATACCCCAGGGCGTTTCCCTCAAAGAAGGGACGTCTGCGGGGTGTCTAGGGGACTCTGAGACGTCCTTAGGGCGTCGAGGGGACGCCCAGACATCCATCAACCCCCAAGAAACAGGTTGATGGACGCCAAAAAGGCATTTTTTTAAATTTAAAAAAAAAATTGATTTGTAAGCCCTTTATCCTAATCCTAATTGCTAATGGGCGCCACGCCCACCCCCAAGGCCTCCCAAAAGCTTATTCATGATGTTTCAAATCCAATGGCAAAATTATTCAATGTGCAAGCAAAGGATGAGGCAAATGATGCCATTGGCAAATTCTTCTTTGCCAATGGCATTCCATTCCATGTGGCTCGCTCTCCTTATTATAAGGAGACTGTGGCAAAAATAATAAGAGCAGGACCATCATATGTGCCACCAAGGAAGACTGAATTGAGGACGACAATCTTAGATAAGAACTATTCCAAGGTTAATATTTTAATGGAGAAAATGAAAACACTTGGGTCACATATGGATGCTTCATCGTCATGGATGGGTGGATGGTGTTAAATAATGTAATAAAGACTTAACTAAAATTAGTTAATGTCTAAACTGATAACCTCCATAACTGTTGTAACAATTGTTGTAACCAATTTTCGGTATCATAAATAAGATTGATACACAAATCAATAGATTGTGTGCTTTTCACAAATATCTATTCAATCATTTGCTAACAGTGGTATCATAGCCACCACTCGAGGAAGCCAACATGGTACGAGTGTTTTTTCGTTTGAGAAAACCCTAGTTCTAGGGTACAAACGAGAGGAAGAGGGAGAGAAAGTCGACGAAGGAGGAAAGACCACACATCTCGTGAAAAATCATGGAAGAGTTTGAGGATCGTCGATGAGTTCAAGCAGTCAAGTAAGAGCACACAAGGAAGCGTCCAAGAATGATGCGGAAAACTTGAACGCAGCGGAACCGTGGAGATAAATCATGGAAAGGGCATGTGAAGACTTGCAGAAAGGTCATGTAGAATCACAGAAAGACCTAGATCGACAACAAGGTTCTTGAGGAAAGACAGCTGCAGTCAAAGGAAAAACAACGAAGCTGTAGTCAATCACGAAGGGCACGCAAGATCGTGGTGAAGGACACAAGAAGGGCACAAAACAACACAGAATCGCAATGCGAAAGGAAAGGTTGCAGTCGTGGTCAGGAAAGGTTGCAGTCGTGGTCACAAACAAATCGCCAACAAGGTTGCAATCGTGGTCAGGTACAAATCGCCAATAAAATTCAATCGTGAAAGGGCACAATCCCCAATAAAATTACAGTGAGTTCACATATACCATTTGACAAATTTTTGGATTTTTTGTAAAATATTTTTTCCGAGGGGTTGAAAATTGAATGAAATCAGGGAAATTTAAAAAAAAACATATAGTTCAATTTTTCAAAATTTTATTTTATTGGTTAAACATTTTTCGGAGTGAAAAATGACCAATATCCAAAATCTCATCCTTCTTGAGGCCCAAAAATTAACTAAGCAGAATTATGTGTGGAGTCATAAACTCTTGACAATTGCAAAATTTCGTGATTGTGACAAAATTATACTTGACACAAAACAACGACCGCCAACGAATTTTGCCGATTATGACAAACATCATAAAGAAGCCCTTTTGTTATTGAAACTTTTTGTGTCGGATGATATGATTCAAGAGGTCCAAAATGTTGCACAAGCAAGTGCACTATGGACCAGTCTCAAGAACAAGTACAAGACTTTGAAAAAGGGTTGAGTACTTTATTTGAAAAATTTGTTGTTTTCCACAAAAATGACAGAAAGTGGGTCTTTGTCAGAGCATTTATTACAAATGAAAAATCTTCGTGACCAATTGTCAGCCATCAACAAAAAGGTGGATGACGATAATATGGTGGCTCTTGTTCTGAATAGCTTGACACCTTATGAATCATTCGTGGAAGCTTTGCACCTGATGACAAAGAGGAACACTCTCACTTTTGATCAAGTGAGTTCATATTTGCTGCAAAAAGAACGCAGGACGACGCACTTCAATGAGTCCAATTCTAGCCAAATGGAAAGTGCATTTGCTGCCCAATCCAAAGGGAAATGGTAAAGACATTCAAATACGTTCTCATCTTCCCCAAAATTCAAGGTAAAATGTTATTGTTGTCAAAAATTTGGTCATATTAAAAAAGAATGTAGAAAAAGACAATATGATCTAACCCATAACAAGAAGGCAAAAGCACATGCAAATGTAGCAGCAATTGACGCTGAATCTGAAGAAGAATATGCTCTTATGGCATCATGCTCTGATGAGAAGATTACCAGTGATTGGTTTTTGTATTCCAGTGCATCACGACATTTTACATGTCAAAAAGACCGGTATGTTAATTTCACTACAAAAGAAAGTTTTTCAGATTCAGTTTCCTTGGGTGATGGTAGATCACATGTTGTAGAAGGGATAGAAGATATACACATTGAATTGAATAATGTTGCAAAGTTCATAGTCAAGAATGTTAGGTATGTACCTAAGATGAACAAAAATCTTCTGTCAATCAGTCAGTTAATTGAAAACCTTCACATTACAGTGAATTTCTCAAGAAAGAAATGCATTGTGTCTGATATCAAAAATGATAGTCATAGCCCTAAGTATTGGGCAAAATGGCTTGTATAGACTTGTTGATCCTGCCATTGTCAGTTTGAATGCATTAATTGTGGAGGATAATCCCAGTGTTGTATGGCATGAGAGATTTGGACATCTCAATTTTCAGTATTTGGCCAAACTCCAAAAATCGAATATGATTCTTGGATTGCCTACTATCCAGATCAAGCAAGATATATGTGCAGGTTGTTTGGCTGGCAAACAAAAATGAAAACCTTTTCCCACTGAAGGTGCTTGGAGAGCAGAGGGGCTCCGTGATCTTGTTCATGCAAATCTATGCGAGCCATCTTGGAAGTCATCTACTATTCTTGGTGCAAGGTATTTTTTGTTGTTCATAGATGATTTTTCTAGAAAAAAGTAGGTCTACTTTTTAAACAAGAAATCTGACTATTTTGCTGAGTTTGTAAAATTTAAAGAATTGGTAGAAAACCAAACAAGTCGGGGGATCAAAACCTTACGATCCAATAATGGGGGAGAATTCACTTAAAAGCAATTTCAGAACTATTGCGGCAAGGAAGGAATTCATCGACAGCTAACAACCCCATACACTCCTCAGCAGAATGGAGTGGTTGAAAAGCAAAATCGCACGATCATGGAGATGGCTCAATCCATGATGCACAACAGAGTGTGTCGTATAAATATTGTGGAGAAGCAATAAACATGACAGTCTACCTACTGAATAGAAGTCCCTGCAAGGCTTTGGAGAACATCACTCTGGAAGAACCCTGGTCCAGCATCAAACCAGAGGTAACACATTTTCATGTTTTTGGTTCTGTTGTGTATGCTCTCATTCATAAGAAACAGAGAAGTAAACTAGATTCTAAATGTCCCCGATATTTCTTTGTTGGTTATAGTACTCAATCCAAGGCATATAGACTAATAGATGTGTCTACTGACAAGATCATCAATAATCGGGATGTTGATGTAAAAGAAATACAATCATTTTTTGTTTGTAATCAGCACGATGTCTCTGATCATCCAGAGGTTTCTAGTATTGTACTTCCTCTAAAAGATGAGAAACCACATGTTTTGGAGACACCCTCATAGTCTTCAATGCAACAATCTATGGTTAACACTCCATTAGTCTATCAACGTTGTCAACTTGAGTTGACCACTTCTCCATCTAATGTTCAGCAGGAACAGGAATCCTTGGTGCAGAAGAGACCCAAGTGGTATTACACCACTCTACAGGATGTACGAGAGGGAGATCTTCCTCAATCTCATACACGGTCTCGACAACCAGGAAAGTCAGTTGTAGATTCAACTGATGATGAAGAGCTTATGTATTTTGCTCTTGCTTCTAATCTTTTCACTATTTCAAAGCCCCAACGATATTTCGATGCACAGGGCAAATTGAATGGGAGAAAGCGATGCAATTAGAATATGATGCTTTGATGAGAAACAATACCTGGACATTGGTGGATTTGCCTCCAGATAAGCAAACCATTGGCTGCAAATAGGTGTACAAAGTCAAATGCAAGGTTGATGGTACTTTGGACAAGTACAAAGCCCTTCTTGTTGCGAAAGGATTTTCACAACAGGAGGGAATAGACCTATGAGGAGACTTTTGCTCCTACTATAAAAATGGTCACATTCGGTTACTTCTTTCTATCGCATCTCAGTTTGGTTGGAAAGTATTTGGATGAAAAAATATACATGGTGCAGCCTGAAGGTTTTCAGGAACCTGGTCATGATCATTTGGTTTGCAAATTGGTGAAGTCTCTTTATGGGATTAAGCAGGGTCCTCGATCCTAGTACATCAAAATTGATCAGCATCTACGAGATTATGGATTCAGACGGAGTCCACCTGATCCAAATCTCTATTTCAAAAGCATTGATGATGACATTGTGATACTCATTGTCTATGTTGATGACCTTGCCATCACAGGTAGTAGAAACACAGCGATTCAGAAAGTCAAATCAGATTTGTGCATTGCTTTTGATATGACTGATTTAGGCCTCCTACACAATTGTTTGGGTGTAGAATTCTAGCAACATGACCACTCCATTTTCATTGCTCAAATCAAGTATGCCACTACTCATTTGAATAAGTTTGGAATGATGGATTGTAATTATGTTTCTACACCTATGGAGGTAGGGCTGAAATTATCAACTCATGATGATTCATCACTGGTCAATGAATCATTATATAGACAGTTGGTGGGCAACTTGATATATCTTACCACCACTCGACCAGAGTTTTGTTTTGTTGTGTTAGCTACCTTTCTCAATTTTTGTCTCAACCAAAACTAGTACATTGGACAACAGCAAAACATGTTTTGCGATGTCAAAGGAACTCTTGACTTTGGCATTCTCTATCAGAAGACAGCAGATTTCAAATTGATTGGTTATACAAACTCTGATTGGGGAGGATCAATTGATACTCGAAAACCTACCACCGGGTATATGTTTTCTTTTGGTTCAAGAGTCGTTTCATGTCAGAGCAAGATTCAACATACCCTTGCTCTCTCTTCTACTGAAGTAGAATACAAAGAAGCAGTCAGTGCCAATTGTGAAGCAGTTTTGGCTACGTCAGATTCTAGCTAGTTTGCAACTTTCTTCATATACACCTACTCCAATATTTTGTGATAATCAAAGTGTATTGAAGTTAGTAAAGAATCATGTTTTTCATGCTCGCACCAAACACATCAAGATACATCATCACTACATTTGACAGTTGGTTGATTCTAGTGACGTTTCTCTTCACTTTTGTGCTTCTACAGAGCAGCCAGCAAATCTAATGAGTAAACCTCTTGGTTCTATTCTTTTTGTAAAGTTTCGAGACAAACTTGGAGTTGTCTCTAGTTTAGTAATTAAGAGTGGGTGTTAAATAATATAATAAAGACTTAACTAAAATTAGTTAATGTCTAAACTGATAACCTCCATAACTAATGTAACCATTGCTGTAACCAATTTTTGGTATCATAAATAAGATTGATGCATAGATCAATAGATCGTGTGCTTTTCACAAATATCTCTTCAATCATTTGCTAACAGACGGACATCAGGCATCGTCCACTCATCAATATCATGGTTACAAGTTCAGTTGGCCCTTATTTCCTTAGGGCTATTGATTGTTCAGGGCATTGCAAGGATGTTGATTTTCAATTCCAGATCCTCAAAGATGCTATAGAGGAGGTTGGGCCACAAAATGTGGTGCAAGTAGTGATAGATACAACCCATGTGTGCAAAGCTATAGAGAAGTTAATTGAGGCAGCCTATAGACATATTTGGTGGACTATTGTGCATGCCATAAATAATGCACTCAAAGACATGGAAAAAATCCACTAGATCAAAGCAGTTGTTAGTGATGCTAGAGATGTGCAGATGTTTATCTGCAACCACCACACTTCACATGCACTCTTCAAGGCTTTATCCAAGAAAGAATTCCTGAAACCTGTAGAGACTAGGTATCCATCATACTTTATTCTCTTGGAGAGGATGCTTGAGTTGTAAGAGGCATTGCAACTAATAGTTATGACAACGAAATGGAATTGGTGGCCTGAGTCGAAGACAAAGCAGGGGAAGAAGGTGAAGGAGGTGTTGAAAAGTGATGTTTTTTCGCTGATGCCAAATATATTGTCTCCATCATTACTCCAGTCTTCACAGTGATTAGATATGGGGATACTAATGCACCTACCCTTGGAGAGGTGTATGAGTGCATTGATACTATGCTTGATCAAATGAAGGTTGTTGTAAGAGAGGACCCCACATTGCAATTCTACACAGAACATATTCAACCAATCATTCATCATAGATGGAAGAAGCTCAACACTCCCTTGCACATGGTTACCTATGCATTGAACCCGAAGTGGTATGTGCAAAGCCCTGGTAAAGTTACACCTATACAAGATGCTGAAGTGAAGGCAGGGTTCATGAAGGCCATTCGAAAAATGTATGATTCTACAAAGGCCAACATCATTTGTACTGAGTGGACAAAATTTTCCACTCTTAGGGCATATTCACAGGAGGTTGAAATAGATAGAGAGACAATGGCACAAGAGAAACCAGTTTTGTGGTGGACTTTGCATGGACCTGCTTCTTTGACTATCGATCTAGCCATTCGTTTGTTGTTCCAGGATTCTAGTTATGCTGCTGCTAAGAGTAATTGTTCTACTTATAGCTTCATTCACTACGTTAAAAGGAACAAGTTTGCCTCTAGGAGGGTAGAAAAGCTTGTGGTTGTACATAGTGCCTTGTGTCTCATTGACCGCAACACACTTACGTACAAGGAGAGTCCAGTAGCCAAATGGGATGTAGAGCCAGAGGACCCAGCACAGATTGATGATGGTGCTACACAGACAGGGTTGGTTAGTATTGGTTTGGAGGAGCTTCAGCATGTGGAGTCTTGCAGTCCTAGTGATGAGGAGTTTGGCGAGAACTTCGGGGATGATTAGCCATGGACTCATTAGTATTTAGTATTTTGTTCTTGAATATTGTTGATACTTGATTGTAATCATGAATCATCATTATGAAATTTTGAAAGTTTTGAATTCGATATTTTCATTTTCAATGTTCAATGTTCATTGGTTCAATGGTTCAAACTTGAAACTTCATTGTTAAAAAGTTAAAACTTAAATGTTAAATTGTTGATGTTCAATGCAATATACTTATTCCTTATACATCTTTTTATAACTAATTTTTCAAGTATTATATGTATTTGCACTGCTCCCCCGCCACTGCCTTTCTCACCCCCCTTCCCATCGTCCCCCCGCCATCCCCAAACTTAGGTCCCCCGTCCCCCCATCCCAAAAACCCATCCTCGCGTCCCCCCATCCCCTCGTCAGGAAATTCCATGCAACTATGAAATTATCATACATTTCAACAACTATTAGGGCACAACTATAATATTTTATTCATCAAGAAACAGGGATAATTTTAGAATATTACAATCAGAAATTGGAACCTTTTTACCAGCCTTTTTCACAACTTATAATAGATGGAAAATTATATAAAAATATAATAATATTTCCAAAATTTGCAAAAGAGAATTTTGGCCACAAATAGCCATACAAACAATGAAATACACTCCCAAGGGGAGTCACCTAGTTGCCAAGAAGGGAACTAATGTGTTTTCCCACCAACGCTGCTCTAAAACCTGAAATTATACCGTTTATATGCCATTTGCTGCCCTAATTGCAGCCATCCAACAAGTCGCCACACTTGGGGAAGCAATTGCAACCTTTGACGAAAGCTACATTGTTGAGTTTGCTCAACATTAGATGGATATCCTGTCAAATCAAACCAATGAAGCTCAATGCAACCTGTTGTCAATCTGAAGTTGCACCCTGAATCGAAGACGTGCTGAAATGGCTAATCCTCTCTCCAGTTAAAACAATGAGATCTTCTCACCAAGGTGGGTGCCTCAATGGTGAGAAGAACCTCCAGAGAAGGCTATTCTTGTAAGATGTATCAATGAGGATCTCTACTCTGCGTTGCGGACTACCATGGAAAAGGGAGAAAGAAACTCGAAGGGGAAATCCTACCTAATGACGGTGATACACCAGAATGTTGATCCACCCTACTTGGAACCTTGAACACTGAACCAAAAAGGAAAAAGGAAGACCTTTGATTTCAATTGATCACTATGTATAAGTATTTCATGAGAAAGTTCGATCCAATGACAAAAACATGAGGGAAAATGATTGAGAGAGAGGTCTAATACAAGACACTATGCAACTACCTAACATCCACTTACAACTTCAACAAAAGACATAAAACACTGAACATGACCTACATAACATGATAAGCTAACAACTAGGTACGAATCAGAATTTGAGAAGGGAAAGAAATCTATCACGTATGCATATTGCTGAATGAATATACACTATGCCAGCACTTGAAATTTGAAAGTACAGTCCTATTGATTAAAGAGGTTACACAACTCACCAATGACAGAGTCTGGTCTTACCAAGAGAGGGATCATTTTTACAAGGTTGAAAAACCATTAATATAGAAAATTACAAAAAGCCAAGAGATTGGCGTTTGAAAATAGAGAGGGAGTAAACTTAAACCAACTCAGCCTTTACAAAAGCCTATTTTGTCTTGCATGAAAATTTCTTGCGTTGAAAAGTGGACGGTGGGCTCAAACGTTTGACTTTGCTTATGCATGATCCATTGAGCCATGTCTAAAATTAGAGACTAGCTCTTTGGCATTTGAAAGTGGACCGCTGGGCTTGTTAAAACACCCACCTCTCTTTGCATGAAAATCCACGTTAAGAGTTAATAAATGAGCTCTACTCGGACTGCTAGAACGTTTAGAGAAGCGTGACTTTGACTAGTCAAACTGTGGGTCAACTAAAACTTAGAAATCTGCCAAAAATAGCTCTTGTTCGCATGTATTTTTTATTATTTTGGTCTGCCTGTTCGTGTCTATTTTTGGCGGGATTCTATTTTTGGATTATTTTGTCTATATTTGGTCTATATTTCCTCGAATTTCCTGGCTATTCCCTTATAGCCTAATTCTTTCGGATATTCTTTTTTATCTACGGATTTCCTTTGGTCTCGGATTTTCTTCGGATATTTTGCTTTGTCTGTATATATTATCTTCGGGTTTTTTGGCTATCTCCTTGGTCTTATATTCCTTCAGATTTCTTTTTTGCCAATTTTTCTGATTTTATTCTCTTTCGCTCTTATGTCTTGCCCCCTGGATTTACCTTTGGTTTTCTTGCAGACTTTTATTATCTCCCTGGATTTATTATTTTCTGCCCCTTTTCATTGATTTGTTTGCATTTTTCCCGAAGGAATCCTTCGGACAAAAAGTCCAAAGGAATTCCTTCGGACGTTTTGTCCAAATGATATCTTTCCTTCTAAATTTTTCTTTTCCTTCTTTATTCCCTTGGGTTTTTTCGCTTTGACTTCCTGCGGGCTGTGTTTGGTCCGTTTCCTTTGGAATTCTGTTGACTCTTAGCTTATTCTTTCCTTTGGACTTTTATCTTGCGGAAAAAATGTCAGTCTCCTCTGTGTTTGACAATTATTCCGAAAGAATCCTTCGGACTCTTCACTGGGACCTACTTCGGATTTTTCATTGCTTGTTACTTATAAAAAGAGATAAGTCATTCACCCTAGGAAACCCGAAATGCACTATACTGAGTAATTCGGGTTTCTAAACCTAAATTATTTCTACTAATAAAACTTTCATAAGCAAAGCACTTCTCAAAACCTAATTTGCACTGTCAAGAGTAATTCGGATTTTCCAACCCAGATTACTTCTGTTGATAAAACTTTCATAAGCAAAGCACTTCTCAAAACCCGATTTGCACTGTCAAAAGTAATTTAGGGTTTCCAACCCGGATTACTTCTGCTGAGGGGTTTCAACTACTAATTCCTCATAAAGTGAAATAAGTTGTGTCTCTTGTAAAACCCGAAGACTTCTTCCAAAAAACCTGAAGTCTTGCTTGAATGCCCACCCTCTCACACTTAGGCAAAATTTTGGTATGTAGGGCAAAAAATGGCCAACACAACCCCTGAATGAGCATGCCCTAGTTGAATGTAAAGGTTTACATCCTTACTCCAACTTCCATTGAAGGGTTTCGTCCTCAATGGCTAAGTTAGGCGTTTTCGTGCTTAAGTTTACAAATTCAATTATCAAAATCATACATGCCTTCAAATGAATCACAATCCTCCTTATATACCTTACTCCTCAAGTTAGACGCTCCATTTGAAGGGAAAGTACAAAATGTTATAAGGTTAATTTTCTTTTAAAATCACTAATGGGCTATGTGAGCCCCATTAACTCAAAAAGCCCCCTCTTTTAAAATTAGAACAATTTAACCAAAGGTATCTTTATATAATTTGAAGAGGAGTTAGTGCTTCCTTTTTAAGTCCCCTTTCCCTTACCCTAAGGAAAACACCAAAGAATAAGGCCACGGGTCCTTTTTCACTCTTATGTTCAAAAGGGGGACATGACAAAGAAGCAAGAACAAGTGGACTCAAAAGTCCATAAAGCTAACAAATTCATTAAAAAGATAGGACAAATACACCTCCAAGTGTGAGAAAGGTTAAAGGAGTCTCAACCAAAGTACAAAGCAAGCCATTATCAGCATAGCATTACGCATAAGTTCCATATTGAGGATAAGGTATGTTGTACTTGAGCAAATAGAGACTCCCAAGGTAAAGCTAAGAGGCTAAACCCACAAAGGTATGATCCATTTGAGATTCTTTAACGAGTGGGTAAAAATACTTTTAGATTGGACCCACCCCCATTTATGTACATTTATTCTATTGCGAATGTTTAAAAAATACATCTCTTTAAGCCTTCTATGCTAAACGAAGTAGTTTTTTTATTGTTATCAACCACTGCAGATCTTGCTCCTAATGCTCCAAAGGATTTGGAAAAGAACTTTTGCAAAAGAAAAGAAATTCAAGGAGAGTGCAAGAAAGTTGGTGAATTCAATTGAAAGGATAGTTTCCAAGCAAAGTCATGAGGTATTCAAAGGAGCTAAGGGGGGAAAAGTTCCCTCAACTTATGCCTCTCCTTAAGATTTTGCAGCCAAAATCCTCGTAACTGGGGAGGCATGATCCAACTTGAATAATGAAAATGTTAGAAAAACAACTAAGCCACTATTCTCATGAAGTCGTCAAACGATTGAAGTAATAAAGTATGCACAGGGGGGCTATAGAGATTGTAGGAGATTCTAAGGTGATCTAGACTCCTTGGCATCAATTTCAATTGAAGTAGTTTCTTGGAAAGTAGGGTATTTTTGTCCCATGAAAAAACTGTGGGTTAGTGCAGAGCAGTGGCTGCACATGTGAGAGTTGCAGTTGTGCATGTGACAATGGCCGTTGCACATAAGGCAGCGAGGGTTTTGCAATGATGCAGTGGTTGAGCATGTGTCAAGGGCTATTGCAGAATTGATGCGATGGTTTCACAGAGAAGTGGCAGTTTCAAATGAAGACTTGGAACAGTTTAGAGTAGCGGATGCCAATGGTTTCTCTTCCTTTTCTCTGCCTTATTGGTTTCTTGTTGCATGCTCAGCCTGCTATAAAAACATAAATAAACCTCCACGGGGCATTAGCATTCCTAGCAATTCATTTTACTCAATGGAGTGTCTTAGGAGTTGAGTGCAGTAGGGAAGTGTGGTTTGAGCAAGTTGCAGAGTATGAATGGATGTTTGGGCATGTTGTAATTGATGATGTTCATCAAATTCTAGCAAAGGCAGTAAACCTATAATAGCATAAGGAGATAGTAGCAAGAGGAGGAAAGACTTCACTCTTCTAGAGTTTTTCCCACATTGGTTTCTCCAAGGTACACAACTTGTGTAATTTTGTTGTGAATGTTTGCAATTTTCTTGCTCTTCCTTCGTACAATTTTCTTCCTTTTCAGTTTCAACACAAGACAACTCAATTCTATGCAAATAAAGATTGTTCTACGTGATAATTCGTAAGAAAACAATCAAGTTATGTTGGGAAATCATAGGACTCATTTTGGTTAAATATATGAATATCCATAGTAATTATAGATCAAAAAAATCTATTAATCACATCCTTTAGAGCGAGAAGGTCGGAAGGGAATTGAAGGAGTGTCTAAACAAAGGAAGTTGCCCAATACATAAATTTATAGTCTTAACACCAAAAAAGTCGATGCTCAATGAGACCCATAGAGGCAACCCTCTCTTAAGAACAAAGTGCCAACTATGGGTATTTCTCATGGCCTGAAGTGAATCACCTAGGGATTTGACTCTGAATATAAAAAATTAGCATAAAGACATTCTCAAGACAAATGAGTTCGGCATTAAATTCAACTTGGACAGTGCACCAAGGAATCTTCTATTTGCAAGAAATCAAAAGTTGAAATATAAAGATTTGAACACTCTTGATACATGCTTGTGTTGACAATTTTGCCCCACAAGCCAAATCGTCACCATTACCATTCGAAACTTCGCTCACCATGACCATTTGCCTTGAAAACTAGGTCTTGACCCTTGAAAAATCGAGGATAAGTCACTTTTGTGCAGGTACAGGGGTTTTCTCATCAGGGAATGATCATTTCTAGCACTTACAGAGCAATTCAAGTTTGCAAGACAACATTACTTATAAGCTTTATAAGTAATACGCAGGAGCACCTAGAGAACCCGCAAAGGTCTATGGCAGTTTTAGTGCTAATTGGGTTTGTGATGTTACATTACCTATTAGCTTTTATAAGTTGAAGCACTCGAAGAACCCGAATGGGTCTACAGTGCATATCGGGTTTACAACAGTGTCTTACTTATTTGCTTTTATAAGTAAAAGCAATCCGAGGGCCCGAGTTGGTCTACAGAGGGAAGCGGGTTTGTGCATTGACTTGCCTTATAAAATTTTTACAAGTAATGGCACTTGTAAAGCCCGAAAAGGTCTTGGACATTGCGAAGGGCAGGTGATTTCTTGTGAGGGGCACTTCAAGAACAAAGTGGACCTTTCATTTTTTCCTAAGGGTATGTGCCCTTATGGAGGACACTTCAAGCACGAAGAGGACCTTTGCAAGACTTGTGAGGGGTCGTTTACAATTTCTCCGAAGGTCCCCTGCCCTTGTATAGGGCACCTTGATCGGTGGCGGGGCCAGGGCATTTTTGAAGGCAGACATACCCTTGCGGAGGGCACTCAGGCAGCAAGAGGACCTTTTCCATTCTTTCGAAGGGCATTTTTGGGAAACAAAAGTCCTTGTGGAGGGCACCTTCATAGTGTCAGGGACATTTTGAAAATTCCCGATGGGCACATGCCCTTTGAGGAAAGATAGCCAAATGAGACGAATTCCTTGAAGCTTTTGTCCGAAGGAATTGAAAAAAAGACCCAACGAAGGATATACTCGGGGACAAGCCCGATAGAAATAAAACAAAGGCACAAGGAATTCAGGAGGGACAAAAAGCCCGAAGGCTAAAGCGTAAGCAAAGGCCAAAAAAGAGAAAAGAAAATGCCAAGCCCTGAGAAAGAGAAGAGACAGAGAGTCCTTCAGACAATTTGCCCAAAGGACGAAAACCAAAAGCCCAAGAGCCGAAAACCCGACAGTAACCAGACAAGACAAGACCTGGCGGAAATAAATAGAAGCACAAGAAAATATAAACATAGAGCCCCAACCAAAATAAAGCCCGAATCCCAAATTAAAGCAAAACACAAGAAAAGCCAAAGAAAACACGAAGTGAACTTAGCATGATTAATAGCATGAACAGAGACATAAGCACAAACAGGACTGAACCAGAACTGAACAAGAAGTAAGACAAACGCGGAAATAGAGACATGAGCAAAGACTAAAGTAGAACTGAACATGGACATAAGCATGAACAGTGAATAAAACAAACGCAAAATAAAGACAAAGGCAGGATGAACAAAGATCATGCACAGACTAATGTGACTCCAACGAAGTGAACACGTTTAAGAAAACAAGCATGCTTCAGTTCTGAAAATAGAGTTGTTTTGCATGATGAACGGTCAAAGTGTTAAACGTTTCAAACAGCGAGAAGTTTCATGCACGTGAAGGAGTTTCCAAAAGAGGACACGGTCCATTTTCATTGCTTCACATGCAAAGACAAATCCATTTTTGACTTGCTACAACTATAGTTATTTCTAGTTTTAGTTCTCTTCTATTTTCTACTCTTTTCTTGTAAATTATGCTATTTAAGCAGGCTTTTTAGCCTATCTCTATCATCCATCCCTCTTTTGGTAAGACCAGACTCTGTCATTGGTGAGTTGTGTAACCTCTTTAATCTATAGAAGGACTGTACTTTCAGATTTCAAGTGCTAACATAGTGTACATTCATTCAGCAATTTGCATACGTGGTAGATTTCTCTCCCTTCCCAAATTTTGATTCGTACCTAGTTGCTAGCTTATCATGTTATGCAAATCATGTTCAGTGTTTTATATGTCTTTTGTTGAAGCTGTAAGTGGATGTTAAGTCACTGCATATCTCTCCATCATTTTTCCTCATGTTTTTATCATTGGATCGAACCTTCTCATGAAATACTTATGCATAGTGATCAATTGAAATCAAAGGTCTTCCTTTTCCCTTGTTTGTTCAGTGTTCAAGGTTCCAAGTAGGGTGGATCAACATTCTGGTGTATCACCGTCATTAGGTAGGATTTCCCCTTCAAGTTTATTTCTCCCTTTTCCATGGTAGTCCGCAACACAGAGTAGAGATCCTCATTGATACATCTTACAGGTACCAGCCTTCTCTGCAAGTTCTTCTCACCATTGAGGCACCCACCCTCATGAAAAGATCCCATTGTTTCAACTGGAGAGAGGACTAGCCATTTCAGCACGTCTTCAATTTAGGGTGCAACTCCAAGTTGACAACAGCTTGATCAACAAATACTAAACTAAGAATACCAAACCTTTGACCCATATAGAACTATAGCTTTAAGGATTGTGTTGAAATGGCACATCTAGGAAGGAATATTCCAGAAATATATTTAAAAGCACTAGCACTCCAAGACAAGCAATAAGACACATACTTTGCCAAGTAACAACTATGATGAAAGAGTTGGAGTTAAGATGGGCCAATACACTAAGAACCCAATCATTTGAAAAGTCATAACCAAATTTTCCTTGGAGAAGTAAAATGTTTGAAAAAGAATCAAATGCAACAACTTGAAACCACGTCGCAACCAGCCAAAAAAAAAATGTTTGCAAATACAGTAATTTTATGGACAATTCTATTGCTATTGATAGAGCAACCATCATTATAAGAAGTTCGATAGTACACCTACAATGAGGGATGATTGTTCTAAACAATTATTAAAAGATGTTAGATTTCTAGGCTTACATGCCATTGTAGGAGTGTTTGTGGGCTTGTGTTGGTGATTATAAGTGCTTGGGGTTGTTTGATTATGTAGGAAATTAAACTTAATAATATAAAGCTCAGAAACAATGAATAATATTAAGCATATGATTGAAGCAAGAAGCGATAAGCCTCCTGCAAATAATGCAAGGGGCATGGTAGGTGAAGGAAAGAAGGAATAAAATAACCATAAATCCCCTTTCTCGTTCTTTATCTCCCGAAATTCATCACAGTTTCAAACCCTAGTACCAATTTTGCAAGACCTTTAGTATGTGACCAATTAGAATGAGGAGAATTTGGCCAGAGATGGAAAGAAAGCATTCAAGGAGACACTAAATAATGTCAAAAGTAGAGGCAAAGGAAGGATTTGTGCTACGAAATCTTGGAGGGCTCTCAAACGCAAAAACTAAAGGAGGGACAAGTAGAAAGAGGTAGGGCTCTACTCTCTATGACTCCAAATGTAGTCCTAGTTAAAATATTTGATAAGGAGGAAGATCCCCTTTCAATTATTTAAGTATTTTAAGGGCAAAACCCTTCTAGATTTTTATTTGAATTTGGCTAAAATCTAAATGGTTTAATAATAGAATATTACAAACTTTGTGTTGAATACTTAAGCCAGGGCTTTTTTATTTCTTTCGAAATAGCTAGTATTGCTAGGATTGTTTTGCAAAGAGGATTTTCTTTATTGTGGCTCGTCCCTTTTTAAGGCCATGTCCTCGACTTTTGAGATGGAAATTGTAAAGATAAATGTGTTTGGTACCCCTGAGTGGTTGGAAGTGAGTAATGTGCCCATTCAATTTGGGGGTTTTGACTAAACTATTGAAACCAATTGGAGATGTTTAGAATGTTGATGATACTAATACTCTTCGTCCCCAAATAAATGCTAAAGTATTGATATCTTTGCATGTTCATGGTCATCTTCTAGGAGATATTAAAATTGTGCATAATGGCTTGTCTATTTTCTAAGACTTAATAGGGGTGGGTAATATATTTGTATGTTTTTTATATAAATAAGTTGAGCATATGACAAAAGGATGCCCTAGGTGGTTAAACTTGTGTAGCAAACAAAATTATTTTAAAAAATAAAACCATAAGTATAAAGATAATGTCAAAAAAAATCCCAATCAAAAGGTGATAGATGGATCTCATAAGCAAGAGGTTCCCCTAGTCCAAGGAGGGTCCATGCATGAATGTAGTTGAAAGGTTCATATACCCATGTTGTTCAAAAACTGCAAGGGATAGTAGAGGATGGAAAAATGGTTATGGCTAGAAACAAATCAAGAAAAGGGATAATGATCGAAGGGTCAGGGACAGAGGATGATACCATAGTTTGCATACTTGACTCAACTCGAGCTCGATAAACCCAAAAAAATTGACTTAGCAAATACTCAACATCTTTAAAAAATACTCAAATTTCTTTAAAAACATAAATTTTAAATAATTACAATTACAAAATGCATCAAATAAGTTTGTAAAACGGTGGGAAGTGTTGTATATTATACTTGAATACAAACTCTGAAATTGCATCATCATTTCTTTCAACATTTCCTTTATGCTTTCGTGTTGATATGTATCTTTCCCAAAGCACCATCCCGATTACACTATTGTGACACGTGATGAGCTTCAGGTGGGGCATATGCATATACAAGTAGTTTTTAGCTTCATCATTTATTGGCACTCTCTCATGCAAGGGCTCACCGACACATCAAATTTCCTTGAGTGCATGCCTTAAAGGGTGCACTGGGAATGGGATGGGATTGACTCCTAGCACTTTGTGAGAGATGTTCTCATGCTATTATATCATACCTACATACCTTCATGCAATCTTATACCTCCTATGATGTCTCACTGAAATCTTGAAACACTGCAATATGGCTAAGTCTGAAACCCTGAAACCCTAAAATCTGATAGTCTGAAATATGATAGGATCCTCCAAAACCCAGAATTTGCATTATAACTCCTAGAGTTGCCAAAACCACTCTCAAACATCCTGAAAGTATATATATAAAATATAACTTTAAGTATAAGAAATGTAAAATTATAATTAAACATTTACTTTATAGATATATTGGTTGGTTCCAGCTCCTCTAGCCTGTCTTCAACGTTTTTTCCACATTTGGACTCCTCAATCTAAGACTCGCAAGTATAAGTGAAAAAAACTCACCAAAGAAAAAAATTGCGATTATTTGTAGACTCGCCGAATACACGACAAGTATGTATACTTCGGATGATACAATTGAAGAAGATAGTTTTGCATAGAAGTTGGATAAGGACACTTATGTCTTGTAAAAGCATGATCCAATCAAAAATGTCTTGTAAAAACATGATCTGATAAAAAAACCACTAGACTGTGACAAAATTGGCAAATGAGGAAATCAGTAGCTCTAAATCCCCAATAAGAGGAAACAAGAGGCCCCAACAAAGGAAGATAATATTAGTAAAAAAGTGGTACGCACCAAGATACTTAGATATGTTGAGAGGATATTCAAACCCAAAATGGCTTGAAAGTTAGCAGTTGGAATGGCTTGAAGCCCCTATTAAACAGATAGTTAAGATATTTAGATCTGATGAAGACAAGTTGGATTTTCTCCTCCTGCAAGAAATCAACCTAACAGGATTTCAGATTAACTGGGTGCTCAATTTCATTTGGAGACACTATATTCAAGTGGTTACAAAGCATAAACAAGGTAAGAGGAGTTAGTTATATTGAAGAACAAGAAATGTAAAGATATGATTGTGGAAACAGCAACTTATTGTAATCCAAATGTCTAGGTGATAGTCAAGCAAGGCGAGAAAGTGTTTTGAATCATTTCCCTCTATGCCTCCAGCTCCAATGATTATCATGAGAGGTCAGTATTGCAGAATTGGCTTGCCATTAATTTGAATAAAACCCCTTGGATTATTGGGGGTGGGGAGGATTTCAACATAGTGGAAGACAAAGAGATTAAAGAGAGAGGCCTCTCCCTCAGTTGGAAAGGTGATGAGTTATATTTCTGGTATAAAATGAAATGAATGCTCAATGTACATGACACGCTATGGAAGATCAAGAAAAATGGCAAAAGAAACTTGTATATGTGGTGTAACAATCAGCAGGGAGGATTTATTCAAGATTGGACAGATTACTTATCTCAAGAGATCGTTTGTGTTCCAACAAGTGCAGAATGTTGTAAAAGTTAATCCCTTCACATTATCTGATCACCCCCAAAATTAAAGTGAAAATTGAATTTGAAAACAAACAGCGGAAAGAAGAAATTAAGTTCCAAGGTCTTTACAAGTTTAACATCTCTCATCTAAAACATAAGGAATGTGTGGAAGCTATAAAATCTATGTAAAATATCTCAGCTTCCATTTCCAGTTCTCAATGTCCTACCAAAAAATGGGAAACTTCTCGTGGAGTTTGTTAGAAATTCCTCGGGTTTTATGGAAAAAACATGCCTTGTGAAAGGAAAAGACAATAAAAAGAACCTCCGAAAAGCTGATTATTGCTGAAAATAGACTACAACAATACAACAAATTTGGAATTACAGAGTAAATATACTAGAATTAAGAATGATGTAAGAAATTTCTGGAACTATTAGGAGAAAGGTGCCTAAATTAAAACAAGGTTGAACTGGCTCAAGGAGGGTGACAAAGATTCCAAATACTTTTTCAAAATGTTGAAATTTAAGCATGTGAGAGAGAAAGTTGAAGAAATTGAGAGTAATGGGACAATATAAAGAGAAAATACTGATATAGCTAAAGGCATCTTTGAGTTCTACCAAAACTTGGCCCTTCACAAGTAACAAGGACACTGAACAGAATATAAGAATCTGTGAAAAGAATGTCCCTAAAAAAGAGTAGGGATGAGTCTCTTCAATTAGAAGAAGACCAAAGATGAAATTTTGCATGCTATCAAAACCAAGAAAGATGATAAAATCCCTAGCTATAATGGGTTTCATGTTGAATTTTATAAGGCTAACTCTGATTGGATTGTGGATGAGCTACATGGGTTATATAAGAATGCTCTTCAAGTTTGTATTTTCGGTCCTGACATTAATGAAGGCATTGTCAAATTCAATCAAAAGAAGTGGATAAGAAACAGATATATATTTAGAGACCTATAATACTGCTGAATGTGTCTTATAAGATAAGTGCAAAAGTCTTGCCTTTCAGATTGAACAACATTCCCCTTAAAATTGTGTCTGAAACTCAGACAGGCTTTGTGTTAGGAAGTTACATACTCGGAAGGAATGGAATGGACTAGGGAAACAAGGCAAAATGTCTATATGGCATTGCAAGATTTAGAGAAAGTTTATGATAGAATAGAATGGAAAATTATGGAATTGATGCATGAAAACAGTGGGTCTTGGAGATAGGTTTGTAGGAATGATCATGGGTCTGTTTCAAGATGCTTCCGCACAGATGGAAATCAATGAAGGACTGCCAAAGGAATTTGAATCCCAGATATCTATCAGCAGGAGTGTCCGTTAGCTCCTTTATTTGTGTTGGCAGCTGACGCTATCCATTATCAATAAAGGAACTTGTCCTACCCAAGGATCAACTTCTTGAGGTTCAGTTGGCGGATTTCTTGTGCTGAAAAAGAGAATATTGAAAATTTGCACAAGAAACAAGATATATATTTCAGTGCATCAAGGTTCAAGATCTCAGTACAAAAATCTCACATGTTAGGGCGGCAAAAGGTGTACCCTCACTGGTTCATCAATCAAGGATGACAGTGGTATGGGCCAAATGTGATTGTAAGGTACTTAGGGATCTATCAACACTTCTTTCCTTTTTTCTGCGGAATATTGCTTTACTTTGTTCCTTTTTGTTTTTTGGCTTCTAGGATTATCTTTATATAGTTCCTGGAACTTTCTATTATTAGTTGTTGTATCCTCAACTCCCACTGACCTACATTTGGTCATCTGTGGACATTAATAGAATTTCTTTCCATCTTTCTTTCTTTCAAAGACCTGGAATTGGGATATTGGAAAAGTGAATAAGAAACTTACAAATGGCAAGGTCATCTTTTGTCACTGGCAGCCTGGCAGGTAAGTTTTAAGATTTTCAGAAAGTTCTCTCCCATTGTATTAATTGCGATTCTTGCTGGATGTTTTCTAATGCTCGTTTTCATCAATTGCATAAGATTGTGACAGTTTTGTTTTTTTTTTTTTTTTTTTGTCAGATGGGAAAGAAACAAGAAAGAGGCATTTTGTTAGATGTTATATCGCACTGAAACGAAAATTATGGGAGGTATTAGGTTGAAGGATCTACAGTTGCAATGCATTACTCTTGCAGTGAAATGGAAAGCATAGATATGGGTGGTCTCCAGTGAAGATTCTTGTGAGAAACAATATTAAGAGGGCATATCCTGATGGGAAACCTCTTTGAAGGTTTTGAGTGTTGTGGATCTTATGTTTGGATCATTTTCAGTTATGGTTCCCCTATTTTTAAGTTCATTTTGAAAGCTTTGGAGAAAATGAAGCTATATTGTTTATCAGCCAGTTATAACTTGGATGGGTAAGAGATGTCAAGATTTCATATCTGTATGGTGGAACTTATCTTACAGAAACAAAGATTTGTCTTGTATTAGAGGTGGTTGTGCTCTGACATCAGACAACAAAGGTATTGAAATTTTGGAAATTTATATGGGTTGCAGAAGTGAGTTGACTGGGATATTCTTAAAAGAAGGTTTCGACTGTTATATAAGGATAGGAGAACATATACCTGTCTTTCTAAAGCCCTCGTATCTGCAGATGGTGGACTCTCCTTGGACTAGGTTGAATTCATTTGATTTGAATTAGAATGGTCTGATGGTACCCCTATCCATGAGATTGCAACAAAAGATCTTTATCATCTTTTTTTTTGGGGGGAAATGCCAGCATTCTAAACTTAATGAGATTTGGAAGACTTCTAATACCACCCAATCTCAGAAATGGAGATGTGCTTTGCTTTGGGCTTCTTGTCTAGAACCCCAAAAGATCGTGTTTTCATCGGTTGCTTTTACGTAAAAAGCAAGGTTGTCTGAGTGCATACACCCAACCATATTTGGGCCGCAATGGAGACACACCGGCACCCAAATCCACACCAAGGAAATATAATGCACCCTAGTGCACCGGTTGCATTTTCCTTAATTTTATACACATCGGGTGCTACATACCCGCATCTGCAAACCCAGACAACCTTAGGCAAAAGCTTGTTGAGGAAACTCGAAAAATATGAAAAGAATGTTGGAATGTTTTTAATGTGTAACAATGTTCAAACAATAAAACATGTTTTATTTGACTGTCACCATGCTCAACGTGCACGGAAATATATTATGCACGGTTACTCTATAGTTGCTAAGAGACATTGATTGGAATGATATATGGACCAGATCGAATTGTAACAACAAATATTTTGTAATGTCCCCAAATTGGGGATATTTTCTGAAATCTTATTTTTATATGAAACCCTGGCAAAAGAAGAAAATATGTTTTTTCCCACAACAAACCCTAGTTGCAAATATGCTCCAAAATTAACATTAAAATATGCTAAACCCTTCAAATCAATTATGAATCCTTTTAGCAAAGATTAATCCTTCAAAAATCCAAATTAGCCCTTCAAACCCTA
This sequence comes from Torreya grandis, assembly GCA_037957365.1. Classification (NCBI taxonomy): domain Eukaryota; kingdom Viridiplantae; phylum Streptophyta; class Pinopsida; order Cupressales; family Taxaceae; genus Torreya; species Torreya grandis. The sequence goes on from JARHVA010000646.1 coordinate 2,094,984, forward strand.
GGCACCTAGATTCAAAAAATAAATATGATCTATGGCAGCCTTTTGATGACAATTTCTATAGTGTTTCACCCTCAATTGGTCTTCAAAATTAAAAAAAGAATACAGTTGCAATCAAATATCTTTTTATGATGTTTTTTCCTTCACAACAAGCTGAATTTACCATGATAGATATTTAGAATAATATAGAAAATTCCAGACTATTTTTTAGAATCAATATTTGACCTCAAACTCTCAATGAGGTCCTTTTTCCAAATCGCCCAAGGCTGAAAATATTATATAAAAATCACATAATAATACTAGGGCAAAAAATGGCCCTCAAACACTAGCAAAACCCCTCCAAAACAAGTCACCAACCTCCACAGGAAAGTTGCCACCCTCCTAGAGCAATTTTTCAACCTTTCAAGCTATTCGCCCCACTTGGAAACCCTTATTTTTTGTCTTTTCTGAATTTTGATGAACAATGGCAACTCTTAGATGAAGTTGCCCCACAAAAGAACGAGGGTTTTCGTCCTCAATCTCTTTGCTTGAAGATTTCCGTCTTCAAGTCCAAAGCTCAAGCTTTTTCGTGCTCAAAACTTATAAATTCAAATTATGATCGAAGATGATCTTCAACAAGAACCCTCAAATGTTTTTATACTTCTCCCCAAGTGAAGCACCCAATTTGGGGGGGAATACCTTTGTTGATATGTTTTTTCAAATTATAAAAGAATACCTTTTTATAATTCACTTAAGTGTCTTAATACTCGTGACCTTTAAAAAGTCCCCAACTTAAGTGAAATTATAACAATAAATTGCTTTTACAAGTATTATTTACAAAACCATGTGTTTCATTTATTTTTTTCTTTTTCCCTTAGCCCTTGGGAAACTAGGCAAGGCTAAAGGTCTTCAATAGTGTCATGTCCAAAAGGGGAACATGACATATTCTCAGTTTTTGATACCCTTTGGCTTGTTATTTCAACAGATGTGTTGTGGTGGATTCGTCACCAAAAAAAATATATGTTCATCAAATAAGGGCAGAGACCCTACTGACTTCACAAGTGAAGTCACTCTTTCTAAAGTTGTATTGCAAGCATCAATGTAACTCAAGGATACAATGACAAAATATGAGAGAGTTTCTCAAAACTGGACCTTTTCCAAACAAAAGAAACTACTCTAAATTGAGTGGGAGGCTGCGAGCCTGTAGAGAGCACCCTTGCCACCAAATGAGGTTATAGATGAAGATGAGACTGACCTTGAATCCAGGCTGCCAGGGGTCATTAGGAGATGTATGCAGGTATAAAAGGAAAAGCATGAGGATCCTAGTTCCAATGATAATCAACAGGGTGGAGATAATGATCCTCAAACATAGAGGCAAGGCAACCAGAGTGCTAAGAATGATAAGTCAAATGAGGAAGCCAATAAAGACAGTGATAGCAGCAGTGCTGAGTTAAAAAGGGACGAAAATACCAGAAACTTTGTTGTACACATGATAGATCTCTAAACAGAAATTTTAGGAGGAGAATACCAAGAATTACACAAGGAGATCAGCCTAGAATTATTGATTAGGTAGCTCGAGAAAGTTTAATGATTACACCTGAATTTTCCCAAAAATAAATTCAAATACCTGATTATCAAAGATATACATTGACTCAACAACAAAGCAGTTTCTCTTGAAATTTGTATCAAAAATTAATGCCACTTAAATTGATTTGGGATGGATTCATCGTGTTGATATTCTAATCTTTATGACATTTTTATTGTAAGGTATACTCATATTTTTCTAAAAAAAATGGTCTTTCTTGGACACTTTTTTAATGGAAACGTGGAAGAAAGCAAATCAACAAAGACAATTGGTGTTGCCCAATTTGTGGATTTCAGTGACACTTCAAGGTTGAAGCATTTGAAGAAAGAGGTACGTGTAATGATTCCTACTTTATGTTTCCTACTCTATATTATATTAGAACCTTGTACTTTTTTTAATTATAGAACGTTGGGGGTTTTAGACAGTCCCCTGCCACTATAAAGAGCAACAATTAAAACCACGTGCTTTAATTACCAAATGGCCACTTGATTAAAACATTAGAGAGTTCACAACCTATTCTGGGATTGCTGACCAAACAAACTTAAAATTGCTCATGGACTGAAAAGGCAAGAAAGAACTAAGTAGAGAGTCTTCATCCATGAGCGCAACTCTGCTCCCTCATTCCAAATTGGTGTACCATGAGCCATCCTCATCAGCAATTGGGGTTGGAATGGTTGTATGTTCATCATCTACTTCTCCCTTCCTGCATAAGGTACTTTAATTGAAATGTATTTAGGAAATCAAAGAATTTCCTTGGTTCACACGAGGAGCAAAATAAATGAACTGACCAGCCGACATGGAATTAATCCTTAAGGTCAAAATGCATTTGCCTTTTTGTCTATGACCAAAGATACCCACATGTAGCATCCCACAAGTTGCCGTAGGACCAGATTTGACAATTATCATTGCGACTGGCTGTTTGATGTTGGGATTGGATACTTGTGGTCAACATGCATGTTGTCTTTTGGTTGTGGATTTAGCACACTTCCAATTGCATTCGAATGATTCAAGATTTGTGAGTTATCTTGGATGTGTTACTTGGAGACTACTCATATTGGTCACTAAGGATTTTGGCCATCTTTGATTGCAACTTACTGTAGCACTGGCAAGAGATTGGTCCTGATTCTTGCAACATTAAGGATGGAACATGTGATAGGTTCCGGGATTTTTAGATATCCAAATTTTAAGTGAGTGATGTTCATACCAGCAGCTGACCCATCAGATTTCAGAGGGTGCAGATTGCAAAGTTTAACACTGCACATTCCAAGAGGGTTCTATACATGTTGATGTTCCACTCTCATCTAATTGGGAGAACACGAGGTTTCAGATTTCAAGGTGAGACATTTCAGATTGTAAGTTGATCATTGGATACAGTTTGTGGTGATGTTCCAGAGATGTGCACATGTTGATATCTTAGATTGTCAGTTTGGAGAGAATACTTTCAGTGTATTTCCAGTTTGGTGTTTACAGATATTTTTGGCTGTGAGATACCTTGACAGGGCCCAAAGTATCAGTATTTGGGACTGCGATGATGTTCTAGATTTGGAACTAGCACATCATGGTTCATGTTGGATTGATTTGCATTTCAGCATTTGTGCATGTTGATTGACTTGTGCATTGAGCACTTGGGTGGGTAACAATATTGGTGAAGATCAAATTTGTGATTTGGAGAGTTGTTTTCAACATGTTTGTCAACATTTGTAGATTGTGCGATCTATTCTGAAATTTTGTGCATCTAGTTGACGATTGCATTGTGTTTTCAACACATTTTTTGTGGATATTCCCGATGTTGCATGTAGCTGGAAATATCTTTTCATTTCAGGGATTTTCTACAAATGTGTTTGCATTGTCCCAATTGGTGATATCTGGAGATTACTCTTCTTTTCAGGATTGAATATCTCAGAGTTGGGTTCAGATTGTAACTAAGGAGACAGCACTTACACATCGATTGAGAAATGATAGTTGGCATAACGTTTATGCTACAAGCAATTCTTTATGTCAAAGTGATTTGCCGAAGATAGGAGTCAATGACTCTCGAGACCATTAGGAGAATGGTCCTTCATCAGCTTGACATGATGAGAAGTCAGGGATTTGAGAGTGCTCTTCAAGCACATTGAGGCAGTTGACCTCTCAAAGATTTGGATATCCATGGCAGAGATAACATGAGATATCACAATGGATAGATTTGAAAATTCGTAGCAGGAGATAGCATGAGTTTGTTATAAAGGGAATTCTGGCATATACAATTCACCTTTGCAATGAACATTTTGGGATTGTTGGGCAAACGAGTGAACAATGTAGTACTAACATATTGAGAGGATTGAGGCTTAGACTTAGAGATATGATTCCTGCATCATTTCAGTTGTTGAGAACGAGTTGAGCAGACTTTGGATCACAGGAGGGCATGTTAGAAATTCATCCAAAGAAAAATATAAGAATAATGAAAATGCATTCAAAGGAATGGAAGGCAATATATAAATATTGGTAATACACTCGAATGAAGTTGGAAGGTGAAAGGTCACACTTGAGCTTTGGTTTCTCCCTTGTATTTGAAAGGGTTGTAAACTAACGTATTATATATCTTTGGACATGAATGGAAAATAACAAGCTGTATCGACACACATTATTTATCTTTTGCATGTTACTGTGTATATTTTATCTATCTTTCAGCTCTGTTAAAATCCACAGGTGGTTTCAAAGCATGCTAGAAAAGATGTGAGCATGGAGAAATTGTTGTGAGGATAGCTGTGGTTTGTCCAAGAAAAATCGAAGCCATAGCAAAAGCAAAATCTGAGCGTGAGTTTGGAAGGAGAAGGAAGCAAAGTGGCAATTTTCATAACAATCTGAGACAGCATCACTAAATTTGCAATATCAGTGATTTAAAATGTTTTGGAAAGCTAACAAACAGAAGAAGAAAACCCAGAAATATTTTAATGAGATTGCATGAATTGAAAGAGCAGTTTTATGCAGAAAGAGAGCAAATATTTGAAGAATTATTGTAGTTGTATGGAGATATGTGAAAGAAATTAAAAGGTTGCTGTTTTGTGACTGAATTCAGTGCAATTTGAAAGGGCATGATTCTTTCTTCACTGCTGTTTTAAGAAGATGAGATAAGAAGCCTCTATAGGCGCTTCAATCTGCATGTGAAGGGTGCAATGGAATTGTACGCACATGTTTTAATGCTGCAAAAAATTGTTTGCTGTAAGGATTTGAAGTCAACATTTTTTCTAGTTGTTTAATGCTCCAATAATGTTTGTTGGGCATGAGAATTGATGCTGCAAAAGTGTTTGGCCTTGGACATGATACTCGCTAATTGTCAAGTAATTTTTTCTGTGTCTTTTAAGAGTTGGGTATGCAAAAATTATATCCTTTTCATTTTTTATTTTAAAAGTATCGGCAATTTCAAAGGGGTTATATAAAAATTTGGCATTCAATATATTAAATAGTTGCATTGGGGGATTGAAGATAACATTTTGATAAAACATTGCCGAATCAGAGGTCATGTGTTCAAAACCCAGCAAGTCTCAAACTTTTAGTAAGACTATGTAAGCCCATTTCAAACTCAAGTTTGTCACATAGGTGAAATGATACATGTGTTTTGGTATAAGACACTCATTAGCCGTCCAATGGTTCCAAGTTCAATCCCTCTCCACTCCAAAAAGTGAAAATTTTGTTTTTTGCAAACTTGCTACAGTGAATTTTTGCCCAAAAAACACGATGAATCAGACCTCATGTCACCATTTCTGTCCTAAGTTTATGCATCCTACAATATTTTTCAAATGATAAATGTGTTTTTGGTGTAAGACACTCATTAGCCATCAAATGGTTCCAAAGTTCAAGCCCTCTCCACTCCAAAAAGTGAAAATTTTGTTTTTTGCAAACTCGCCAAACTGAATTTTTGCCAAAAAATCAGGACGAATCAGACCTCGTGTCACCATTTCTGTCCTAAGTTTATGCATACTGGAATATTTTTCAAAATTTTCAAGTGTTTTAGAAACTAGACTCTGCTAGCTTTCCAGTGAGTGGTTACGTGATAAATTCCAAAAAATTGAGTTGGTAGATTTTAAAATTTCAAAACTCAGACGGAAACCAGAATTTGAATTGGTGATCTAGAAAGCTTTAGATTGTCATATCTTTGGCATACGGTATCCAAATGCACATCACGACCACTCATTCTTCATGGAGAGGGAATTTTGAATGCTGTTGTGAGTCAGATATTTAGATTGAAGCTTTTCTAACATTACATTTTGGTTGTTATCACCATGCAGCTTATTGTAAGCATGTTGAGAATTTGATCATATGTCACATTGTTTTGCTATAATGGAGAAATAAAGGTGTATTTTTGTTGAAATAAGGGAGTAACACTTATAAATTGACTTGTTCGAACGAGGTCCAAGTGCAAAGACCTGTCAAACAAAATACTTTGTTTTCCGAGCATTATCAGTTGAACCCGGCTTGGATTGCACCAAGTGTTTTGTTATTGCATTTGCATCATGGGTTTTTTTCTCTAATCTAAAGGCATCCTACCATTGCACATTCAAGAGAAAACTAGTCATGAGCCAAATATGACAGTAAAGTGTTGGAGGCAGTTCCAGCCTCCATTTATGCAGTTTTATAATCAGCACACTTTGTTGTGATAGGAGATAGATCATTTACAAGATCTCATCAAATCTCAAGGAACACATCCTAATCTTCATCCTATCAGTGTTGTCAAGAAACATGTATTGTCAATCCAAATGTAAAACAAAGCAACCCTATTGTAGCATCTATTAGTACTTAAAATCTTATTGTGAATAATGTAAAGACAAATGTTGATGAATCTACTGTTTCCAAGCCGGAGGTTGTTCAAATGTACTCCAAGCCCATTGTGAATCATACACATGTTTGAAATCCTATTATGGAATCTTCACTTGTGCGAGTATGTATTAGATTAAATAAAATACAGAGAGAAAATGAGATTGAGAATAGCAGAGCACACATTCAACGTTCAACCAAGCATGAAGGCCTATTAAATAGGCAAACAAATGAAATACCCGTGAAGCATGAGACGGGTATAATAAAACTAACCTATGTCGGCTTGCATGAAATAACAAAGGCCGAATAAACAACTAACCTCTTAACCAAAGTGGTTAAGGAAACTAACCAAAATAAATTACCTTAGTAAATAACCTAAGGTAAATACAATAATATGCTAACACCCTCCCTTAATGACTAAACCAGAAACAAGACCAAGTTTATCTCTAAATTTTATGAACTTGTCTGTACCAAGTGGTTTGGTCATTATATCAGCTGGTTGCTCTGCAGTGGGGCAGTAGAAGAGATTGATGTCTTCATTTGTAACCAACTGTCGGATGTAATGATGGTGAACCTCAATGTGTTTGGTCCTAGCATGAAATACTGGATTCTTCACCATCTTCAAAACACTTTGGTTGTCACAAAAAATTGGAGTAGGCTTTGATGACTCAAACTGAAGATCCTCCAAAATTTTCTTTATCCACATGGTTTCACAACCTGCACTAACCACAGCTTTATACTCTGCTTCTGTTGAAGATAATGCTATTGTAGTTTGTAGTTTGCTCTGCCATGAGAAAACTCCTGAACCAAAAGTGAAAACATACCCTGTTGTAGATTTTCTTGAATAAACTGATCCTGCCCAATCAAAATCAGAATATCCTGAAAATTCAAAATCTACAGAATTCTTATACAGTATGCCAAAGTCAAGAGTACCTTTGACATATCTTAATACTCGTTTTGCAGCTAACCAATGGACTTCCTGTGGTTTAGACATGAAGCGAGATAGAAAACTCACTGCAAAACAAATATCCGGTCTAGTGGTAGTGAGGTAAATGAGACTACCCACTAGCTGCCGATACACTGTTTCATTGACCGGAGGTGAATCAGTGTTTGTTGAAATTTTAGCTCCTGTTTCCATAGGTGTGTGAGTTGGATTACAATCCATCATTCTGAACCTTTCTAGCAATGAACTGGCATACTTATTCTGTGACACAAATATAGTATTACCACTTTGCCAAAACTCAACACCTAAACAGTATTTCAGTAGTCCTAAGTCTGTCATGTCAAAAGTACAACAAACATCAGCTTTCATTTGCTGAATGAGACTAGTACTACTCCCAGTGATGGCTATATCATCAACATATATAATGAGAATCAAGATATCATCACCAGACACCTTTACATAGAGAGTTGGTTCCGAGTTACACCTTTTGAAACCTGACTCCCTAAGATATGAGTCTATTTTTGTATACCAAGCTCGAGGAGCCTGCTTAAGTCCATACAAGGACTTGATCAACCTGCAAACAAGATGTTCCTTACCAGGAACCTGAAAACCCTGTGGCTGAACCATGTAGACTTCCTCCTCTAGATCTCCATTCAAGAAAGCACTCTTTACATCCATTTGGTGCACCTGCCATCCAAACTGAGCAGCAATAGCAATAATCAAACGAAAAGTTACCATCTTGGTGGTTGGAGCAAAAGTCTCCTCATAATCAACCCCTTCCTCTTGTGCATAACCTTTTGCAACAAGTCTGGCTTTGTGTTTGTCCAAGGAACCATCTGCTTTGTATTTTACCTTATAAATCCACTTACAACCAATGGATTTCTTTCCTGGTGGTAGTTCCATTAACTTCCAAGTATTATTTTTCATCTAGGAATCATATTCCAATTGCATAGTTGATTCCCACTCAGACTTCCCTTTGGCCTCTGAAAAAGAATTAGGCTCAAATACTTGTGAAACATCAGTTGTTAGAGCAAGATTAACATGCTCACCTATATTACCAAACTGCTTTCCCGATCTCAGTCTTCTACCTTCCACACCTTGTGGCAAGTCTCCTTCTTTTAGTGCTTCAATTGTGGTAGTATACCACTTTGGCTTCTTTGGTTGTGATGCTGGAACCTCACAGTGACCTGTATCAATTCCCTCCCTGGAATGTGATTCCACTGATGAACAAGAATCCTGCTCATTTTTCACATTATGACTAATAATGGAATCATTAGATAACAATGACTCAATATCTGAAACTTGACCAGTTGCTGTGAAGTATGGCATTTGTTCATTTACTATGACATCTCTATTCACCACAACTTTGTTAGTAGAAACATCAAGTAATCTGTAGGCCTTTGACTGATCACTGTATCCAACAAACATGTATGTTTTGCTTTTTGCATCCAAATTTTTTCTCTTTTGACTAGGAATAACTGCAAAAGCTACACAACCAAAAATTCTGAAATCACTTACATCTGGAGTTCGACCTGACCAAGCCTCCTCTGGAGTCAAATTCTCCAAAGCTTTTGTAGGACTTCTGTTGAGGATGTATACTGTTGTATTCACTGCCTCTGCCCAATACCTGTATGGGACATTTCTGCTTTGGACCATACAGCGAGCCATGTCCATCACCATCCTATTACGCCTTTCCACAACTCCATTTTGCTGTGGAGTGTAAGGTGTAGTGTACTGTCTGTGTATGCCTTCAGTGGCACAAAACTCCTTGAACTGTTTTGAGATGAACTCACCCCCATTATCCGTTCTAAGAGATTTCACTGGCCGTCCTCCCTGTTTTTCAACCATAGCTTTCCAAGTAAGAAAGTTAGAAAAACAATCAGATTTCTTTACTAGAAAGTATACCCACTTTTTCCTAGAGAAATCATCAACCAGTAACAAGAAATAACGGGCACCAGAAGGGGTAGGTGTCTGCATTGGACCATGCAAATCCGCATGTACCAAATCCAATACTCTGTTTGCTCTCGAAGCTTTACCAACATCAAATGAATGTCTAACTTGCTTCCGCCACTGACATCCAGTACATACATGATGACTATGCCGAATAGAAGGAATCCCTTTAACCATCTTAGTCTTACTCAATGTAGTCAAATACTGAAAATTCAAATGCCCATACCTTTCATGCCATAGTGAACTTGTCCTATCAACCGCTGCAAGTGCACTTTCCTTTGCTTTGATTGGATCTGCAAGCTTATACAAGCCTTTCTCACCGATCCCAACAGCAATAATCTTGTTATCTTTAGTGGTGACTAAACATTGTTGTTCTTGAAATTTTACAACAAAATCAGATTTTGAGGTGATCTCACTGATTGAAAGAAGATTTTTGTTCATATCCGGTACATACCTAACATTCTTGAATGTATAATTTACTGTACCATTAAAACTTATATGAACATTACCAAATCCTTTCACAAAATATGTTGTACCATCTCCTAAAGATACAGATTCATTACTATTGTTATCTTCAACAAAATCCACATACCAGTCCTTATGGCATGTATAATGGCGAGATGCCCCTGAATCAAAGTACCAAGCTCGATCCACCACAGAATTACCACTGGAAGCCATGAAAGCAAAATCTGGTGATTCCTTGCCTTCACCTTCAGCTACATTCGCATGATGAGCTTTCTTTCTGGGGTTAGCCATATCATGTTGTCTTTTCCTACAATCTTTCTTAAGGTGACCAAGTTTCTTACAGTAAAAACATTTCCATTTAGATCTCTTATTACCACTTACTTGTGAAGATTCTGATGGATAGTTATTTTTACTAGACTGCTTACCCTTTTCCTTAATAAAGAATGCACTCTCTGTGGAAGTGGATGTAGACAATACTGCATGCTCCTGTCGTCTCTCCTTTTGCAATAGCAATGTAGACAATATTTCAAAATCCAAAGTCTGCATCTCAGCAATCATGTGCAAGGACTCCACAAATGACTCAAATAATGGTGGAAGATTTTGCATAACAAGAGCAATCAAATCTTGCTCAACAGGTTTCTGCAATGCTTTCAACTGGTCACTGATGTCTTTGATCTGCAACAAAAACTCAGAAATGGAGCCACCTTCCTGCATCTTAGTGGAAAACAACAAATTTTTCAAATACAACACTCTACCGGCTTCAGAAGCCTGATATTTTGAAGATAAAGTTTTCCATAAATCTGATGCTATAGTCGCATTTCTGACCTCTGAGATTAGATTATCTGCTACTGACAATTTTAACAACATGAGAGCCTCACAATGACGTTTATCATAGTCATTGGTAGCAGTGGCAGGCCTTTGCTCTTTACCGAGCACTATTTGATCAATATTCACATATTCACATATTGTCAAAACCTTGTGACTCCACAAACTAAAGTTCTTGCCAGTCAATTTTTGAGAATCTGGTAGTAACAGGTGTTGAATACTAGCCATTTTACCTAGTTTTTCACGAAAATGATAAAATCGGAAAAACTATAATGACTTTTTTTTTTTTAAATTCCTTCTACACACTGATTCTATATTGACACTAAACAACCTTATCCGTTTTCGGCAACAAACTCAATACCGTTTGCAAGATCACAAAAAATCTACCACTAAAACAATTAAATCGGAAAAACTACAATTCCAATTTAAAAAATTCTTTCTCCGTTGACATCCAGATAAAAAATCCAGAAAACGGTAAGATTTTTAGCTTTTCGGACGCTTCCGTGATTATTAGTCAGCGGTAGGTCCCCAATAACCCTTATTGGCTAAAGTTTTGATTTATTTCAATTAAAAAATAAAAATAATTGAAATATTAAAAACTTTAGGCTAAAAATTTTATAAAAAAATTCAGCCAATCAGAAAATTGGCCTACCTCTAAAACTTCAGAGGAAGATTCTGAGCCCGTTTCTCAACCAAATTGCAAACCGTTTTCACCAATGTCTTAGTTTTGATTTAACTTGCAATTTAGACTTTTGTTTCGCTGAAAATGATGAAGAAATGAATTTTTTCTGATTTTGCCGAATCCGTACGGCGCCCAGCACACAGATAAATTCAATAGAGGCTTCTGAGCCTCTAAAACAGCGTGTTTTTGCTTCCTTTTGGTCTTATTTAGCCTTATGATGCTCCCTGGCAATTTTCAGACCTTCTGGTTGAGTTTTCCGAATTCCATGATGCTTTCTCTCTCCTCAGCTCTCCACTGGGTGCCTGAAGCTCCTCCCTGGCAAGACACCGACCTCTCTCTGGCTTCCACAAACCTTCACTCAGGTTCTACAAACCATAGGCTCTGATACCATATTAGATTAAATAAAATACAGAGAGAAAATGAGATTGAGAATAGCAGAGCACACATTCAACGTTCAACCAAGCATGAAGGCCTATTAAATAGGCAAACAAATGAAATACCCGTGAAGCATGAGACGGGTATAATAAAACTAACCTATGTCGGCTTGCATGAAATAACAAAGGCCGAATAAACAACTAACCTCTTAACCAAAGTGGTTAAGGAAACTAACCAAAATAAATTACCTTAGTAAATAACCTAAGGTAAATACAATAATATGCTAACAGTATGGGAAACATTGCCAGTCAAAAAGTATCATGTGGATCTAGGGTATACTGGTCCTATTGGTTCTCATGTTCCAGCCCATTCCAAACCTATTCACTTTATTTCAGTGGGTGATCTATGTGATAGTCAAGTTCTTGATCCTCTTATGTCCAAGTCACTATCTGCTCCTATAGGTAATCATACTTATTCTCATTGTGGATGTTGAGATCATACTTCCAATTATTCTTTTAATCTGCATCCCTGTATATCATGTGGTAAAAACATTCATTTTGTCGAGCATTGTTATTTGCAAGATCTGCCTACTAAGCCCATGAAACGCGTATTTTGGTTATATTTATCATTCCAGACGATGATCTAAGATACGCATGTTGTCCAAGTATTATAAAAGAGTTTGATCCACTGTCAATGATGATGATGATTTTATAGTGATGATGATATCGTTGATATTGGCCTTGCATCCCATGATGTTGATGAGCTCAACATTATAGATCTTGTTGATCTTGTTCATATCGGTCCAGATATTGTTGCTTCTTCTAGATTTGATGTTGATGCCAATATTCTTGATATGTCTCTTGGTATATTTGATGAGTGACCCATTGTTGAGCAGATTTTAGAGTTGGACCAGATTCCCATAGATGATGTTTGTGCACCCACTTCTTTTCTAGATGGATCTAATGAGATCATGGACATGTTTTGTGATCATTTAGAGCTTCCTATTGAGGATTGTGTTGTTGCTTCCAGTTATGTTGATTCCGTTCTTTTAGTTGTCCATACCAATTGGGATATTGAAGATGATGATCTTCTTGATGAGAGTTTGATATTTTGTTGAGCATCGATATTGTTTTTACTACTGCAGATGTTGAAAGTGCAGCCCATAATGATCATGGTCCTATTGGTGTTGGTTTCTACTACTATGACTTATGTATTTTTTGATGTGTATTTGAGGCTATGGAGATCGGAGTTTTCCCTCTTCTTATTCATTAGGTTAGGCCCCACATTTATACACTTGAGTTGTAAGTTGAAAACCAAAAAGGTCAGCTTAATGCAGAATGCAAATTCATGATGAAAACCCAAAAGGGCATCATTGAGTTGTCGATTTTATATATTTTGATTTGTTGATTCAAATTCCTTTTAGTTCTCCACTCTCATCTATCAAGGGGGAACATCAAGAGTCATATTTTGAGTTACAGATTGTTGATTTTTAAGTGATTTGACGGACAAGTGATTGCAGATTTGACTCACAGTTGTTGAAACTTGGTTAAGTCACCAGATATTTTCATTGGATGTTGATATATTTACTGTGCACCTGATGGATTTTTTCTACATTGCAGGAAACGTCTCACCCCCCGCCCGCCCCCATTTCCTGTCTAGAAATGTTTCTGGGAAACGTCTGGGTGTTTCCAAGGGGAATCAAGCAGAAACACAGTCAAAGTCAACTGAATTTTTTTTTTAAATGTAAAACTAGCCCAAACCAGACAGTATATATATAAAATAAACATTTGTGTGTAAGTTTACATTTAGATAGGGGCATCTAGTTTCTTATACTTTAGTTATATTTTATATATATACTTTCAGGATGTTTGAGAGTGGTTTCGGACCTCTAGGAGATATAATGCAAATTCTAGGTTTTGGAGGATCCTACCATATTTCAGACTTAGTCAAATTTCAAGGTTTAAGGGGTTCAAAATTAGCCATATTTCGAGGTTTAAAGATTTCAAGGAGACATCATAGGAGATATGAAGGCTACATGAAAGGATGTAGGTATGATAGAATAGTATGAGAACATCTCTTGCAAAGTGTCACAAGCTGATCCCACCCCATTCCCTGTGCACCCCTTAAGGCATGCACTTGGGAAGATTAATTACACCGGCGAGCCCCTCCGAGAGAAAGAGTTAGTAAATGATAAAATTGAAAAATAGTGGGAGTGGCATTCATGATTTATTCTATATTTGAATGTACTTTTTGTCTTTGAAGTAATGAATGAATACTATATATTTTTAAGTGTTTTATCTCGTATAGACTAAAAGTGAGTATTATGCATTGTTTATATATATATATATATATATATATATATATATATATATATATATATATATATATATATATAGTACGGCCATTTCTTGTCTTTGAAGTAATGAATGAATGAATACTATATATTTTTAAGTGTTTTATCTTGTATAGACTAAAAATGAGTATTATGCATTGTTTATATATATATTGTATGGCCATTTCCACAACATTTCCAAATCAAGTGTTTTTGAAAATTGGCGTTTCTGCATTTTGGAAACGTTTCTATTTCCATTTCCAAATAACCTTGGATCTTTGTGCACTTGACTTGTAGTTTCTAGAGTATCTATTTATGAAGGATTATAAACCCTGTGTGTATATCTTGTTGCTCAAGATTTGATGATTGAAATTGCGACTGGATGTTTGATGTTAGGATTGGATACTTGTGATCAACATGTATGCCAACTTTTGGTTGTGGATTTGGCACATTGCCTATTGTGTTCGAGTGATTCGAGATTTGTGAGTTGTCCTAGATGTGTTACTTGGAGATTACTCATATTGGTCACTAACGAATGGTCATTTTTTAGTGTTGCTTATCGTAGAATTGGACAAAGATTGGTCCTAATTATTGCAACATTGAGGATGGAACATGTAATAGGTTCCAAAAAAAATAGATATCCAAATATTGAGTGAGTGATGTTCATACCAGCAGCTGATACATCAGATTTCAGAGGTTTCAGATAGCAAAGTTTGACACTACACATTCCAGGGGGTTTCTATACATGTTTTTCACTCTCATCTAGCAGGGGGAACATGAGGATTCAGATTTCGAGGTGAGACATTTCAGATTGTATGTGATCATTGGATATAGTTTGTGGTGATATTCTAGAGATGTGTACCCGTATATATCTTAGATTGTCAGTTTGGAGCGAATACTTTTCGTGTATTTCCAGTTTGATGTTTACAAATGTTTTGGTTGTGAGATACCTTGACAAGTCCCATTGGATCATTATTTAAGATTGTGATGATGTTATGGATTTGCAGATAGCACATCGTGGTTCTTGTTGGATTGACTTGCATTTGAGCATTTTTGCATGCTAAATGATTTTTCATTAAGCACTTGAGTAACAATATTGGTGAAGACTAGAGTTGTGATTTGGCCAGTTGTTTTTGACATGTTTGTCAACATTTGTGGATACTCCAGAAGCCATTAATCCACCAACCTATCCCATTAATACCACCCACCATTGCCAATCACCTCCAAAATCAAACTTTTAACTTTTTAAATGCCCAAGGTCTCCAAAAGACAAAATGCAAATTAATAGACTTGGCCTCCGCACCTTAGATTTAAAATTGATTGCGTGTATTAAGATCCCCCTCAAATGGGCCCAAAGGACTCCTAACCACATGGCACCTCTAGATATTAGGTCTTTGAGGCTATCCAAAGTAGCCATGTCTTGATTGTGAATCAGATAGGATGGGCCCTGGAGTATTATTGCATTTGCCAAGAGATAAGTTGGTTTACTAGGCTCCAAATATGAAAGAAGAAATGAATTGACTTGAATCCCTTAGCCTAAACAATTGCGTCCCTTGAAATGCCATTCAAATTAGCCATGTCTTGGTTATGAATTGGATAGGATGGGCCCTAGAGTACCACTTCATTGGCCAAGAGATATGTTGGTGTATTGGCCTCCAAATAAGAAAGGAGAAATGAATTGACTTGAATCCCTTTGCCAAACGAGTTGCCTCCCTTAAAATGCCAGTCAAATTCCAACTCAGAGTGGTCATTTTTCAAGGCTTTTATGACCAATAAAGAGTCTCCTTTCACCATGAGTTGTGCTATGCCTTTATTCAGAGCTACATTCAAGCCTTGAAACAATCCTATTGCTTCCAACCCATTGCTTGTTCTGAATTCGATGTGGACATAATAGGCTCCAATAAGATTGGCTTTTAAATCTTGTAAAAGGCTAAATGCCCCAGCCAAGCCCAAATTTCCTTTCGAAGCAACACCAAAATTAAACTTCCAATTCTCGCTTTTGAGGGGCACCCATTTCACTAAGTTTCAATTGTGCCTAATTCTGCGAACCAAATTAGCAAGGGATATTAGAACCTTTTCTAGGGTATATGGGCTACGTTGCCGATAAAGATACGGGTATGAGAATCGGATACGGGATTTTTTCGAGGGCTTGGATACATTTTTGGATACAGCCGTACAAAAATATATATAAAAAATATAGGCATATAAGCAAATTAACCACATAATATGCATAGAGGAAACAAAATAAGTTAAATAACCACAAATCATACTCATAATTCAATGCCAAATATCATAATATTCAATGGTTGAACTTAGTTTAGTTTTATAAATTTATAACAAGTACATAGTGCAAATGTTACAACATATGGACAAATCAGCATATTAATAATGCACTATCTTCATTTTCGTCTTCGGTTGTGATCTCTTCATTATCATGTGGTTCATTAGAACCACAAGCAATAGCAACGCCACTCCCACTAGCTCCACTATGTAGGTTGTGTGAAAGACTGTCTAGCTCTGTGTCAAGCAATGAAATGTAGGCAACAGAGGCATACAAGTCAGCAATCTCGGAATCCGCATCCCAACACTTTGTTTCCCCTTCCTTGTAATGAGTTTGTTTGTGTGAGAGAAGGCGCAAGTTGGAATGCACATAGACCAAATCGTCCATTTTTTTTGCTACCAACTTGTTATGCTTAAGTGGATAAAGTTGTAGGTACCCCAGTTCCACTCAACTGAGGAACTTGCAACCTATTGAGGCAAGCCGCAAAGTCAATTAGAATTTATAAAAGTTAAAACAAAACGTCGAAAAGAAGGGTAGAATTTTTTTTTTTTTTAAAACGTACTTGTCATAAAAAATTTATTGCAAGTGATTGGAGGTGAGTGGATGCTTGCCCACTGAGGTACCACCAAAAGTGAGTGTCCATCTTGTGCTTATCACGAATAGCACCAAGGGATTGATCCACAAAGGATATAAAATGCCCAATCTCATCCCTAACTTGGTCTTCTACTTATGGATCAGGGAAGAGTCTAGATAATTTTGCCTTATATCCCTCAGTGACCTCAACATCCCTATATGGTGTGAACATCCCTATATGGTGTGAACATCCCTATATGGTGCGACCCTTCTAGGCAAAGAAATGATCTTTGCACTGTAGCATTAGGGCATCAAGGCAATAGCAAGAAGATGCAATGGGGTGTTCATTTTGTTCCACTTTTCAATGAGATGTGACTACACTTCCTTAAAGAACCTCTCCATAGAATCTTACTCTTTGGCATTTATGATGGATCTAATGTTCTCAATCATCGAGTCAATTTCATCATAAAGCTCACCCAAACATGGATGATCGATATCCACATCTCAACATGCTGATGATGGGCTCTATAAAACTAAGCAAATACTCCACACATTCCCACCACACATCATCAAGAATCCACCCTTTGACCTTTGTGGCCCTTTTACTGTTTGTCTGCCTCCATACATTCCAAAGCTTGTTGATAACCATGATACTCAATGCGTCATGCACCTTGACAAGTCATCTCAAGATGAGAGTGTGTGAGGCAAACTGAGTCTCAACAACCTAATACGAAATTTTAAAAAAAAATTAAAAAAAATGTTCAGAAATGAAAACACTACAAATTACAAACTTACAAAATTAAATTAGAAATATACATGATTCATGAATGATTAAATAAAAAGTTACCTTCAACAACTGCAACGTCGAGAAGGCCCTGAAGATGCCTTCAGACATGTGATGGTTGCTTATGAACATTTGGATCTTGCTCGACTCATCATAGACTTGTTTGATCCAATCATTTTTTGTCCCCAATTTTTGCAACATAAGGTTGAGGGAATGAACGACACAAGGTGTCCAAAAAATGTGTTCATACCTTGCCTCAACCAACATGCTTGCAGCTTTGTAATTTTTAACGTTGTACATTAAAACTTGGGCAACATTTTAAGGCCCCACCACCTCAATGGACTCTATCAAGATGTCAACAATGAATTGTGCATCCTTCACTTGCTCCTCACAATCAACGACCCTCAAAACCATTGCCCCTTTGGGACTCACTACGACCACATTAATCATTAGCCTATTTGTCGTATCTTTCCACCTATCGGAAATGATGGGCACCCCTATTTCGATCCACGAATCCCTGATGGACTTCAATGCATCTTCAACTTGTTTACTTTTTTTTATCAATAAGGTGGTGCACACCTTTTCATAACCTGGGCCGACGAACCCTTTCAGGGCAACATTGATAGATTTCACCATATCCAGCCAATATGGTGATCTAACAACATTAAATGGCAGCCCACGTGTAAACACAACTCGCAATACTCTGCTCCGCTATGTCCCTGGACTCATTATGGAATGCCCTGTCCAATGGGCCTACATCTTTTGTTCTCTTACGACCAAGAGGTGAATCCTCTTGTTTTGCGGCAGTGACGGGTGTAGTAAGAAATAGATGTGATGGGATCACCACATTAGCACGAGATGGATCAATAGGTGGTGATCCTTCCTTTCTCAAAAGATGCTTCAATCTTTGCCCAACAATGGCATTTACGGTTTTTTGCTCTTTGGCGTATGCAAGGATCTTTACCCATGGCAAGCCCTTCCTGGATTTCCATTGATGCTTGGCCCACCACAAGCTTTGATTTGAGCAATAGGAATCGCAACAAATGGGATTTCTCCCAACTATACAAGCCCTTGTATTTACAATTACACTCTAAGCAAATCCAAAGAAAACACCCTCCACCAAGCATTTGTTCTAATATCGTCACATGCTTTCAAAGGGGAGTTCACGGATCAACTCTGGAGGCTATCCCTTGGCCTACCGAACTAGCACTTGCACCCTGAGACATTTTGGCAAATCCCTGTAGCCCCTGGTAAAAAATAATAATATTGCTATTAAAAATTTAATACTTAAAGCATTTGGCATTTGTTGAAATAATCATAATGGTAAAAAGAATAACAAATAAATAAATAAAACTAGTTACAAACATTTAAAAACTAAAAAAAAATCCCAAAACTGAAAACCTACCTTAAATCAGAAAATCCTCTTCCTTGCAAGCTCCTACAACTCCTTGGTGCCAAATGGGTAGAGGTAGTAGTGTATGATTAGCAAAAGGAAGGAGTTTCAATCTTATGCAATTGAAAAAATGAAGATGGGTGAACAAATGTGCAATGAGAGGTAAAAATGCAATGAAAGGTAAATGTGTTGGGGCTGTTTTCTTTTGATAAAATGGGTGTGAAAGCTGATTTTAAGATTGAGAATCCACTTTTTTTTGTTGTTTTTAATTGTTTTTTAAAGTATATGTTCGACTTTTCATGAAGCGAAATTGAACAAAAATTGAAAAAAAATGTTTTATTTAGGCGATTTGCAATGGATACAGTCAGGAAACATCCCTGGGCTTGCGGATATGCCCAGATAGATCCAGTGAAGTATTCGGGTGTATCCGCAAGCCCAGGGACGTTTCCTGGTCAAATCTCGGCGAATCCGTATCTCCAGGGGTTTTGTATCGTATCCAGGGGCATATATGCAGTATCCGGTAACATAGTATCTGGGTACCTCACCAGGCCCATACCCATTTTTAGGGATAAGCAGGCCACAGTCTTGGATGTGTTACTACACACACATGTACATTTGTTCTGGGTCACCTTGTTGCAATGATTTGAACTTGAATCACTCTCTTTACAAATGCGCCACTTTACCATTACACCACATCCCCTTGAATGGGATATTAGAACCTCATATTATAATATTTACCTACATGTATAAATAACCAACCTTATAACCTATTGTAAGGTTATCTATTAAAAGGTAGGTTCAATAGTTTATGACTATTAGGGATATACCCCTTGAATATTATATACATCTATCTACAATTGTAGATTTTGTCTTTATTTCTTTTGCATGATATATTTTAACTCTTTCAAGATTTCGCATTATAGACCTCTTGTTATATTACAAAATCATACATTATTTTCGAAACACACTAGCACAAAATGGGCATACATTAAAAATTAGTCATCTACAAAGTTGCCCTAAAGCTCTCTATGACAATATAACTTCATATTTTCTCAAGCGTCGCACCTTTTGATGGGCACACCAAGGATGAAATGGGACAGAGCATTTTACAACCCTGCACTGTATACACAAACCTCCAGGGCGATTGCATATAGAGCAAACCTGAAACAATAACCCACAAGTTTCTCAGAAGTCATTACGTGAATTATCAATATGCTTGGACAAACAATACAAAGATAAGAGTAAAAGACAAATATCATATTGTCAGAAAAGAGAACATTCTTTTCGTCCGGTTATGAAAATCAGCATAAATGAAAATGCCTACAAAAGAGACCAATATATGTGTGTGTGTGTTTGTTTGTGTGTGGGGTGTGTGCATATATATGTATATAAGTAGATATATTTATTGCAACAAAGAAACTATCCACACAAAACTCAAACAAAAATAAAAATTTGACTTGTGATATAATTATTAAGACTATAAGTTTCTTGACAAATTCCATTTATTTGAGTCAAATTATGCCTTTGTTTATGTTTTAATATGGCGTATAATCAAATATGTTACACCTTGTCTTCAACTTTTCAAATGTCTTTGCTTTTCTTTCAATCAATAATTCAACACTCACCACTTTCTTTCTTGGAATAGTAGCTCCAGATATGTCAAATACGCCCATGGTGGCGACATTTAAGCATCTTGTCCCAGGCATCCATAGCCCACAAACCATGTGTACCCACTGAGTGACACCTGGATCATTTACAGCAGCTGTAATAGTGTTATGTACCCGGAATTCACTTTTGATAGAATTTTGGGCCTTCTCTGTTTGAGTAGAGCCCATTTGTACTACATCTTCAAGATTTCTTCTAGAGTATGATTCATTGCTGTCTTGTTTTCCCAATGATAAGATATTCATCATGCTACTTCCAGAAGCCCCTAATTCGGGTTTAATACTTTCTGACATTCGTGGAATAGACTTCACATTAAATTCATTTATTGCATCACTCTTATTTGGAAAAGGACCCAAATATTCTGGCAAAGCCTTTGAATTGGTGTCCCTAGTCACTTGCCATACTTGTAACAAGCTCTTGACAACATGGCGTGTTTTTTGTGCCCGAGTCATAGCTCCTCCTCCATAGCCACAAAGGACGCATACCTGAGTATACCAGATTTAAACATCAACCATGGTGTCATAAATATACACAATGTGTTATTCTAAAATGATGGTTGGACTCTAAGAAAAGAATTAATAAATTACACCATGAGTCACAGAACTCCACTCCAAAGAGGAAATGATAAACAAGATGAAGATATTAAATCAAGATGAGATCAATATGAAAATCAATTTGCTTCTCTATTTTTGCTTCATGAAAAAAATTGTATTTATGAATGAACAAAGCCAAATTTCAGTGCATATAATCCAAAATATACCTGCCATCAAGATAGCATTGAACGATCTGCTGAACTAGGGAAAAAAGGGTTACGATATTAACAGACAAACAAAGTATAAACCAAAATCTATAACCGGTATAAGTTTTAATATTTACTATCAGAATAGCAAGCCCATTGAACCAAATATCTTCATATATAAGTACAAGATAAAACCAAACAATAGCTCACAAGAGAAATACATAAACCATCAACTTTAAACACAGAACTCCAGAATTAACTATTGACAATTCCTGTAGAAAGTATGTAGCTTCTGGGTGACCATAACTTTAAATAAAATAAAAAATCCATTTGTATCCTTCAATGCCATGCATGTAACGTGATGAACCTCCTAAGAAGATTAAATTTATGTTCAAGGAATGAGATAGCAGGTACATTGTCTACTAAAGCAAAGTTACTGGATTGAAATTCCTCTCAGGAAGCATCGAGGCTTGCAAGATGACCTAAGAAATCCTTTAAAAAATTCATGGAGGACACTCAAATCTTGTTCCAAATGTAGACATAGCATCCTATACACCCAGAAGGTAGCCTGATGTAGATGTTCCTTATTTCTCTACAAGCTCCAATGTCCCCAACAAGTAGAGTCTGCTTGGCTGCAAGAGTTCTCATTTCTTCTTCCAAGATTTCAAATGAATGTTGCTCACCTTCTCTCTTTATACCATTGATTTGTACCACCTAGTCGTATCAAGAAGTTTCTGACATTGATGTTCAAGAACAAATTGCGGAAGGCCTGCTGAACTGGTAGCAACTTGACAGAGCCATCATATTAGCATTAGAAGAACCATGAATTGCAAAATATGAGGGTTTATAAGTCTCTGTGGAATGAAATATATAATAACAAAGCATTGTCATATAATAAGACGGTTATCCAAAACTATTATAACCCATTGATATTGATGCACATCAAAACGTTCTGGAGCCCTACTGGCAAAAAAATTATTCATGCTTTATGTAAATATAGTCCTATGTTCGCCAAGCAATCTGCCACTCTATCAACTTATCGTTTGACATCACCAAAAGATATGAGGCGAAACCAAGCATGAAGTTGAATTTCCAAAGCAACCACCACATCAGGAAATGATGAGGGCATATGCTTGGTGTCATCTTAAGCATGTCAAGAACCACAGAAGACTTGCCCTCAACTACTAGATTATATATCACTAATTTTAGTGTCAGCTTCAATTTCAACCAGATTAAGGTTTTGTTCACAGTGCTGCATATTTGTGAAGTTTTTTTTCCATAAATAACTAAGTGAACGCTTTTAACGCGGTTATTTCCAAAAACAACTCCACAATTCAACCAGATTGTTACTCGTCATATCATAACTAGAGCATAAGCCGACATGATATTTTCATCATTATTCCAAACAACTACATTGCCTCCCAAACTTCCATTACTGAGATTACCTTTCAAGGTGTCAAGAGAGTTGAGTTTAACAATATTCGACAGTGGTTGCAACCATATAGGTTGAAGTTTGAACTTGCCAAAGATATTGGTATTTAGAAGATGCTGAATTGACAGGGAAAACATATTAAGTTTCCAAAATTGCAACTACTTAGTTATTTTTATAGTAAGCGAGGAAGGAACTGTGAATCACCCAATGCTTTCATCTTCTCCTGTTTCTAGCGTCACATTAAATAGCCCATTTGATCAATTTGATGTTTGTGGACATCCAAAATTTGGAAATTGTGCTCCAGCCATATGTTCCGAGAAAATACAACAGGTATCTGATTAAGAACCAATGAATTATAAGGCTATTTATATTGTGGAAGCAGACTACAAGCTCAAAAAGTAGTCAATGTAATGTTAACTAGGAATTGCATCTCATGCTAGCAGGGGTCCGCGAATAGGAATCATAAAGCTCACTATTACTAACAATCAAATAAAAAAGTGCAACAGAAATCAAGATTGCAGTAGAGGATACTGCATCAATACATATATGATTCGGGTATGGGAGGGTTGAGAAGGGCTCTGAAATATCCAGTAACGTAGCTAAAGCTATTCAGTAAAAAACTACAGTTGGGAATCAATAGTGCAGGGGAGAACCATACAAGACAATGAAAATATTGATGCATGCACCAAGATCCAGTCAAAAAAGCCAAGATATCCAAAGCAATTCCAAAACAGCACTTAGGAGCCCCAAATAAACAACTGCCAATTCCAAAAGGACCAGTACTCTTCAAGTTCAATGCTACAATCCCGAATAAATTGATATTCTTCTTGCCACTGCCGTGAGTGCAATTAGTGGATACAATAATGAAATGCTATTCTCCTCTCTCCAACTCCCCTATTAAGAGGAGGGGGAGGCGGGGGACACCCAAATGTGGAAATAAGATTCTCTGGTAAAAAGAAAAGAATAAAAAACATATTCTTAATTGGAATAATAAAAACTTACATAGATTTGCATGCATGATTAATATCTTATTTCAGGTCTGTAGGAATTGTATAGCACATGGAAATTCAAGGTCGTAATGTTTTCTTGTGATGAAATCCTCATTCCATAATGGTCTAAACCATAGTGCTGAGACACTGTTCATAAAGCACCAGAGTCTGAGTAGTAAGTGTCCCAAAACAAGTTGAAATGGATCACCTCTCCGAGTTTTGGCAAGTCTCTCCGAGTTTCAACGAGTCTCTCCAACTCAAGATTCTCTTGGTCTGAATGTGAGATTCAACCACCTTAAAAACAGAGTTAGAAGGCCTCATTTGTAGGTCAAAGACCTTATTTGGAGTAGTCGAATTTTTCTTGCTCAAACAAAATCTGGTTAATGTATTGGTCATGACGAGTCTGAGCCGAGTTTAAATCTTGTAACTATGGTCTAAAGATTAGACTAGAAAAAAATATATATTTAGTTCCTTTTTTTTCATACACGTGCCCCCGATTGAAAAGGCTAACATTTATCAGCATAATTAATGTTGCATATGACTTTAATCTTCTTGTTAATGTTAATGAGTTAACTGCCATAATGATTTATGGCAATATTAGTGCCGCACGAAGTGTATGAAGGTTTATATGCATCTTAAGTGAGGTATCTGTAGTGTACAAAAACACTTCATTGTAAAACTTGTGCTTTAATATGATAATTCTGTAAGGCTTTGCCTTTAGTGTTTTAATGATATCTTCTAGGCATGAAATGGCACACCCTGCCTTGTGGAGCCAACTAAAGAGCTTTGGATGAATGCCTGCCATTGATCATCTTCATCTAATGGTCAACGGGCCCCCAAGTGATAATACAGGAGATATAATGCACTAAATGCTTTTAATGGCTGTGATCAAATACTCCTTGCTACATGGCCAACGATCGTGGGTTGGAAAAGGAAATAATGTCTAACACCTCCCAAAATTTCCCCACACCATTGATCTGCCTTGATCAACAGTGCAAACATATAAAGCTAATATCTTTGCTGTAAATAAAGCGGTAGCTTTAATTAAGTGAATTGTGGGGTTTGGCCCCTTAAAGCAAATGAAGGAACATAAAGAACGGATCAGATTGTCCATATAGCAGAAGGTCATTGTTTCAAGAGAAAATTGAGACTAACAGTGTTCAGAATTTCCCTTTGTCGTTGATCTCTGTAAGGTTTTAATCTAATGGTTCACCTTACCTTGTAAAGAAAAAGAAAGAACTATGCATGCGATTGGATGGCATATACATGTGGCGACAGATCATTGATTGGAAAGAAAATGAACGCAAGGATAAAGGTGGTTATGAAAGATGCAAAATCAGGTGTCCAATAAAACATATGAAGATGATTCAACATGACTGACATTGACTACTTTATTATTATTTTTTTCTTTTCTTTTTTATGTTTTAAACTTTGTGCCCTTACATTTTGGTGATGTCCTGAATGATTCAAGGATAGAGGCACTTGGAGGGGGTGTCCACAATTTTTTTCATTTTACTACATTTTTATTTTAGAACTTACGCACCCGCCTCGCCCGCCCACACCAAAAAAAAAAAAGCTGTTATTTTTACAAAAACATTCCCAAAAGTATCCTAAAAAACATTCGATAAAGTTTAAGCCCCTAAACTTCGTTAAGTTAAATATTTATATGTTATTTTAATAGCCACCGCCTTCTGTCCCCAAAATCTAGGAAATTTCTAGCCGTCCCAGAAGCCCCGTCCCCCTGTGCTCAAGACTCGATTAACTATGTGTAATGTCCCCCAAAAGGACAATTAGCTGAAAATTAGGAATATCTATAAACCCTACTTCAAAATAGAAATTTTTTGATTTAATTGCAGCAAACCCTAGCTGCCAACAACCTTTCAAAAATACTTCAAAATTAGCTTGAAATTATGCCAAACCCTAAGCAATTAGTGGTTGTTCGAAATATGCAAAAATTGACCCTCAAAATCAGACTTCCTTCTTCAAACCCTAGGCATCCTTGGCTGTAAAATAAATCTGAAAATTGAAGATGCTTCTTGTGCCCAAAAAACCTTATCAAACCATCAATTATTGCATAAAATTAAAATATACTTGCAATAAAGGCAGAATTTTTTATGAATTTTCAGAATATTTGGATGGCTAAAAAGCCCAAAACCCCAAATCGCCAAGCCGGAAAAATATGAGAAAAATTGCAGAAATAAATTCAAGATGAATTATCCAAATCAAGAGGTCCAAACTCCTTCCAAACAAATCGCCACTATGTAGAAATTTGTGAATAATTTCAGAATTGCCCCTAAGACACAAAATTCATCAAAGAGTGACAGAGTGAAATTTCACTCCCCCAACCAAGTCGCCACTCTCCCAATTGCATGGTGTCAACCTGAAAATGACAAATGGTGTCTAAAACACCCTTGAATGACCAAATGAATCCAATGATAACCCCTGAATGGAGTTACTCCAAAGAAGGAAGAGGGTTTTCGTCCCCTAACTTAATTTGCTTGAAAGGTTTCGTCTTCAAAACAATTGGCTTAGCATTTGCGTGCTAATAGACCAAATTTCCAATATTCAAAAACATGGCATGCCCTCACCAAATGATTCCTCTTCACTTTTGTAGCCCTCCAAGTGTGGCGCCCAAAAAGAGGAAGGGAGGGTAATATAAAAATTGTTTTAAAATACCTTATGATATTTTCTTAAAATCACTTGAGTCTTTATGACCCTTACAGGTCCCCTCTTTAAGTGAAATAAGAAACATAAAGTACTTTTCAAAAAGGTACTTTTACATATATTCAATTAAAGCATTTAATACTCACTTCCCTTTATACTTGTCCCTTAGCCCCCAAGAATGGTTTTGAGGCTAAGGGTCTTCCACGATGTCCATATCAAAAGAGGGACATGACACTATGGGTTTGGACCAGTGCATGTGGCACATCTAAATTCCATTGTTATAGTTTAGTAGTGTATATATTTAATAATTAACTCTATATCAAGAATATTCTCTCTTACAATTTATGTTCAACTCTTTAAAAGCTTTTTTTTGGAGTTTTGACCTTAGATATTTTATCCTGAAGTTCAATGTCATATCTAGTCTTTGAAATTATGTGCAACTATGTATCTTTTCAAGAATTTAACTAAGGTTTTGTGATTAATTTTCTATCCTTAGCCTGAAGTTTTATGTGGATGATTTATCTATTAATGTTTATTCACAATGTTAAATATCTTACCTCTTGCATCTAGTTAATTGTGCTTGTAGATAATGGATTACGAGTTGTAATTATTTTTTTGCTATTCATTCCATTAAGGAAGTTTAAAGGTCATAATATATTGGGGCATCGCCCTTTTGTAAATGCTTTTAGTATTTTCTCTCTTTTCCCAACAAGTGATTAGGTAGCATCCTAATAAGGAAGTTGGCTTGACTCAGAGGTTGTTCTAAATTAAAACCCCAAAGCTTCCCATTCTACACTTTTTTTTTGGATCGATCTAGGAGGTCTGAGGAGTCCCTCACACATCATATTAAATCAAATTGTCAATATACAAAAACATGGAAAGTTGTCAGGAAAGAGCCGCAACCAACTGCCCCTTACCTACGTTATCTATATGGATAGGGTACGGATACAGGTATGAGAATCGGATATGAGGATACAGGGATTTTTTTTGAGGGGGGTTTGGATACATTTGGATACAGCTGTACAAATATATATATATATATATATATATATATATATATATATATAATTAAAAATATAGCCATATAAGCAAAATCAACCACATAATATGCATAAAGGAAACAAAATAAGTTAAATAAAAACTTCAATATGGCGTTCATAGCTGTATTTTGAAGTCCAAGAGTGAACAAGAGTGAACAAATGTGCAATGTGTTAGGAGGTGAAGTGAATATCCAGACCTCCAACAATTGTAATGGTGTGACGTCTTTTGATAAAATGAATGTGAATGCTGCTTTTAGGGTTAGGAATCCACTTTAGCTTGTTTTTAATTGTATTTTGAAGTTCATGTTTGACTTTTCACTGGGCGAAATTGAAAAAAAATTAAAAAAAAACGTTTTTGACGTCCAGGAGCGTGGGGATATGCCCAAGGAGCGTCCCTAGGTTGCAGATATGCCTAGATATGTCTGGGTGACGTATTTGGGTGTCTCCACAAAACCCAAGGACGCTCCCTGGGCATATCCCCTGCACTCCTATGCTCCCGTATCTTGGGGCGTATCCCCCACGCTCCCAAGGCCGGGGGGGGTATCTGGTAACGTAGCCCCTTACTATAGGATTTATACTATACTATTAAAATTCACTAAAAATCCCATGGCTTACAAAACACCTATAGGGGACTATACAACAAAACAAAAGGCAAGCTAGTGCCAACTATCTTGAATAGAAACATGAAGCAGCTACAACACAACCATAGCACCAAAAAAACCATAGATGAAAGCACACTCAAATCCACAAGGATTCTAGTTCCCCCTCCCCACGACCACGCTTGACACCATGATGATAATTGTGCACAGCAGCATCAACTGGCACCGCCACATTCACTCCGCTCAGACCAGCTTCGTTGTTTCCCCTATTAACGCCCGTACAATTTTGACAAGGACCCTGCAAACCAGCAGCCCTAAGAAGCACCTTTACTGCTTTTTCTGCACACTCAGCCTTATTTTTCTCCAATCGTGGACTGAAAGAAGCAATAAGAGCTCGAATAGAATGAAGTACAAGAGCTAGAAAGTTGTCCCCATCCAAGAAGTCTCCCACATACATATAGTTTTGTATTTTCTCTAGGTACCCAACAAGCAGAAAAAAAA
This sequence comes from Torreya grandis, assembly GCA_037957365.1. NCBI lineage: Eukaryota > Viridiplantae > Streptophyta > Pinopsida > Cupressales > Taxaceae > Torreya > Torreya grandis. The sequence continues at coordinate 2,123,571 of JARHVA010000646.1, forward strand.
CCTACTCTCAAGCTCATGGAAGGTCTTTAAAGAAACTAGGCCCCTGCTTTCCATACATGCTAGGGGTAAAAGCCTGGGACGACCCATGTCAGTAACCTCCAAAGCCTTGTTGAGACAGCCCCGAAATTCAACGCTCACAAAATGCTCTGCCACCAATCATGTCAACTCCTTGTTCTAAAGAAAGTTGAGTAAGTTACTAACAAACACCAAAGCAATTTCGGAATTCTCATGGCTTCGAATTTCCATCTTGGAGTTGTCTGAAACCATAATATCAGAAATCTCTTTAAGAACCACAGCATTCTGCACAATAAAGACTTTCTTCAAACTCCCCTCCAAAATAGCACTCCTAAAAGCCATTTCTCTTTTCTCTTTTCAATGGCACCCAATTCTTCCACCATTCCCATCATTCGGCTCTTCAAAACCAGTCACAAAACCACGCCTTTTAAGCCAAATGCAATGACCAAGAGGAACAGAAACAATGTGGTGGCAAGGAGGCGAGGTGGACATTATTCCACACACTTGACAAGAAAAGATGTCCCATCCATGAGAGTTTATCCAAAAATATATAACTACGGCCTTCAAAAATGATTAAACGCCCCAAAAAAAATTAGAATTAGTGAATTATGATGCAGACGGGGTAGGAAAAAGGGAGACGGAGAGGGTGGGTCCCCTTCCCCCCAAAATTAGGCTAAACCACGCCAACTTTCCACCAGGTTGTCTACAACCAGATCCTCAAGTAGTTCGATACCACAATTTGCTAGATAAGTATTGGCTTCCTGAAAACAGTGAGTTGCCGACCAACCCATAAAAGAGGGCAAAAGTTGCCATTAATTGCCCAAAATGTTATCCAACAAACTAGTATGAGATTGTTGATTTTTTAAACCATTGATCATAACCATTGAGTCACCTTCAATTTTCATCTTCTCAATCCCACAATGGTTAGCCACTTGCAAAACCATAACAGCACTTGCGCTTTTGCTTCATTGTTTGTACCATCCACCAATCTCTGAGAAGCCTCATAGGGTATGAAACCGATGCAGTCCCTAATCACACAACTTGCCCCAGAAGTCCCTGGATTGCCTCTAGCAGCCCCGTCAAAAAATATTTTGAAGAAGCCCAGAGGCAGAGGGATTCAAGTACAAGTCTCCACTTTTGAACTAGAGAGATTGCTTGTTTGACCCATTAACGGGATCCCATTGTACAGTTTGACTGTGGGCACTTTTGCACAATTACACTTGAGCAATCAACAATATGGGAGGCCATCTCAAAAATAATCTTAGGTACTGTTGTCAACCTGGAGCTGCGCCCTGATTCGAAGACGTGCACGAAATGGCCAGTCCTCTATCCGGCTGAAACAATGGGATCTTCTCACGAGGGTGGGTGCCTCAACGGTGAGAAGAACCTCCAGAGAAGGATGGTTCCTATATGATGTATCAATTAAAATCTCTACTCTATGCTACGGACTACCGTGGAAAGGGAGAAGGAAACTTGAAGGGGAAATCCTACCTAAAGGGGGGTGATACACCAGAATTTTGATCCACTCAACTTGGAACCTTGAACACTGAACAAACAAAGGAAAAGGAAGACCTATGATTTCAATCAATCACTTATGCATAAATATTTCATGAAGAGGTTCGATCCAATGGCCAAAACCTGAGGGAAAACGATGGAGAGAGATTTGATACAAGACACTTTGCAGCCACCTAACATCCACTTATAGCTTTAGCAAAAGACATAAAGAACACTTTAACATGCCCTGCATAAGGATAATCTAGCAACTAGGTATGAACCAGAATTTGGGAAGGGAGAGAAATCTACCACTTATGCAAATCGCTGAATGAAATATACACTATGCCAACGCTTGAAATCTGAAAGTACAGTCCTATTGATCGAAGAGGTTACACAACTCACCAATGGCAGAGTCTGGTCTAACCAAGAGAGATTGGATGATTTTTTTTAATCAAGGCTGAAAGCCATTATATAGAGAATTACAAGAGGCCAAAGGTTGGCGTAGAAAATTTGAAGAGAAGGATTCACTTCGGTTAACTCAAGACTTTACTTGGCCTTTCAATAAAAATATGTTTTCTTTTATCTTTGCATGAAGCTTCTTGCGCTTGAGGAAGTGAACTTGTCTTTGTTATGAACCGCCCACCTCTCTTTGCATGAAAATGCACGCCAATGTTAATTTTAAAACTCTTCGTGAGCTGCTTGATGCCGAATTGGAACGTTTGAAACACTGAGTTGGATGAAGCGATCAGCTGAGTTGGTCGAAGAGATCATTCTCCTTTGCATGAAAAGCTCCTAGTGGATGCGACTTTTAACAATTAGTCAACTCTAAATCTGGAACAGTCAACTCGTCATTCGAATTTGGAACTCTGGTTGACGCTGAGTTGGACCTTCGGATGCATGAGTTGACTGGAGACGAGTGGGACTTCAACAGCGAATCAACTGAAGCTTTGACCGTAGTTTGAAAATAGCCCTTGCTTGCATGTATTTTGTCCTATTCTGGTCTTCCTGTTCGTGTCTATTTCTGGCGGGATTCTGTATTTTATCTATATTTGGTCTATATTTCCTCGGATATTCTGTTTTCAACTCTTCGTCGGATTATCTATTTTCTATCCTCTTTTGCACAGTCAACCTCCATTTCTTTCGAATTTCTTGTTGTCTCCTTGGCTTAATTCTTTCAGGCCTGTCTTCAGACTTTCTTGTGGCAACTTCAGTCGGACAAATTGTCTGCTCGAATTGTCCTGACTGCATCGGTCATTTGAATTTCCGCGGGCTTTTCCCCGAATTAATCCTTCGGACAAAAGTCCGAAGGATATCTTTCCTTTGTCTATTCGCTTCTTGGCTTCGGACTTTGTTTGTCGAGTTTTCTCCTAGTCATTTTCCCGCGGACAAAATGTCCGCAAGAATTATCTTGGTCTTCCTCTGTCCTTCAAAATTCTCTTTTTTTTCTCGGGTTTATGTCTGCGGCCCTTTCTCCGAATTTCTTCGGACTTTTTGTCCTAAGGAATTCCTTCGAACAAAAGTCCGAAGGTCTCTTTTTGCTCTTTGTTGTTTGCCAAATGCAACTTCTCCGAAGCCCATTGGATTTTTTTTACTGTTGGCTTTCTTTCTTTGCAGTCTTCGGAATTCCTTCGAAATTTTTGTCCGAAGGAATTCCTTCAGACAAAAAGTCCGAATGTTTTCTTTTCGTCTTTTCCTCCGAAATGTGCCCTTCGGCTTTTCAATTGTGCCCTTAGGGAAATACACAGAGGTATTGTCACCGACCAAGTGCCCTCCACTAGGGCATTTAGCTCTCCCTCTGTGCCCTTCGAAAAAATTGTAGGGCACCTGGACTTTTTGCTAAGGCTTTGAATTCGTTCCTGTACCTTCCCGAAGGGTAGGTGCTCTTCGGGAATGTTGAAAGTGACCCTTTCGAAGGGTACCCTGCCCTTCGGGATTCTTGTAATGGACTCTTCCGAATTAATCCTTGGCTTTTCCTTGCCTTTTGTGCAGACTTTTGGACTCTCTGAAGGAATTCCTTCGTCTTAGGCTCTTTGTCAATTTGTCATTTCCTTGGCTTAGCCTTCTTTGATGAACACAATTCCTTTGGACAAAAGTCCGAAGGAATTCATCCTTTTGCAACAAAGGCCCATAACAAAGAAAAACAATGTATTCTTTCTTCCTTGGCTAGAGACGTGCATTTTTTGAATGGCGAGAGACAATCTGACTTGTGGAAGAATTGTCAATAGGTACATCATTGTTACTGTGGTATAATTATATTTATGTGTTCTCTCTGTCCTCAATGTGTTTGCTTACAATCCTGATTCTTTAGTTTTCAGCAAAGGATTAGAGCAAAATTTGTGAGGGAACCAGAGGACCATAATAATAGTTAATATAATGGTCATAAATAAAACTCTTGTAGTTATATTATGTCAAATGGGATGAGCTCAATTGATAAATCACCGTGGCTTTCATAGTGGAGAACTGCCTTCAAATCCCCAGGAGATATGTTACACATTAATATGTACTAATGTTGAATGTTTAAATTGGGTAAACTACCACATCCAACTCTTACTGTAGCATACCCCAACAGAATGGGCCAAGTACAAGCCCCAGGTGAATTTGAAGGAAAAGATACCCCTTGTTCAAGGCATACTAAGCCAAAGGGCACCCTGTAAAGCGGAATTCATCAATCAAAAAAAAATATGTACTTATATTATAAAAGTACATTGACACAGGAAAAAAATGCACAATATTAAATCATAACATTGCTCTACATAAATTAGCATTAAGGGAGGGCTTATTAATTAGCCTTGTAATTAATAAAAAGTTGGCAATCAGTTTGTCAATTTTATGTAATCACAGATTTTTTTTTCTGATATGATTGATAAAAGTATAGCAGGATTTTCTCTCTCCTTTTTCTGAGGTTGAGTGATTTGTCCTATATAATTTTGTTTTTTTCTACAGGTATAAGATCTGTACGTTTCTGAGGACCCAGGGAAGATAAGAAGTGGTGTAGGACAGAATATACAGTCAAATTGTCAAGGAATTAACCTGCAATCAATATTTCAAACCCTATAAATCTCATAAAGAAGAAATTGGCATGAATTCCAAGGCATTTTCATGGGGTTTGGAGCAGAATTCTGAGCTTTTGTAGCTGAATTATTGGCACATTTCACAAGGACCGGATACTCATTGATACGGCATGATTTGAAGTCACTTTTCAATGAGGAAAAGTGACATGAAAACTCGAGGACACTTTCTGCATGGAATTGTTTAGGATGTTACTCGAAGTGATTTAAAAATCGTTCTCTCTTGCATAGCATCAGATCCCAAGAGAGTGTTATACATATAAAAGGGCGTGTTATATATATATAGACACACAGAGAGAAAGAGAGAGAGAGCATGCAACCAACACTGGCATACACTGTGATGCGGACCACAATATTATGAACCATATCTGTTTCTGTTATCTTTGTAAAGGTCATGGCAAAAGTGTTGTAGCACTTATATTCATTTTGAGCATGATGATAGCACAATAAGCATGAACTTGTCCTGGCACCTGCATATCCCCTAAGGCAACATAGGACGTGTTATAAAACAGGGATTAGAAATTTTAAATCATAGTTGCCTTTCGATGATGAAGCACCTAAAGAAAATGAAAGAAATTATCACAACGAGATAAATTTCTATTAATTTTTTATGTTTTGTTGTTTTACAATGGTTGCAAAGGCTTTCTGGGTTCTTTTTTATCCATGATTGTAGAGTGCACCAGACCAGTTGCTGAAGTTCTACCAGTAAAACAATATCTTACATTGCTGTTGACTAAAAACTTAAGTTAAAACTTGTAGAAAAGCATGAATAGATGGGTACTTATGCAAAAACATCCAAATCTATCAAGGACTGCCTGTCAATGGCCCAATTTTCCAAGAAGCAATTGACAAAAGCTATGTATAACCCCAGAAATTTATTATTACATTACATAAAAACTTTTGTCCTCTTATTCTCCAATTTTCTTAAGTTTATGCTTTGATATCATATTATGTGTATTCTGGATGCCATGAGTTGTTCTGCATGTCTGTCACAAAACTATGCAATTATAAAATATTTTCTATAACATACAGCACCGTGCAGTTCATATCCAACATTCTAATGTTTATAAGACCTCTTTCACACCTTTTAACAGAGGAACACTCCAACTTGCAAGAAAACATATTGCCATTCATGTACTAATTTCTTACCTTGATATATAATGTTATTGGTTGTCATGGTGCATCTATGATAGCTGTAAAGTGTAATATATAGGATGTACACACACAGGCACATACATATACGCATGTACCACACAAATAAAGAACCATATCAATTAATTCATATAAGGTATACGTATTCCTGTTAAGAAAATTATTACCATGATACAATCTGCCGTACATCAATATTGGCATGTATCAATTGCTTTCATTATATAATATTTGAGATCATAAATGCAGGCAAGCATTTGTGCATGCAATCTGGCTCCCAAGCAAGCAAGAAAGGTGCATATATCCTTCCGAAAAAAATTGTGTGCACTATTAATATGCGAATATTTTAAACTTTTGTATGATGCATTTTATCATAGTGTTCGTGTGTAGCACAGGCAGGCACGCACACTTGCACACACAGATTTGAAATACTAATTTCTACTTCAAGAAAAGGTCTGGCCTTTTGAAAATATTGCAGTTGCATGGAAATACGATCTCCACAGCATTGATACTACCAAAGCCAACTAGTAATTAAATTCAAATCCCATGGAACTAGCAGTTATATCACAATTCAAAATAAAATAAATCTTTAAGATGTGAAACAGGGAAATCCATAATAAAGTGTGGAAAAAAAGGGGTGGGAAGGTAGGATGTGTAGAATTTGATCTAAAATTGATAGAATTTAATTAAAATGCCCATTGGTGATGATGTTTCAACAGAAATATGATGAAGCCATGCACGAGTTATGAAATCAACATACATATATTGTGCGCAGGCAGCAAGAAGGAAAAATAAACAATTTGAATTTAGACTTTAATTTAAAGTTTGTACCATATATTTTGAGTTTGACTTATTGAAAGCTATGAAAGGCCATTAGAGGATGCATTAGTAAGAACCATGCAGCTATCTGGATCCCATGGGCTATTTACAAACTTCATGGTATCCTAATTTTGCACATCCCCATCTATAACATTTCTGGAGAAAGCAACAATAGAATAGAAATGCCCAATCAACCTGTTTACATCAGAAAAGGCATCCCTTTCCTGTCTGCTTTTACTTATTTTATGGAATAAAATTTATTTCTGAGTATAATAACTAGATTATGCCCTCCCTTTAGTTTTCCCATTATATGTTTTTCAGGAAGCATTACCTGTGGCTATTCAGCTTTTGAAGAAAGTATACACTAATTATCTGCTGTTCATGAGATAACTTCCAAAGTACTTGATAATTGAGCATTTACACTTTGGATATCGAGTGAAATTGTAGTAATAAAGAATCTCATTATCATAAAGCCAAAGACACAGGCACTCACTATATTATTTAAGTTTGATTTGCATGCTCGACAGGTCCAGCCACTCTTTGGTATCTTTGAAACACCATAACAAGCTTGATGCACCTGTTTGGATAGATCAAAAAATGAAAAAAAATTGAAGGTTGAACAAAATCCTAATATCAATGAAAAATAAAGTTTACAAACCTTGATCAAGCAGCACCCACATTGCACCAAGCGATTGATACATTCCTCATTCAAGTCGCCACAGACACAACAGCGTACATTTGCCTCAAAATTTGACCCAAGAGCTGCATTCTCCATCCTACACTTTTTTGGCAGAGGATTACCACCATCTTTTTCTGTATGCATGCCATCATTGCTTCTCTTTTTCATTTTGACGGTTTTGCAACCTAATCTCGGAGCAAGACTGCAGGGATCCCATCTATATCTGATCATTATAGTGGATAGGAAAAACTGTGTAAATCAATACGAGCCATATCAAGAGAGTTACTGGTAACATAAACAATTTTCATGCTTCCACCCAAGTTAAGATCATACCTTACATCTATCATCTCCGTGCGTTCACCTACATGAACTTGAACTTTTTCATCATTGTCTACTTGCTTCTGTTTCTTAGATAACTTGGAAGTTGGTTTGTCAATGTTCTTGGTTTCCTTCTTTTGAAGTGTACTCGAATTTAAACCTCTCCTCGTAGTTACTTTTGTAAAAGAACACAATGGCTCCTCCATAGGACTAATTTCACTTTTTGACACATTATGGTCATCCTTTGTCACATGCATAACTACGGATTGAGCCCCATTATCTGGTGCACAATATTTTGTCCTCCTTATGCCATCAGATTGGAACAAAATGTTTGACGATGAATTGTGGTTTGCAGAATTCCAGTTCAAAGTCCCAGCAGAAGCTGTCAAATTAGGTTTCAGGAAATTAGACTTGTTTTTACATTTGAATCGCAGTCTTAGTGTCCGCTCCCCTTGAGGAAATGAACAATGATTATTACTAAACTCACTCCCAAGACCACTAGATAGGTCAGTTTGGCACACAGTCTTTGGTTGTGTTGATGTACCTAAAACAGAAAACTGAATTGATTTATTTTCATGCTTATTCTTCTCACTTAACTCCCAGAGACTGCGCTTTCGAACTTCCTTGACATTTACCAATCCGCTTGAATCTTTCCCATCACGTCGACGATTAGGCTCCACAGTATGCTCAAAAGAACCTTTCAACTCATTGGCTTGTCTCTTTTGCGATAAAGAAAACTTGCCCAGTTTTCCTTCATTTTTGTTCAAACCTGAACTTCCCACTTGTGTAGCTGAATATTGTTTTCCACCTTTAGATGGAGTATCCACATAGCTTTTTGCATGTTTCAGAATTGAGCTCAGGGAAGCCATTTTTGCAGATTTTAATGTTGGCTTGCCAGGGCCAGTTCTTTTGCGTCTCAGAGCACCAGAATTCCCACATTGAGGAAGTTTCATTTTTTCTTCAGGGAAAACGATATTATTTCTAAGAGATAGACACTTCCCAGAACCCAGTGCATCATATTTAGGAACCTTCCTCGAACTTGTTCTGTCAAAGTCAAAGTTGATCCCATCCACTCCATTCTGTTTTGATTTTCTTTCCATCGAGGCTTGTCGTATGCGAATGACAAGCTTATCACCCTTAAATTGCACTTGTTGCACAGGTTCTGCTTTCCTGTTGTCTTCTTGAAACTCCTGTCTCATGTGGTTAGATGACAAATGATTTCCTGATATTAATGCTGATCGTTTTCTCTTTAAACTTAATCCCTTTGTAGGAGTTGATGAGACACTTGTTGTACCACATGGCATTTCACTTGCTTTTACCATTGTACCTGAATGAACAAATGCAAAGTCTGTTTTCCTGGCATGACTTACAGGTACGGATGTTTTACTGTTATCCCCGAAAGTTTGTGCTGTAGAATCTAATCGTTTCCATTTCATTGTCCTCCGCTTTTTTTCAAGTGTGCCTGCTCTACCAGCAGTTTTAAATGCATGTTCACCCTCGGCAGAAAGGCATTCAGTGGACTTATGTAACCTCTTCAATCTGAGTGAACTTCTAACCTTAGACTCGCCATTACCACCACTTGATGTTGGATTAGGGAACAAAGAGGGTGATACCAGAATATTTTTATCCCCACTAATAGATGCAAGTTTTCTCCTTGTCCAAACACCAGTATCAACTGCATCAGAAGAGCAGCACTTTCCTATGCCTGATCCCTCGTCAACAACATCACAATGCATTAGTTTCTTGCCTCCAGAATCCACATTGCATATATCATCATTGATTACATGACCAGCATCTGAGAACTCGCTTAAAATATTGTCAGAAATTTTTGAGCAAACATTGGACATTTGTTCCTCCTTCTTAAGTGATCCAGTATCAATTACACCTTTTAAAGAACCTTTTGCTGCTGTATCTGCAAGATGATCTTCAATTCTTTCCCTGAAATTGGTAAGATCTACAGGCCTTTCATCTTGCACAGCTCCAGCATCTGACATCACTTTGCCACTTTCTTGCTTCCACTGAAAAGATTCACAGACAATATTAATAATATCATGCCTCTCAACAGTTTTATTTTGTTCCAGAGACCCTTTTTCAGCCCCACTGTCATTTTCACCAACAGATACAACAACAGCAGAGTTGGTCCCTAATGCAGCACTCATGGCATTTTCCCTTGAATCTGCAATATGAGCATCTGATCGAGAACCCTCTTTGGATTTGGGACTCTCTATATCTCCAGTATGTTCTACAATTTCTGAAACAATGCCCTGATTTGAATCCTTTTGCCTATTTAAGCTTAGTTCCCCATCAAGATCGTTAAAACACTTTGGTGGATGTCTTGTAAGTCTGTCACAAGGAAAGCATCCATTAGCCTCAAAAGGATTGTCATTAAGAAGAAGTTTAGTTAGAATTCATTTAAAATATGTGCCATTTATATAGAATTGTCAAATTAGAAGAAATGAATGGTGTAACTATTGAAATGTGTATAGACAACAGAAAACAAGGCAACAGAAAACAAATTTCTTCTGAAAATCATTATCCTGAAGTATGGTAAATGCAGCTCACGGTATATTATAACCTTGAATTGCTTGATTGCAATTTAAGTATAAACTGATCAACGAACATCATGTTGCCCCAATAAAGGGATTTGTGAAACTTTAAAACTTCTAGTATCACTGAAAGTAAATGAATTGTGTAATTCAAAGTAAAACTATAAGTTTTGTTTGAAATTTGTAAGGAAACTAGGGGCATGAAATGCCAAGAAATTATCTACCACTTGACTCTCAAGAACTATATGAATTATAACAAATAACATTTAGAGTCGTTCAGTATTATAGGAAAGCAAAAGTGTGCCATCAATATCCTACAACTTTCTTCAGGGTCAACGATTTTTATTGATACTAATTGGAAAAAGATATTTCAATTCCTTAAGAAAAAAATAATATAGTTTAGGTTATTAATTTTTGTGATATTTACTCGTGTGTTTAAGTCATTACCTTAGTAAAAAAAAATCTTCATGCATTTTTGGTAATAATCACTAGGAAAGGAGACCCACTTAGCACACAAGCACTGTAAGCATTTGTTATTAGGGTGGAAGAATCATGAATGTAATACACCTTTGAGCTTCTCACCCTCTAGCCTCTATCCCGATTTGCGAAGTTTTTGGAGCATGTAATACTTTATAAGTCACCCTTGTCTCACAATTCTTACCAATGTGGGATTAACCCAATTACAACACAAACATGTATTTGTGTTAAGAATAATATAGCCTGTGTGCCTCCTTTTCACTTTTCATGAGACACTCAAAAAAATTCTGTCAATATATAAGGAGTCGGGATGAAGAACCGACATTTAGCTGGAGGTAACTTAGTTGCATTCTCCTTTTGCATCCAATAAATCACCACCATGTTTGAGAAGACTATTTGGGTGGAAAGTGTGTTTTAACACTGACAGTCAAACAGATAAAAGGAAACATCTTTACCATTCATGATCCTATAGTGATCAGGAAAAAATAAACTATCAGATGAGGCCATTACTCAATAATCTAAAGATAAAAACCTGACTTGGCTGTGTTTGCAGCCTATAATGACAATGGGGAATCTCCATGTAATGCTGAGCTAATTGGCCTCAATTTGTCGCCAAAGATCCTCTATGCAGCCTGGAATATAAACTGGAAAGCTTTCAACCAGAAACTCTCCATCAGTATTAAAACTACATAAGAGTGAATAGTTTTGTTTAAATCCAGAAGATAACGAGTTTAACAGAAAAATTGCGGCATTCAAACATCCTTATGAAGGGGGGAGAGAGAGTTGATTGCCATTATATAACTTAAATGACCAACAGTTATGAGATTTGAAACATTTACTGATGTGGCACCTACAAGTGTTTTCAAGAGACAAACATGTACCTAGGCATATGATGTTATCATTTAAACAGGGCCATGGTAGTTATATTGAGTTGAATGGGTAACTTATGGAATGAACTGTAATTGGAAGAGTTACCAAAACCGGCCAGATCTGCACAAAATCCGGCCAGATCCGGATTTTTCAGCCAGCCCAGATAAGTTCAGTCCCAGTCAGCCCTGTTATATATATCAAAATTTTATATTACTTATTAATTATTTTCATTGTATTTTTCAATTTTACATATTTATAAAATTATGCTCATATAAATTAATATTTATACATCATTGATGGGATTTTTCCAAAAAAAATTAAAAATTCCAGATTTTCTGATTTTCTTGCATTGTTGAATGGATCGAGATTTCCAGACTTGGTAACTATGATAATTGGTAATTTGTCAGTGTAATGTGTAATATGTGGATTTACCCAAACCCTAGGTTTTTTCCATGAGAAGCTACACATAGAGGCACCTATCATTGTAAAGCATGGAAAGAGATTGTATTTGGTTTGTACTCTCGTAACAGGGATGTTTAGATTGATTCCTTAAGCAATATTGCATGGCATAACCCTACCTCAAGATTATTCTTTGATATTTAATATTAGGGTACAACCACCATAGATCTCATGTTGTGTTGTGTGATCTTGGTTCTATTTCTGGCATCTGCATATTTTCTATCATGCAGAGCGGAAATTTAAGAGAAGTTGGATAAGGGTTTTTTTTGTAGATCGGTAATCATTTTATTAAAAAAAATCCAAGAAAATCACATCATCTTGCAGAGCTTCGTTCTCCTTGCAAACATGATCAATAAGAACCTTCTAATCTTGCACCATCAAAATGTGCTCTTCAAGAGCTTTCCAGCAAGTAGTCACAAAAAAAACATCATAGAAGTGTTGAGAAATTTATGAATGTGAAAAGTCATGCTTCCATACCTGTTGTACTGTCATTTTTCCAATCGCGACTCAAAAGAAAAAAAAGACAAACTCTTCATATCCTGCAATCCAGGTAAGCAAACAAAATGCTATTTTCTGCATTGTGAATAGAAATTTCAGATCTTTTGGTCTACAAGATTGTTATTTTCAATTTACTAAAAGGAAAGGAGTTCAATTGGAGACATAGTCTCTCAAAACCCTAGTTACTCTGATTTTTTGGATAGGAATATATTGATGTTAGATAATGATGATATAAATTTAAATCCAAGCATGTTAATCATAGTGATACTTCAATCATACTTCTCTATTATCCCTTTTCGAGAGAAGCACTGGATTGTTGGCACTAGTATTGAGAGATTGGGTATCAAAGATCACACATGATAAGCAATTGAACATAATCTCTTACATGAATAGGAATCAGAGAAAGAAGTCTACAAAGAGAGAGGCCCATCAAAGAAAGGAAGATAGCCAATTTTAAGAATAGAATTCACTGCCTTGTTGAGGAAATCAACAAATTAAAAGGAAAAAATGATAATGATCAAGAAGATGGAAAGGAAGTGAGAGAAAAGGAAACCATACCTTTGGAAATATGATAGGAAAGAGGTCCAAGTGTTCTCTTTTAAATCAACGAAGCTTCAACATTGTAGGCTCATTGATGAATTCGAAAGGAAAATATGATCGTATTCATAAGCCCTAGCAACTAGTATAATTTTTTCAAATGCATGTTCAAGTAAGGAATATCACAAAGATGTGTATATGAGGAGACAACTCAAATATATGAGAATTTGAAGGCCATTGTAGATAATATGTTTTACATTCAAATATCTATGCTATAATATGGATGGCTTGGATATTGTTCTTGGATATCCTTGGTTAAAACCTATGAGAAGTGTCAATCTTTGATCCATAGGGATCAAGAAAACAGTCCACTTCAGCAATCAACCAGAACAAACTCAATTTCAGTCAGCAGTGGGGCTTCAATTAGAATATTCTATGTATGGTGATGAAACTGCAGCTTCATGCAGGAGGTGTTTACATAACCGCCGGTTCCTGCAGACACGGCAGTTTCATAACAGCCGGTCTGAATTAACCTGTGGTTATGCCTGCAGTAACCATACAAAGTACAGTAACGGCAGGGGAAGGTGACTCTTCAATTCTTGAAACATTTGGGGATCCTTCACGGCACGAAAGGACATTCCTGAGAATGATAAGCGGAGGCACCAATTCAGAAAAGGTATCAGTGATCAGAGTTGATGTTCAGTTGGTTGTGGGAAGGATTGAAGAAAGAAACAGAAAGAAAAGTAGAATGAGCAAAGATAGCATGAAGATTGTTGTGCTTTTTCTACTATACTTATTGTAATCCATCTTTGGTCATAAGAAAATAGGAACTTGAGCAATTGCTATTTCCGACTGGGTTTTCCCCATCTTAGGGTTTCAAAACCAAAATCTTACTTTGTTGTCTCCATGGTTTATGTGTTATTTTCATGTTTCGGTTCTAAAGTTCTGGTTTTACATTTCCAACAGAGTATAACATCAATTCTAAATGTTAATTTGAGTAATTGTATTTGTCATTTTCAAACAAATTTGAAGTAGAAAAGTACTTTGTGATTCTGTAAATTCTAGCAACAATTATTCTCTAGATTTTATAAATCAATCTTGACTTGAAAAAGTAGCTCATAAAGTTTTGGTACAAGAGAAAAAGGTGACATTGCAAGGTATCACAAAGCATGGGGAACCAATAAAGTTCAAGAAGGGCAAGATTGTGTTTTGATTTACAAGATGAAGAATCTAGAGAAGTTCATGAAGAAGAGGCTAAAAAAAAGTACGAAGATCATGAAGAGTAGGCTAAAAAATAGCGGGAAGAAGATCACAAGGACAAATCTAAAGGTGGATAGGAGGACATGGGTACTAGTAAAGGAAACTCAAACCCTCCACCTAATTAAGGGCCAAGGGAAAAGGTGTAAGATAAGAAAGTGGAGACAAAATAAGTGGAACAAGAAGTGATGCAGGAGCATCCTAACCGTCAATCTATAACCTCGCACCCAATGAAGAATTCCCATCTCGATAGCAAATTAGGCCGCGAATGCGTGTCTATGTCATCCACATGGAGGCATTCTAGCTAAAGCCTGAAGGTGATCTCAGCTACAAGGAAATTATTAAGCTTCGGATGTGAGTGCAAGCAGTACTTAGCCATGTAGAATTTAGCTACCTTTGATTTTATAAAGATATCGCAGTCATCCATCAGCCTTCCAAAGGCCCAAGCTAGAATTTGTTTTAATATGGTGAATCAGCTGAAGCCATCAATCTTTTAACAAGCTATGAACGAGCGTGGGAATGCTTGCAAAGGCTTAAGCAGCAGCTGGAGCTTTTAATGAAATCCACGCTTCTTTATCAGATAGAGGGATTTGGTGAAGCCTACAAACTACCAGCGGCAGCCATGTATCTCCATCCTGGAAGTTTCAGCATGTACAAGCATGACAAGGAATCCCATAAGCTTGAATGCAGCTGACTCATCAGTCTGAGCATGTTAGCTTAAGCCAGTTTTGACATTAATGAATACAAAGCTGGAGAAGTGACTAGAGAGCTTTCAGCTATATAGTAGCGACGGGAATGCATTCAGCAAGCTAGCGAAGATTTTTTATTTTTTTAATTTATTTTTTTAACCTGCTCAAGGAGTGTACATAAAAAGCTAGATAGAGAAGTTGCTGGCTGCCAGTAAGAGCTGCAAATAAGTGAGACCTACGAGCCTTAGCATAGCTAGTAAATCCAGTATTGGCTAAATGGTGTAATAGCTATGGATTTGGCTAGTAAATGCAATCTGTCATTCTAAGCTTAAGCCGAAACGCAAATATTAGAATAGTTGTGCATGTTAGCTCTGTGTGTATTTTCTAGCTGCATGTGTGTGAATGTATTTCGTAGCTAGGAGTGGAGTGTGAGAGCTGAGCTGAGATAGAGGGCATAGACTGCAGGTTTGGGCATCCATTAGCTTAGACCCCAAGCCCGACTGCATCATATGATATCAGAGAGGGTGAATCCTACATTTGTGTGAGAGAAGTGTGATAACAAGAAGTGTGTTGGGTACAAATGCTTGAGAGTTTGTGAGGAGAAGAAGGAATAGCTGCAAGTTAAGAGTTCTGAGAGCTGAGATTGTGTAAGAGTGAAAGTCATAGCTGCAACTGCAAGTGAGCAAAAGAGAGTTTGTGCAAGTGGACTAGCTGCAAAGGAAAATTGAATGTGTGTGTGTGTGTGTGTTTGTGTGTGTGAAGAGTTGTTCTCCATCGTACTGAGTTGGGTAGAGAACTAGGAAATCCTCCACTAGAGAGAGTGGTGGGTAGAGGATGACGAGTGAGTAGTTCTCCGGCTAGTATAAGTGGGTAGAGAGCAAGAAATGAGTGAGAAATTTGCAGTAGCATAAGAAAGAAGAGATTGCAGCAGTAGAGTGAAACAGATTGCAAAAGAAGCTTGCAGCAGAAGCTTGGTAATGAAAAAGGTGAAGAAAAGAGTGCAGCTAAAAGCTTGTAGCAGCTAGTTAGTGAATGTAGAATGAAGAGTAGGCGAGGAAACAACAGTGAGGAAGAAGAAATGACAACTACAATATGCCATGGGATAGAAGAGGCTGAAAGGCAGGCATCCCAAGTGATGGAGCTTAAAAGAATGGTGAAAACTATGCAAGCAAAGATAGAAGGTGAATAAAGGAGGATGAAGAAGGGCAGTACCAAACTGCCTACGTCGGAGCTTGAACATATGAAGGAGGAGCTGAAGAGGATGCAAGACATAGTATACATCTTTGGAGAGGAAATGGCAGCAGACATGGAGGAGAAAGACAAAACTATTTTGCTTCAAAATGAAGAGAAAGATAGCATTGATTACTCCATGCATAGCTGGAATGAAGAGGAGGAATGTCCCAAAGGACCTTAAGCTAATAGCAGAAACCACAAATGAAGCAACAGTAAGAATGAAGAATGAAGGAGCAACAACAGATGTGAAGGTGATCCATGAAGACCACATAATTGAAGAGAAAAAAGAGATAAGAGGATGCATTCCTGACATCCTTTGTAGCTGAATGTGAAGAAGAAGATATCCTCATGATAGAGCACGAAGCTGAGAAGAGTGACAGCAACAGAGCATCAACAGAGATATGCCTTTTAGAACGCATAGAGGTGAAGAAAGAAGAAAAGAGAAAAGAAGAAGAGGAAAAGGAGCAACTGAGTTTTATATCAGAGACAGAGGTGGAAACAGAAGTGTCATTGGTGTAATTACCCACAGAGACTATTGAGTCCCATAGCTTTAAATTTGGTATTGTTTTTATTGGTTTATGTGCAGGTACAATAAAAAGCTATGTTGTTGGGGTACGGGTATGGGTACAGATACGGGGACATCTCAGGTACGCGGGTATGCCATTTTTCAGAAACCTTGATTTGGATACGTCGTGGGTACATCTGTGTGTGTATATATATATATATTGTATATTACTCATTTTTTTAGTAAAACACTTGAAACTACATAGTGTGAAAATATTTGTCTATAAATGATAAAACACTTAAAAATATATAATATTCGTTCATTCATTACTTCAAAGACAAGATGTACATTCAAATCTAGAATAAATCATCTCGATTGTCCACAAAATCATGAATGCCACTCCCATTATTTTTCAACTTTATCATTTACTGACACTTTCTCTCACAAGGGCTCATCGGTGCATTGAATCTCACGAGTGCATGCCTTATGGGGTGCACAGGGAATGGGGTGGGATCGGCTTGTGGCACTTTGCGAGATTTATTCTCATACTATTCTATCACGCATACATCCCTTCATGCAGCCTTCATACCTCCTATGATGTCTCCTTGAAATCTTGAGACCCTGAAATATGGCTAAGTTTGAAACCCTGGAATCTGACTAACTCTGAAATATGATAGGATCCTCCAAAACCTAGAATTTGCATTATAGCTCCTAGCAGTCCGAAACCCCTCTCAAACATCCTGAAAGTATATAAATAAAATATAACTTAAAGTATAAGTTTACATTTAGATATGGACATCTAGTAAACTTATACTTAAATGTTTATTTTATTTATATACTGTTGGGTTCACACTGGATTTACATTTAGGGTTGCTTAGTTTTTAGGGTTTTATTTTTAAGGATTTTTTTAGGTTTATTTTTAAAATAAATTCGCCATTTTTCTGCCGGAATCCCTCGAGCACGCCCAGAGACGTCCCGAGTACTCCCGGAGGCGTCCGTGGCCATGTCGGACGTTTCTGGTACGTCCACGGACGCCTCCGGGAGTACCCGAGACGTCCCCGTGCCGGAGGCGTCTCCGAATAGGAGGCGTCAGGGGGGAGGGCGTACCCCTGCAACGTAGATAAAAAGGTATGGCAACTGAAATGAGAAAAGAAGAGTTGCATGAAGAAGAGGGTGGCAGGCATGAGAGTACAACAGTAGGTTGGACAAGAAATGGTAAAAGCCAGAGAGGCTTTTGGTGGAGGTCGGACCAAGGTGGATTTAAGCCCACAAGAGGATACAATAAAAGAATGAAATTGAAAGCTCAATGGAGGAGGTGGTCAGACTACACTTAAGCAGTGGGCAGGGTGAAGAAAAACAAGAACAAAATGCAGAGGTACCTAGTGGAATGGAAAGGGACGTTGTAGCTATTACTCCTTGTTGCCAAAAGGGTGATTCTATCACCAATCTTTCCCTTGTGAGCAGGAGCTCACAATTTTTTCTTAGTTGGTGTGTTTGATGCAGGAGAATCCTGTCCATCAATATATAAGCTTGCAACCAATGAAGAAGTCCCAGCTAGATAGCAGCTTAGGCTGTGAAAGGTTGTCTATGTCATCCATGTGGAGGCATTCTAGCTAATGCCTAGAGGAAATCTCAGCTACAAGGAAAGCACCAAGCTTTGGAAGTGAGTGCAAGTAGCACTTAGTCACGTAGCAATTTAGCTACCATTGATTTTCTAAAGCAATCGCAATTGCTCATCAACCTTTCGAACACCCAAGCTAGAATTTGTTTTATTATTGTGAATCAGCTGAAGCTGTTGATCTTTTAACAAGCTATAAACGAGCATGAGAATGCATGCAAAGGCTTAAGCAGCAGGTGGAGATTTTGATGTAATCCACGCTCCTTTGTCAGCTGGAGGAATTTGGTGAAGCCTACAAGCAACCAGAACCAAATGGGCAGCCATGTATCTCCATCTTAAAAGCTTCAGCATGCACAAGGAAGCCCATAAGCTTGAATGCAGATGACCATCGGTCTGAGCATGTTAGCTTAAGCCATTGTCGACATTAATGAATACAAAGCTCATGGAGAAATGTCTAGAGAGCTTTCAACTATATGGTAGCGAAGTGAATACATTCAGCAGGTTAGCGAGGATTAAAAGATTTTAATAAAAATCTGCTCAGGGAGGAGCGTAGATAAAAAGCTAGATAGATAAGCTGGCTGCACGTATGAGCTTCAAATAGAGTGAGGCCTGAGAGCCTTAAGATGGTTAGATTGTAAATCCAGTATTGTTCTAAATGGCATAATAGCTAGGGATTTGGCTCACCAATGTTATCTGCCATCATAGGCTTAAGCCGAAATGCAACTATTATAATACTGTGGATGTTAGCTCTGTGTGTATTTTCTAGCTGCATGTGTGAATGTATTTCCTAGCCAGAAGTGGTGTCAGAGCAGAGCTAAGATAGAAGGCATAGGCTGTGGGTAGAGAACATCGGAGGATTAATAGTTATGTTTTAATCAGCAACCAAGGTACGATAACAATAAGTATACTTGGAATCAAGCATGCAACAATTATCGGTGGACTTGGAATCAAGAATGCAACAATTATAGGTGGACTTGGAATCAAGAATGCAGCAATTATAGGCGTACATGGAATCAAAGTAGTTTAGAGAGAGCATGGCACCATCAAAGACCAGCACCTATGAAGATCTCATGTGGAGGGATGGATGAGCATGTTTGGTACTAGTTGTCAACTATTCTTAAAAGATCATATTTTTGGCTTCTTCTCATGTTTTGGGAACAAAACATGTTAAAGAGAGATGGCATGTATGTACCTAGGCATATGACCCCATGGTGTTAATGGGGTTATGGAGTAGCCGACTTCACATACACATGAATCCTGACAGTTACATTGGGTCAAATGGGTATGTTGTGAAATAAGTTATAATTAGTAATTATTCAGTCTGATGTGTAATGTGTGGTTAAAGGTTTATATTAATAAAGGCTCCTACCATTGTTAATTATGAAAAAATACTGTATTTGGTTTAGATTCTCATATCAAGGATTTTTGGAGTGATTCCTTCCTTAAGGAGTATTGCAAGGTGTAAACCTACCTCATCCATATTCTTCTACATCAAGTATATTGACATTAGGGTACAAGAATATCCACCATACATCTCTTGTATTGTGTTGTATTATATTGGTTCTATTTTTGCATACTTTCAATCATAAGATGTTTGGATATTTTTGGAGAATGTTTTTCCCTTACTAACTATGGTAGCGCATGTCGGGGGAAGAGCTTATAATCCATGGATGGGTCAGTTGTCTTTCAATAAGGTAGTATTAGCATAAATAATTATTTTCGACTAATTGGCATCTACTAAGTAGTGCATCATATTGTTTGATTTTATACAAATTGTGATAACATTTGAACCTCTAATAATAGAAAATATGCAAAAAATATAGTGAAGACCACACAACACATTTAGTGGATACCGTTGTACCCTAATATTCATGACACTCAATAGATAATAATGCCATTGAGGTACGGTTAAAGTCCAATGTTACGCAGGGATAAGTCCCCTGGATTTTGGTGACGTCCCGAACATTTCGGGAACTTGGGGACTTGGAGAGAATATCCTCGATTTTTAAAAAAATTCCGAGGCTTTTACTTTTAAACATAACCCACCACCCCATAAAAAAGTTGTTATTTTCACAAAAACAATGAACCCAAATGCTAAAAGTACCCTAAAAAATATTTAAAAAGTTTAAACCCCTAAATTTCATTGAATAAAGTAAAAATATTTATATATTATTTTAATAGGTGTCCCCCCACCATCCCCAAAATCTAGCAATTGTTTGGCCATCCAGGAAACCACGTCCCAATGTCCACAAGACTTAGGTGACTATGGATTAAACTAAACCCTATTCAAACCATCTATAGGTAAAACATATAAATTTAAATGTAAAACATATTTGTCCATGTTAACCTTCAAATCTTAACAAAATTGAGGCTTTTCACCATATATGTGTTCTTAATATACACTACTTGAACATGTAACTACATATCCAAGTTAATGTTAAAAATAATTATACCTGCAACTACATATTATGGACACAATCACTTGTTCCTTACAAATGCATCTGCAAACCTACAATGTTGAAGATTCTTTGATTGGAAACAAAACACCTAGACTTTGTTTGCTTCTCTTCATGTTCCAAGGGAAGGGTTTCCTTTTCTTCCTCTTACTTTCCTTCATCTTTAACTGCTTATTCTTCCTCCACTACTTTAGTTTCGTCTTCCATCTATCTAAGAAGACATGTTCCATATCTTTTCAAGAAAAAAATTTATTCCCTCAAGACTACACCAATTACATGATTCAATTGAAACCCTGTGGTGTGACACTAGTACCTCTTGGCAATGCCACTTTTCAGCTTTCTTTAACTTCGGGCCAAATGTATATAGCATTGATATCATCCTCGCCAAAATATTAAGCATATTTATGAATCACACTTCAAATAAAAACCAGAGTTTAAATAAAAAAATGTCTTCGATAAATCTCTCTTCCTTCTACCAACCTGAATTTAAACATCATGTAGGCTAGTATATATAAAAAATTCCTAGGGCGTAAAACTGGAAAATATTTATATTGTAAGATATAGGTATTTTCTATTTTTATGCCTAAGTCGTGATTGCAAAATAGTAGTTCAACATTTCTAGACAACCAAATTCCTGCGGTCATAAAGCCCTCAATATTGCTCAGATTCGTTATTGTGACCATAGTATTAAAACTTGCAAGAGATGCCAAGAAATGCAAGTAAAAATGTCGTCGAGTAATTTGCCTGCCAAGTTTTTACAAAGGACTCATTAGTCCATGGTAAAAACTCAACTGCTGTTAAATTATAACAGTCAACAGTCAAAAACATCATTTTCACTTTTACGATCGATTTCTCTTTGGTTTTTGCTTTACTAAAACAAATTTTATTATTTACCAGTTGCTATCACATGATTTCCATCAGCTTTAAAGGATTTTCACGGGGATTTGGGAGATAAGACTCTAAGATTCAAATTTATTTTAGGTTTTTCGTGTAGAATTTTTTTTGCATTTTAGATCAATAGGGTTTGAAAGTTTTCTTTTTTTTTTTCAAGTTTCTTATTCCCATTTCTTCTTTCTTTGATAGGCAACTAGCGTTTTATATTAAAACTTTTTTTTCTTTGTTTTATAGGGCTTGCAATTTGCATTTGGCACTTTGCAATGATATACAAGAATGTCATCCACTTCAAAGAGCTTTAATAGAAGTAAGAAGTTTGACGACCCTCCTTGGAAGCATGGTGAATGGGGTCCAGAGTACAATATTGTGATATGCAATATACTATGATATGCAATTATTGTCTTTTTCTAATGAAAGGTGGCATTTGAGGTCAATCACCTCAAATGCCACCTTACATGTATTCCAAACCGATATGTGCAATTATGCAGCAAATTAAAGCATGAGGTTACAAGAGAGATGAATGTTGTCCTTGCTCTCTATAAGGAAAAAGAAAGAAAGAAAGATGACAGCTGCAGTAGTTGCATCCATAATAAATGACCCCCTTGATTCTAATGAATGAGTAGGCTTGTCTATTGGCCCAATGATTCGGGGATGAGGCTCATCCATTAGAAACAATTCAAGCCAAATGTCTTGGGCTTCACAGGATTTCTTTCTTCCTCACAATACTCTTGGTGCAAAACCTTCGCTTGAAGGTATTTCTTGGAACCGGGAAAAGCATAAAAAAGTGAAGACTGCTGCTACCAATTTTTGGTATTTTAACAACGTAATATTCAATGTGGCGAGAAGCCCATAATGGTATAAATTTCTAATTGCATTAACCATTGCCAAGAAGGGGTTCAAGACACCTACACCTCGTAATTTAAGTGGCCCATTGTTGGAGGAAGTCCTAAAAAACATGCAAGTGACAATACACGAGCAAAAAAGAATGACTCAAAAAGGGCTATGGTATTTTGTCTGATGAGTGGACAGATAGAAGGAACTACACTTTGATAAACTTTCTAGTGCTTTAAAATGGGCAGTGGGTGTTCTTTAAATCCATTGATGCCTCCTACCAAGTAAATAATGTTAAAACTTTGAGTGATGTGTCGGAGGAGACAGTCATGGAAGCAGATGTGGAGAATGTCATCCAAGTTGTGACTAACAATGAAACAACACTGGTAGCAACACAGGGACTTTTTGAGAAGAGGCACCCTACAATTTTTTGGAGCCCTTGCACAACCCATTGAATTGATCTTCTACTTGAGGACATGGGAAAAATTACATGGGTGAAAAGTGTTTTGAAGAAGCCAAAAATATTACAAAATACATCTACAATCACCATTGGGTGCTAAGCTTGATGAGAGTACACATTGTAAAACACAATATTTTTCACTTTAGCATCTACTGACGATTTCTCTTGCAATGGCTTGTCGACACATCAATATCCCTGAGTGCACGTATTAAGTGCACCAAGAATGGGGTGGGAACAGCTCATATTACTTTGCGAAAGATGATGACATTATATCCTAATACACCATCACTACTATCAGTTTGACTTCCTCCCAAGTTTCTATCTGTCTATCCCTTTTGTCTACTTCCGATCCATATTTGCTAACTTCCCTATATCCTACGATATTGGTTTGGGCAATACTATTTATTTTGTCTTTATCCTTAAATGTATTGGCCAGCCCGATGCAATTCTAAGTGTGTTTTTTGACATTAGGATTGTATTGGCATGGCCAATACCGTACTATGTCAACCAATATCTTCCAACTGTATTGACTTTGATGATATTGTCAACTTAAGAGTCTAGGGTTGGTTTTGGGTATTGGAACAGTATATATAGGGATCACATTTCAATCATATCATATCATATCACATTCATACGCTCTACTTGCACTCACATTTATGCATTACGAAAGTATTTGGAAGAGTTAGTGGTTTAGCACCTTATCTTGCAGATCTTTTCTTGTCATGTCATTGAAGCTCAATATGAGGAGTCACTAGGAGTTCCTAACTAAGGATATCTAGGTCTTCATCCAAGCATTTGATGTCTTCAACCTACAATATTCTCTTGCAAATCTCCATTTCAGTCAAGGGGGAGATTGAAGCGTCCACAAGTCCACCACAAGGTAAGTATTTCTATCCCTACACTCTTTCCTTTATTTACTTACTAGATTACATATTGCTTTGTTTATTGCATTGTGGATGTATGTGTCTATTCTTGTTTAGGCTTTTCACTACACCGGATAAGTTGGCATAGAATTGCTCAGACTTGTCATTAATCACTTTAGGTTGCACAAACCCCCATTCGGTTGACCATTGCACCTTACCCCTTTACAACCATTATAACCCATCTTTTACTTTACATTGTACTCCTTTACAACAATTTACTTTAATTGCATCTTTACAACCATAGCTACAACCATTTACCTTTGTTGAAGTCTAGAGAGAGCTATATTCTTGTGGCATGGGCTTAAGCTGTGGAAACCTTTCCTCTTGACATTTGAGTTATAGGTTACCCTCTGCTAGATCTATGAATATCATTGGTTTTTACCCTATATTGTTTTGGTACTGGTATGGGTACGGGTACGTTTTGAGTACACGAAAACACCATTTTTAAATAACCTTGATTTTGGAAACGTCGTGGGTACGTCTATACATTTTTTTATTTAAAAAATGTGTGTGTAAAAACAATGCATATTACTCATTTTTTTTATAAAACACTTAAAAATACATAGTGCTCATTCATTCATTGCTTCAAAAAGTTCAAAGTAGACATTGCAAATAAATTCAAATCTAGAGACTAGAATATGTAATCTAAATTGGGATTGTCTTCATAATCATGAAAGCCACTCCCACTAGCTCCACTCTCCACCCCTTGTGTAGAACTCACTTGATTGTCATCAACACCAAGTAGTGAAAGTTGGACAAGGGTAGATGTAGAGGCTTCCAAGTCTGTAGTCTCTAGAAGGATATCCCAAAGTTTGTTAGGCCCTTTCTTATAGTCCTCAGACTTGTGTGAAAGGAGGCACAAATTGGAATGCAAAGATACCAAATCCTCAACCTTCTGGGATGCCAACTTATTTCTTTTAATAGAGTGGATAAAGCCATATGTACTCCAATTCCACTCTGCTAAAGAATTACTAGCCACTTGTCATCAAAAAAATTAATTATTAGAATTTTCGAATTTAAAATTATTAACAATGTAAAATTTAAAAAAAATATGTTAATACTTAATTAATAATAACTATGACTAATAACTTAATAAATGTTTTGATTTAATTCAAATTATATACCTGTGAGAGAATTGTGATCGCGATAGGTCATAGGTACTTGGCATCATGGCCATGTACATACCACCATTTGATTGGAGTCAACCTGGATTTGTCAAAAAGAGCCTCAATTTCTCCCATGCTGCCTTTTGAAGCTATAAACATACCAATTTCATTGCGGACCACATTAGCTACAGATGGATCAGGAAAAAACCTTCTAAAAGCTTGCCTAGTTCCATTTGCAACCTCTGCATCATTGTATGGTGGTTGCCTATTAGGTAGCCGAGGTACTTCACTACTATAATACTCTGGATAGAGAGCATAAGCAAGGAGATGCAATGGGGTGGTCCTTTTATTCCACCTCTTCATGACCAAAGACTTGATTTCATTATAAAAAATTCTTCTGGATCTTCCTCTTTCTTTTGTATGATCTCTCTCATAATTTCAAGCATGGAGTCAATCCTATCACAAACCTCTTCCATGCAAGCTGCATTTGTATCTGTATATCAAATCATAGATAAAATAGGCTCTGTAAAACTAAGCACATATTCATTCATGGTCCACCAATTATCATCATGGATCAATGCTTTGATTTTATGGGCTCTTTCGGAGCTTGCATGCCTCCACATACTCCAAACATTGCTAACCACCATATTGCTCAGTGCCTATCTTACCTTCATAAGTCATCTCAAGACAAGCATGTGAGAGACAAATCCACTCTCAACAATCTACAAAAAGGAAATAAAACTTATAAGTTTAATTGTTCAAATGTTGCTAAACAATTAAAATTAGATAGTTAAAACTTCGAAAGTAAAAATTTGTTCTCTTACCCTCAACAACTCCAACTTTGAGAATTTTCTAAAGATGGCCTGAGACATATGATGAATTGTAACAAACATCTGAATGTCATTGGCCTCTACATAAACTTGTTATATCCACGAGATTTTGCCAATCTTTTGCAGCATCAAGTTGAGGAAGTGGACAACACAAGGCGTCCCAAATATGTGCTTGTTTTTGCACTCTACAATCAACCCAACTACTCTGCAATTCTTTGCGTTGTCCGTGCTGACTTGAACGTCATGTCGGGGGCCCATAGACTCAATAGCCTCTATCAAAAAGTCAACAATAAACTGAGCATCTTTCACTTCGCCCTCACAATCCATTGCCTTACATTGCCCCTTTAGGGCCATCCTACAATAACATTGATCAATGGCCTATTTCGAGCATCATTCCATCCATTTGAGATAATGGACACTCATGAATCCTTCCATGTATCTGTAATTGGCTCCAAAGAAGTTTGAATATGTTCTATTTTCTTTGTCAAGAGTGTGGTTCGGACCTTCTCATAATTAAGGCCTTTGTAACCTTGTGGAGCTTCATTGTTTGCTTTTAGCATTTGTTGCCAATAAGGCAACCTCAAAACATTGAAGGGCAACCCACATGCATAAATGCATTGAGCAACCAACTCATCAACAATGTCCCTCTTCTCGACATTGAACGCTTTTTCCAATGGTCCGTTTGATTTTTTCGTGAAGTGGTATCTGCCTCATCATTCAAGGGAATTGCAACTAACTGGGGTTGAGTTTGAATGAAAGGATGACTAGTAGATGGAGGTGTTGTGCGCAATCTTTCCTGATATGTTTCTTTGGTGAGAAATTGTTCTACATCAAATTCTTGAAGCAACTTCTGCATCTACTTGTTCTTGCTCTTTCATGTACTCAACCATTCTTGACTTTGAAATTTTGTCACACTTTCTGATCCCCAATGCTCCATATCCAGTCAAATGAGTTTTGAGTCGAGTATACGAGAACTTGTATGTGACATGGCAATGATTGCACACCCACATACGAGTACCACCACCAACAATGTTCTATAGTATCTTCACGTCTCCATAGAGGAGAAGCAAAGTCATATTTCACTTACAATTGAGTTTTCTTTCTGGTTTGCTTCACCACACCCTCTCCCTAGAGTTCAATTGGATGCCATAGATATGAAGATATGAATATCCTAATCTGTTTTTTATCACTAAAATCACCTAAACGGTGCAACATGAGAGCATACGCAGCATTAGGACATTATCAAATTAGAAGGCAGCATAAAAATAAATTATAATTATACATTTGAAATTTTTTAATTTTTTTAAACTTTACATAAAAGTGAAAAAAATAAATTTATAGCAGCTTACTCTATTTCTAATTCTCAGGATCGCATAATGCACAAGAGAAGACCATACGCAGAAATTAGGGTTAGATTGAAAAAATATACATTTGAATTTAGATAACAAAACTAAACATTGAAACAATAAACATGGTGTTTAAAAGTTTAAAAAATAAATATTAAATAACTAAATAAATTAGCAAAGGAATTCCAAATTAATTTATTAAATGCAAATGAAATGAAAAAAAACAAAGAAAAGAAATGAAAAATTCCTATTAAATCAGCAATGGCTGCCTTCAAATCACTCCTTGTTGCAATGGTGCCTCCAAAACCCTCCTTGTTGTAACAGTTGCCTCTAAAATCCTCCTCTTTGCAATGGGTCAATGGCTGCCTCCACAAAATGCTCCTCCTTGCAATGTGCCAATGGCTGCCTCCACAAACTATTCCTCCTTGCAATAGCAAATTTGCAAACAACTCCTCCTTGGCACCTTGCAATGACAAACAACTTCTACTTGCAATGATAAACTACTCGCAAAATCCTTGCTACCGCTAGAAAATCCTTGCCATTGCTGCAAATTGGGTTGCTACTGTTGCAAATTTGTTTGTGTTATTAGAGTGAGGGGGCTCCCTTTTATAGATTTTTAACGAAGTTTAGGGTTTTTTTTATGTTTTCACAGTTTTTTTTCAAACCTACAAGGGATCCACCGGAAATGTGTGGAAATCCCCGAGTACTCCCGAGTACATCACGGAAACATCCCAAACATTTCCAATACGTCCCAGGTAGTACCCGAGAAGTTTCCAAGGTGTTTCCCCCATGTTTCCAAGAGGAATCGTGGGGGGGCGTTTCCTACAACACGGTTTTTACCCGATCGTCCAAGTATATGCATGCTCTATTCAATTGAATTATTCAAGTCCTAGTCTATTGAGAGAAACATGGTAGTTGTAGGTCATCTTAGCCCGTGCATACACATACCAATAAAAAGTAGTATGTGCGATCAGGAATCACATGAATCATCAAAAACTTCATCTCATTGCAGAGCATTGCAACCTCACCGACATCTCTTAAATAGATGTTTGTGAGCATATGGTAGTTGGAGTCTACCTATCGTAGGAAGACTTAAGAGAAAAGGTCATGAAGACCGTATTTGATAATCATTTAAGGCCAATGAGATTGTTATAGATGGCCTCAACGCATTCATAGAGAGGATGATGTCAAACGAAGCCCTTAAAGACACAATTCTTGATGAGTTGCTGATTGACGAGGGTGCAAATGGGAAACTATTTTCTTTGGCTCTATGCAATTGAAGGAGAATGACCCAACAACTAAGTAAAAACAAATTGAATCATTTGATTGTAATCTTGTTACTCGTAGATACTATATTTTTTAAATTAATGCAAGCCTAGTTGACTTACAAAGTTATGTCATATTTACAAATTTGTGGTGGGAAGATTATGATGCAAAAACACCAAATCTTTAAAGGCTAGTCATTTGTATTTTGTGCTAGCCATGTAGCTCTTCTAGGTGTGAATGCAATTGGAGCATGTTTGATACCATCTACACAAATAAGCACAATAGGTTGACAACATAACTTCTCAACCACCTTATTTTTGTGCAATACAATCTTCGTATTCACGTGAAATAGGTGGATAAATGAGAGAATCATGATGCGATTGACTTGGTTGATATCAATCAATACTCAGACATGATTGTTAAGGATATGAAGCCCATGTTAAATGAGGAGTAGATTATAGATTTTGAGACGGAAGCAGCAGAAGGGGCAGTATCAACAAATACACAAGCGGAAGCAAAAGTATCAAGAAGGATTGGTGAGGATGATATGTTTGTGAATGATTTTGCTCCAAAGGAGAAATCTTTACCTTCCACTTCCACAACGTAGCTGATGAATACAAGGAACTAGAGAGGGCAAAAAAATTTGTAAAAAAATTATGGATTTGTAATTTTCTATGATGATGATCAATCATCATATGATATTATGGTTCATTGATGAGCATTGTACTCTTTTTGGTCTGAAACTAATAGAAAGTTACCTATGTGTTATGTACATTCATTTCTTATGCTTTCTAATAGTGTTTTACATGTTATTTAAGCTTATTTTATGAATTTGTATATTTTTAACTCGTGTAAAATTTGTCAAGTCACGAGTTAGAGTCAAAATTTTGGGTTGCCGAGTAATTGCCAAGTACAACTTTTTGAACTATGATTGTAACCACTCATTGGATAGATCTCAAAATTTCCTTTCCCGCAGCACCGAAATTGTTTCGATCAAAAACTTATGCGAAGACTTTTTGCAAGTTCAAGTGATATTCTTGAAAAACAAAATTAGCACATAAAACTTCTCTTGCTTGCCCAAATCATTGCTTTTATACTACATGTTAACATCCAAACCTTTGATAATAAAAGACAATAAGAGAAATGTAGGCAATATCACACCACACAACACAACATTTATGGTTGGTATTGTTATCCTTAATATTCAATATATATTAATACCCTTGAGGTAGAGTTACACAAAACAATACTCCTTAAGAAATGACTCCAATTATCCCTACCATGAGAGCCTAAACCAAATACAATTCCATGATCCCTTACATTGATAGAGGCCTCTATATATGATCTCTAATGTAATAACCCTAAGGATAGAGTAAACCCTTAACCCAGCAAATATACTTACAAGTTACCCAATTGACTCAATAACTGCCATGGGCTGTGTGCCCATAAGTCGGCTACTCCATGATGACATTTAGACAATAATATTATATAACTTGGTACATAACATACTACCAGCGCTGCAAGTTACCAGACAACCATCAAGAAAAGTTGCCAAGGGCCATATGAAAGTTACAATCTTTCTAGCAATAAAACTTGAAAAATAACACTTTGGGTGACTAATAGGAAAAGGGAAAAACGATAGGCTTTTATCGAACAGTCAAAACTCATGACGATTGGAAATACTTGAGAGCAACTTAGCATGAATCAAGACTTAGTTATGAATATGCAACATTAGTAACTTTTAACTGATTGTGATGAACGGTGGTTTCAATTAAGGAACACAAACAACCTTAGCGTGAAAATGCCTAGGGATAAAAATTCCATAGTTCATAATGTCTGTTAGACATTCTGACTGTGTTAACTAAAACTACAGAAAAAGGACCAAAACCTCTGGTAAGGTAATCCTTTGTTTCTCTAATCATCAGCGATGTGAGCATGTAACTAGTTCATGCTTACAGCTATAGCACTATTACTTTATGGTTTTCTTTGTTTATGATCAAGACAATAAGCATACTTTCATTATCTGACTTGACCTTTGTTCACAGTCAAACAATGTAATTGTTGGAGATCTCCCACTAGAAGTTTGACAGCTTACAATTACCCGATAACACATCAAAGATATTTCAACTCAAAAATGTTCCAACAGAATATACAATAGAAAATAATTGCTCGGCACTAATAGGATGGAGATTGTTCAATGGTTGACAAGTTCACTTCTGATATTTCAATTGACTGCCTTACTAAGTGCATAAAATACTTGACAGAGCTGCAAAGTTAATTGTGTCTTGAGGAGAGAACATGGTTCTCAAAAAGTGGTGTTAAATCTTCTATCAGCTCACGTTTCATTTTTTTAAAGACTGTCATGGTGTCAGTAGATGTTTATTTAAAGGTAGCATGCTAGTAGACACAATTAAGGGTCTTCTTTAATAAAGACAAAGGGAAGAATCTTTCATTTTTCCTTATTATCTGTAAGGTACTCTTAAAAAAATAATGTGTATACACACAGTTGAGATGACCTGAGCAATGGCCTATTATTTTCAGTAGGTAAGCTGCAACCAATTTGCTGACCAAACGCCTCTTTTGTTCGAGACTTTTTTAAATTTTGATCCTCAGAGGAAGGTACATTGTTTCGTGAATGGCTTGGACCTGCACAAATAATAAGTGTGTTGAGATCCTTCTAAGAAACGCAAATAAGATAGGTGTGACATGTAAATCTCATAAATCACATGCAAGCAGCAAATCCAATAATAAACATCAATTTCCTAAACACAGATCACAGTGACTTTAGCAATTATGTTTCAAAGAATTATAATGAAATACTAATAATACGCACCAAGAAAATCCGTGTTTTCATGAAGACCAAGTAAGTCTTGATCACTTCGAATATGGTCACTTCCACCAACACTTTCTAAGACATTGCCTAGACCTTGTTTATCTCGATGATGCATTCCTTGGTTTGAGTCAGATGTGTTTGTTTTTTGTCCATCTTGATTGCAACTCCTTTGCACTGGAAAAATTGTGCTACCAAATATCCCTGCAAGCTGACCTTGTTCACGGCTTATGTCTGCCTTTTGTTCTTGATTAGAATTGTTTGGCATCATTTCACTCCTTTTGCAAACATTGGCCCCGGCCATGAAATCAAGTATACATCTTAACTGCTCTTCAGACATACGCTGCATTTGACATACATCAACATCAAATTTATTCTCTACATTATCTGCCACTCTGGACAGACTTGCAGCAGCTGCTGTTCTGGGAATATTCAATTGTGCTGCTGCTGACAATAATGCAGGTCCGCTATTCTTTGAGAGGGCAGAGCTTATGGCTCTTAACCAAAAGGCATCAGGATGATCACCAATGGCAAAGTTAGAAGACATTGCCATGTTCGGGCCATTTCTGATATCTAGTTCAATAGGTGTTATGGTAGCTTTTTGTTTTTCGTTCATTAAAGATTGCTTACTAAGCATGCTTACATCTGGTGGAAGGCAATGCCCTGGAATGGCTTCATGTAGCAGCCTACTGTCAATCCTCTGTTTCCTTTGAATCAAAGAAGCCGAACTTCCATACATATCACAGGCAACACTAGGCCCAGTTGTCATACCAAATTTTCTTTGACTTGAATTACAACCATATTCCACACTTTGTGTGTATCCCTTACTAGTAATGCCCATAACATTGTTTCTAAAACTCTCTGGTATATCTTGCTTAATAATACCATGAGATTTAGCATTCACATGCATCAGCTTGTTAATGAGTTGCTCTGGATCTCCCACAACTTTATTTACGGTTGGTCTTGGTATGTCCTCTACAGAACCATTAGGCTGCCCATCAGGCTGAAGATACATAGAAATAACTGATCCTCTCACAGAATCCCCTTTTAAATGGTCAATGCATCCAGATTGCACCACGTTTGTCCTTTCAAATCCACGTGGCTGGTTATCATACTGTCGTTCTTTCCCTTTCTCCTTGTTGCCAGAGTAACCAGGAAGAATACAAGTGGCATTTTGCTGGGCTCCCTCTGCTACACTTGGATCATAAGCTGCACAAAGGATTCCTGAACTCATCCTTATGCTCATGATTCTCAAAATAATGAACAAAACATTGAGAAGGGGCTCAAGTGCTGATTCAATAGTTCAAGTTGTTACACTACAAATGCAAATTTAATCCAAAATATAAAGCTTACATTGTTGCAACCCGGAAATACCAGAATGCAATATATTAGCTTAGAATTACCTCTCTGCAACATACGCTGAAGAAATAAGGATTTTTGTCTCTCCATAGCAGCATTAGATACTTGAGAATCTAAGGAGTTTGGTAGTGGACCACCAATGGCATGTGTTTGCTGAGAAGGTTGACCAAGTCTCAGCTCAAATCCTGATGACATGGCATCCTTCTCTTGTGGTACTGGATCCTGTATGCTACTCAAGTTGTTTAGAGTAAAACCCTTTTGAAAGTTTTTTAAGCCAGCTGGACTTTGATTGGAAATATAAGTCTGGCCGCCATTATTTATAAAATCAATATATTCAGCAACTGATGTGTTTACATAATTTGGCAAGCCTCTGTAAGAATTACTGCAAGACATATCTGGAACTTTTGACAAGTTATCCTTCAATCTTTCTAATGGAGGTGCATTCAGTTGAGTGGGCATGCCTCCTTTACAAACCCTGCTCAAGTTCTTCATCAAAGCCTCACGAACCTCATGCACATTTTTCTGGGTTGCATTAGGGAAGAAACCCCCACTAGATAGGCCTTGAGCCACATTTTCTTCATAAAAGTTGTTACGATAAACAGGATTATTCCAGAATTGTGCATTCCTCGATTTCACAGTTGAATAATCCATTTGATATGACAAAAGATTGTCTTTTTCCATATTTTGTGTGCTAGCAGTCTTACACTTGACAGCTCCAGCTTCATTTGAATTTCCATCACTCCAATCCCAGCCTTTCTCGTCATCTGGAACTTTCACCTAGGATGCCAACAAAGGTCAAGTCAAAACACAATCAGCTAAATTGTCTAATTACCAAACAGAGAATCGCTTAACATGGGAAATGACTGCTTCAAATTAATCAAGCATCAATGAAAATTTGTCACTTTTCTAAAAACAAATCTACTTTTTACATTTAGCTCATCAGTAAACTCCATCTGTTGAGGCCCCATTTTGGAGTGCAATTACCATCATTTTCCATGATGAGTTTGCCTCCAACTGGAGTGAAGAGGAATACAACCTGCAAACTTGTGACTTCTTAAATCTGGAGCAATAGAGGATCGAAAGACACTAACCTAGAAGCATGCATATATCAGAACAACGGTTTCTCCTGGGGATTGAGCATGGGACATTATAGAAAAGAAAGACACAATTTCTGACTTTTTGAAACACGCCTTTGCACCCACCCAGACCCACATTTGAATAGCTTACATATTCCCTTCAACTCAGAAGGCCAACCTCCCAACCTAGAGACTCGTGTCTTTATAAACTGTTACTTACCCAGTGTCCTTTCACATTTCATAGTTGTTACAGAACATTACTTGTTTAAGAACTTAAAAAGTTAAAAGTCGTTTTCAGAACCTGCATTGCTGTTATGCAATGCACAGCAAAAAAATTATCATTGCTAATATGGATAGATACTAAATGCGATAACTTGAAACACACCAAGTAGTAAAAAGAAAGGACACATAACTTCAAGTAAAGTCATGAAGCAAAAAAGCTACATCCATATGAAGCAGGTCTTGCAGTGCATAACTGATAGCTGTATAACTAACAACACATCTTATAGACCATAAAAACAACTCAAGATGAGCTCTTGTTTAGAGTTTAAATGCAATCTTAAGACAGAATCGACAAAGGTCCACAGAATAGAGGACAGACAAATAGAGGGACAAGATACAGAGTTAGCAGATGATTGAGAAAGTGGTAATGCACAAAGTTGCAAAATAACAAATAGCTCAATGAGGGCACGCCTAACTTCTAGAGAGGCATGAACACAAAATACTCCAACTGAATAGAGCAATACATATAATGCAGCATAGTAACATAACTAACAAGGAACATCTTTTAAACTATATGCCAGCTAAAGATGAAGTGTCATTAACAGTTTACATGCAATCTAAAGACCTAGATTATAATAAGATTTGAGTAAAAAGGAAAGGGGGATAAGAGTAAAAGATTTGAAGATCCTCGTCATCTCTGTCAATAACACATAAAACAAAGAAGAATCAAGCTCCATATCTCTAGTCTTATATGGCTTAAAGTTCAAGCCATCCACTATATACTTTGAGATGACTCCCACCAAGTTTCTCTAATATTATTGTGTCGTCTCTCATTTTGTTTACCCTAAAGGGCGAACATCTTGTCAATATTGGCTTTGGCCCCTTGGACTTCTTGTTGAAGTGGCAAGGGACGTTGATGACTTGTTCCCGTCATTTATTTGATGCATGTGTTAGAGGTACAATCACTGAGAGGTGAGCCCAAATAATCTAACTTCAATTCTGATATTTTCAAACACTTAATCAGTTACCACAAGCATTCATGAAGCATACGCATCATTCATAGCAATGAGCAAAAGAGACAATGCAAGATCAATCACATAACACATGACATACGTGGGAAACCCTCTCGGAGAATAAAACCCACTGGAACCTACAATTGGACTGCTGTCCTATAATAACAAGAACCAATTTAGCCCATCTACAAATGATCAAGGAACTACCATTCCTGATTTTAGTGAGACTGCAATTCCACAAGGAGCTACCACCCCTGTCTAGCTGAGTTGCAACAACAACTAGACTTTTAGCAAGTTTTACCTTGCAAAGAGGCTGCAACCACCTTAGATGCTGAGCTGCCACAACAACACCTATGAACACATCCACCTTTGCACTGATGTCTTCAACCCCTGATCATGGACCTCTGATTATCACTCTTCACCTTCGCTCACACTCAAATAACAAGAGCACTATTCTGCCAACAAAATTATGACCAACAGAGCATACAAACAGTCCTCAAACTGATCTTCTCGCCAACTCATCCTCAAGCCACTCTACCCCTCCTTCGCTCCACAATTCACACACACAAGCCTCTCTCAAACCTCTCCCAAGTCTCTCACACAAGTCTAGAAACCATCATCTTTGGTTCCACTATTTATAGAGCAATCATGATAATCAACACCTTGGTCGGCCATTAGGCATGCCTTAACCTTTAAGGCATCTCTCACACGAAGACATAGCTCAATACAATCTTCATAGGTCAGCCATAGTATCTATGGGTCACCCTTAAAGAACTATACATTTTAATAAGGCCCTTGTAGCCCTTATAGGTCTCATGTGAATCCATTCACTCCTTTAGCACTTCATCGAACAAAACAAGAATACATGACCACTTTCAAATACATGGGTCCACTCCTTATGTCCCCTTCGTCATCCTCAAATAATCACAGTCATCTTAGCTCACCTCTGTGTATACTCAAACAACTCAAACACTAACCTGGTGCACAGGAACATCATGAATGAAAACACAGTGAACTTCTTAAGCATTGTCCATACTCAAAATAGATTGATCACACCTCCAAAATCCACACAAAGCATCCTCATAGTGTCTACAACACTCTCCAATAGCCAATTCATCAAGAGACATCGAAACAATAT
The DNA here is from genome assembly GCA_037957365.1 of Torreya grandis. Lineage (NCBI taxonomy): Eukaryota > Viridiplantae > Streptophyta > Pinopsida > Cupressales > Taxaceae > Torreya > Torreya grandis. The sequence continues at coordinate 2,159,552 of JARHVA010000646.1, forward strand.
CTATATAAGCTCAATTACTCTTTCTCGGGTCACTTGTAGAACAAACATGAACACAAAGTCAACTTTGAACATTAATATCTTTGACTGTACACACTTCCAGATCTTCAAAACAGGTTCATTAGATGTGCCATGGAGTCCTCTTCATCTTTGATTTTTTCAACATGGGCAAATTCTATCTAGATCGAAAGATATGGCCCAAAGACCGGACATTGGTTTTTCCCTTGTTAGATTTGATATTTAAATGACAACGGTCATAGTTAAACTTCGACCACTTTGCTCACATCTCGTGTCCTCTTAGCTTTAAATCAATCACGCACCATCGATCTTTAATCATAGGTGCCAATGCTCAAACGTTAAACCTCGATCACTTTGACCTCATCTCGTGCACCCTTACAATGTTGACTCAATATGCATCGTCGATCTTTGTGGATCAACCAGGGCTTTTCACTAGCAATGCTCACCGTTCGATCAATCTTTACAATCACCCGTTCATTGTTGATCTTTATCCTTTACCTTTGCTTGGTCGTTAAACGTGCACTTCTTACCATCTCGCTCAACACGCAACGTTGATCTTCATCTGTACGATCACCCGCACACTGTTGGATCTTCATTTGGTCTTCAACTTTAACTCTTGCAAAATTGACTAGTGTGGAGACCCTTTCAATATGCCTAGAAGGCCAACTTTGGACAGATATATCTTTTGCTGCAATCAATCTCATTTCCCACAAAATGCACCATATGTTCTTTCAAAGAGGAATCCAACCATATATCAAAGTGCTCCTGAAACCTTCGTGCATGTGAGATATAACGCCATTAAAATGCTTTCTCAAAATCTTTTGTCACAGAGCCAACTATGCTTAGAATTTGTCTAGAAGACCAACTTTGCTCATGCATAACTTTTGCCGCGTTTCGATGCATGATCTGAAATCTAGCGCAAATTAACTATGCACAAAACTAAACAAACCCATATGATCACCTTCCCCTGAAACGTCCACATGTGAGAGATATGCCACCATCAAAATGCTAACTCGGCTCTTCTTGCCACATTGCAAATTTGGCTAAGTATGGGAAAACACTGTCAAAATGCCTAGGAGCCCAACTTTGCACATGCATATCTTTTGACGCACTTAGTCGCATGATCTAAGAATTCGCGCATAGAAACTAAGCACAAAAATGAACAAACCCATATGATAATTTTCTCCTCACACCTCCACTCGTGTGAATGTTGACCTCATCAACATGCTTACTTGGCTCTGCTTGAGCCCTTTTGCAAATTTGGCTAAGTATGGGAACATAGTGAATTCTATTTGAGTAGCCAACTTTGCATCCTCATATCTTCTACCGCGCTTCATCTCATGACTTGAGATCTGACGTATAACTAGGGACTAATGTGATCACAACCATATGACCAACTCCTCTTGACTCATTCCCACGTGGAAATGATGACGTCACCAAATTGCCTACTCAGATTTTCTACCATTGGACCCAAAGTATCTAGATGAAAACTATGTATAACCAAATGAATCCCACTTATGCACACAAGCACTCAAAGCATAGAAAACATCCTAGGGACCTCTTGCACATCCTCAAATCACCATACTCATCCCTGAACATTTCTAACCATGCCAAAACAGAAGATCAACCAATCATATTTCAAGCATACTAGAACAAGCATATTGCACACTTTGTCATTGTCACATAGACTAACAAGGCACTTCATCCACTCACTAGGACACCTTCATGACATAATTGACAATAGTCCAACAGCATGATGTGTGGTTGTAGTCAACAACGGCTGATCTTCTTGGGTATATTTCAATGCAAAAGTACGATGAAGAAAAGCCTTCATAATCCTTCATCCACCAAGGCAAAGGCCTCTATTTGAGGACGTTACATCTTTCGAAAATGTTTCCAATTGGAGGATGTCATCATCTGGAGGACTTATGATTACACATCAAACTAGTCCCCGTCTGCATTTGACGTTATCGACTGTTCACTTTTTCTTTGGGTCTTTTCGACCATATTAATCTTTAAAACTTTTTTTCAATCGTCAAAAAGTCTCGCCTGATTCTAAGGTTGGCCTTGCCTATCTCAGCCATGGTCAGCCTACCAAGGTATCATATGTCAGCTTTAGGAGCAAAATGGCAACGGAGACACTATGAATGTGCATCCTCCTCCTTGCACCTTTCAAGCAGCCAATATTTCTCAGGACTAACTTCCAAATTGGTTGCCCATCATTAGCATGAAGCTTGGCATCCAAATTGTCAATAAGTTCCTTTTGGCAACACATTTATCCAAGTTAGTGTCAAACACTAAATTGGTTAGCGTTTGGCAAATAATATCCATGTGGACTATGATAGTTGTTAATCCCCCAAATTTTAAAGAATTTTTTGCTCCATATTTTTCAAAATTTGGGGTGTTAATTGAGACTTGATTCAGTGAAATCACATTTCATTTGAGTCACTTCACTTTTTTCCCCGGGTCATAGTCACAATTGGTCATCATATGGTCAATGTCTTGTCATGTTGAGTCTTTCTGCAATGTGGAATGTCACATACCACTGCAAACTAAAAACCAGAGAGTGTGGTTTGCAGTTAGATCCTCAGAGTTGAAAACCAGAAATGGTGATTTGGAGGAGTTCAAAACCAGCAACAGCATCATAGAAAAGTGTCAGATTGAAAACCAGTTGTCATGCGGCTTGACAAAGGCATCCCAGGATTAACATATCAGAAATCTCAATCTAGTGTAAAGAATCATTGCATCTGTAGAAAACATGTTCTTAGATCACGGTAAGGCATATTCTTGGCAGGAGGTTCACACTCTAGCATCATGCATAAGCTTTGAATCACAAGGATTGGAGGTTTTTAATGACATACCGGAGACATTTTGAAGCATACTGCCAAGTTCGATACTACCTCAAAAACTATTTCATCCGGAGAAATGTGCTAGATATCATTTGGGCATAACAATTCTAAATTGGTTCCTTCTAATGTTCAAAGAAGTAATTATTTAATAACATGATGTTTTATTAATTGACCAATGCAATTAACTCATCCTACTATTAAATTTAGTATATTATTTTGCATCAAACAAATCAATAAAAATTAAAAACAGACAACTAAATTTGTGAAAAGTTGAGGTGGAGCAAAGAATTAATGGCATGCAAATGGATTTAGAGCATCCATTTTGGACTAGAAGTCAAGTGAAGTTCGGAAGTGGGTAAAAGCTTTGAAAAATAAAGTTTTCACATATATTTGGACAAAGATTTGGAAGTATTTTTCAAATAAACAAAATTGAAAGCATCACTTAAAATGATGACTTGGAAGCAGAGGTGGAGTTGGAACAGAATGTTGCAATTTGTAAATCCATCCTCACCCTCTGCTTTGATAAATCAAATTAGTGACTTAAAGGCTGAAGTGACGTTACAAGTAGAAGGTCACAAACTACAAAATTACCTCCTTCCCCGCCTCCCGCTTCAATATGTGGATTTAAAATAGTGAATCAAAGATGAGAGTATTGACACCAAAGAATTTTTTAAGTTATATGTGGGTCTCCACCTTCTGCTCGGCAAGTTGTGAGCTAAGTTAACAATCATGCAAACACCTCGTTGAACCACACCTCCCGCCCACACAATAAACATATAAGTTGCCAATTGGCCGCACTTAGTTTTTTGAAACTATTTATGATGGATTAAAAACAACATGACGCCATTATTATTTGCAAGGGAGAGTAGCACACATGTCAATGAGGCATTCATTGTATGGTATTGGGTCGTCGGACTTTGGTTTCATGCTGATGGAAGCATGCAAGCAAACATTAGAAGCAAGTGAATAAAGACATGACAAGCACGTCATTGCTACAACTAAAGCTCCTTCCACAAAAACCCACATCATTGCCCTTTGAATGGTATAAAAAATGCCATAAAGAACACGCTTCCTTTGCATAAAGACACTTATTGACAAGCCCCAGTAAGGCCAAAGGAAGATGAAGGTGATTCTTGCACCAACATAAATGACTTCGTTGTATTTTCTGCACATTGATTTTGGCAAAGAGAATTACTACAATCAACTTGTCAAGAATATGTTTCTCAAAGAAGTTTAAACTCATAAGCAACGTGGGAAACCTTAACAAATTCCAGGAAGGAGTTTGCAGAGGTTGGAATGTTTGCAATAACCAAAGGAAGAACCCACCTCAGTTTATTATTTTGAAAATCGTCACTATGAAAAGGAAACATAGACAAAAAAATTGAAAAATCATGGTGTGCTCTTGTTTTGAAGCAGGTACGAGATCGTAGAAAGAAAGAAATTATATTAATGTCCACAAATGACCACAATTAGGTCAGTGGGACTCGAAAATACAGCAGTTAACAATAGAAAGTTCTAGGAAGAGAGTCCTAGAAGCCAAGAAAAAGGAAAATAAAAGTGCATAAGACAAAATAAAGCAGTGTGCCTTTAACAAAGGTGGTAATAAAACCAATACAAATAGCAATAATGGGCGAACAAGAGCCCCCAAAAGCATGTGTCGATGAAGACTAGAAGACCTCATTGAATATCTTTGTCTATGCCTGAAATGGAAGAGCTATTTGAGCCATCATCGATCATTGTGAAAAGATCTGATAGTGCTCATCAAGGAGTACCAAGTGTCAGAGGGCCCAGGTTGGGAGTGCCTAGAAGGAAGCAAAGCACTTCCTCTAGGATCTTCCCTAACATCCAAAGCCAATGTACCACCCATAATAGAAAATAAAATCATAAAATGAGTCTGCCCCTATGGTCTGGGGGCTGCCAGTAAGTAGTAGATCTATGTCACCGGAAACAAGTAAAGCTACACCGATAGGAAGGAGCAAAGCCACAATGTTGAGGAAGAGTAAACTGGGGGATCTGAGTAATTTGAGTAGTAATAGTGCATTGAGAGAAGCATAGTAATAGTGCAGTGAGAGAATCGTAGTAATAATGCACTCAAAGAAGTGTCGCATAACTAATCCATCAACTCTAATGTGTGAGGTATTGATGTCCAAAGGGCACTTAGTGCTGCCAATAACCTGGATGGGCTAGAATAAAGAGGTGATCAACATTGGGGCTCTAGAGCCTCTAGGCTCCCCCTATAGAGATCTGCGTAAGAGGGTGACAACCTTGCGAAAATAAAGACCCTGGCACTGCTAATTTGTATATCTGAAGAGAGTATATGGAATGTTACCTAAGTCCCTATAGAAGCAATGATATCTTCCCCAAATCTCTTAGTAAATGGGGCATCTGAAAATGAAGTGTTCCTTGGTTTCCACCTCCTAGAGGGAGCAAAAATGGCAAATCTAGTCCTGATGGAGAATGTGGTGGTCAGTTTCAACCTGTAACTGGTGAGAATACACTCTCATTTTGCCAAGGGCAAACCTCAAGCCATGGGACCAATGGCTTTGCAGATAGCGATGACGACAAATAATGCCATCCACTACTTGTAAGAAATGCTCAACATAAAAAGCTAGCTTGGTGCTAAACGGCTCAAGGGGGGTGATCTAGGTGGCCTAGATATACTTTGTGTAGATGTCCTCTATGGCAGCTCTAGTGATGACGTCCTTTGTGGGAAGGAGTCGGCGGGGCGGGCTGGGGGGAATCCAGGGAATACATGAAAGGGGGTAGCAATGAAATAGAGATGCCAATAGAAAGAATAAGCAACCTAGTCTCAATGTACCAATAGTTCTAGCGTCTAGTGGGGCCCAGTGAAGCAATCCTATCAAAAGAGCAAAGTTCTAAGTATGGATATCTCTCACGACCAGATGCTAAGTCCCCCAAGGATCTAAGTTTGTGGATGTAGAAAGTAAGCCTAAAGATAGTCTCAAGGCATTGCGGTTGGGCAGCAAATTCAGCTTGGACGATGCACTGAGGAACTCTCTGCTTGTGTTGTAGCATGAAAGTCTAGACCCTCTCAATATGAGCCGAGTCAATGGCCCCCAAGGTAGGTCTCCACACCTTTGAACCATATAAAATTGTAGGTTTGATGATTGTATCAAAAAGGCGTAACTTAGAAGGGATGCCCTAAAAGTGGATCTGGAGACGCAAACATTCCAAAGCTGAATGAGAAGCATACCCCTTGCAAAGGCGATAATGAAGACAAACTTCATGCTAAAGGATGGACCACAAAATTGGACCCCCAAATATGTGTAGGCCAATGTGATCTCTAGAAGTTCCCCTTTGTAGAAAAACTACAATCTAGAGAGAGAGCACTTGGAGATATTGAATATCATAACCTTACTTTTACTAAGGTTGACCACAAGATGTCGAAGCTCCCATAAACAAGCAAGGGCGTCAAGTTGTCGTTGTAAGCCCTCGCCAGAGTGTGAGAGGAGGCCAACATTGTTGGCAAAAGGAAGGATAGTTATAAGCACCTTATGCATAATACAACCATCATCCATATGGGTATGCTGTTGAAAGACTCCTCTAACTCATCAATGTAGATGCTGAATAGGATCAATGAGAAAGGACATCCTTGCTTGACCCCAAAGGTACTCTTCACAAAATCATAGAAATTGTGAGAAGTACAAAACTGCCCAATAACAATCTCATTAAGCCTCCAAGCAGTGGTAATCAAAGAATCTAGGATGTTGATATCTCTCAACCACATGAATAGAAGGTGTCTCGAAACCGAGTCAAAGGATTTCTTGAAAACAACAAAATAGCAAGACTTTAGAAGACATGTGACAAGCGTCTTCAATAATAGCCTGGAGTGTAAAGATGTGGTCAATAGTCTAGTAGTCCCCCCTGAAGCTACCCTACCCCTTAAAACAACTACATGTCTACCATTGTGGCATAAAGTTTGTCAAATGTATGCTCAATCATAATGGTCTTGTAGTTTCCAGGGATGGAGAGATATCCGAACTTATGAATAGGGTGAATGATGGGTTGGGACCATGACTGAGAGAAACCTAAACACACTACCTCATTAAAGAGCGTGGCAAGGGGAAAGGCAAGGGAATCCAAACCATATTTGATGAACTCAACTTGGAGACCTTAGTAATCAATTGCTTTGCTGGTGTAAAGCTTCAAAATGTCTCTATTGATGGACGTGGAAAAATCAGAGGAGGATGGTGGAAGAGTGGATGCAATGGCAGCCGGATGGTCTAGAACATCATAGAGGGAACTAGCATAGAAGACCCATGTTTCAGGGGTGATGAAGGAAATTGTGGTTTTTCTCGAGAGTACGCCAAAAGGTCTTAGGTGAGTAGTGGAGATCGGCAAGGATTTCAGCCTTCTAGATGCAAGAAACTCTCATTACTTACGTTAGAGAAGACACGGATATTCCCTATGGAGGTGGGTATGGAAGGAAGGTCATGGGTTAGGGAAACCAGAGTCTTTGATGAAGGGATTTACATTCATCATCGTACCACCAGTTCATGGGGTAAATCCATGGCGGGTAGGGGATCCAGAGTAATTTATAGTGTGGGGACAAGAGCAAAGGGCAGCATCCCAAAGGGTTTGACATAAGAACCCATATATGGAATCAGGGGTGTGACGAGGGAGGGAGTAAAATCCAAACATAAGAATGGGAGAGATGAGCAGCATAGTCAATGGTCCAATCATCATAAAAGTGGATTGTGGTATGTCAAGTGCTAAGGGGCATGGTGGAAGGGGAGGGTGGGGGAGAGTGGTGAGAGGTAGTATGGAGGGTGAATGTCAAGTCAACATGATCAACAAGTGGGAGCTGAGGAGAAATAAGGAAGCCACAGATGTGCAGGATGAGGGATCCGTCGGTGAGAACATAGTCCATGATGTTTGCACCACCTCCATGAGGAAAATGTTGTCAACCTAGAGTTGCACCCTGATCGAAGACGTGCTGAAATGGCTAATCCTCGCTCCAGATGAAACAATGGGATCTTCTCACGAGGGTGGGTGCCTCAATGGTGAGAAGAACCTCCAGAGAAAGTTGGTTCCTGTAAGATGTATCAATGAGGATCTCAACTTCTACACTACAAACTGCTTGGAAAAAAAGGGAAAAAAAACTTGAAAAAAAATCCTAACTAAAACAGTGATACACCTAATTTTCTTGATCCACTCAAATCGAGCTTCTGAGAACACTGATTCAGACAAGGAAAAGGCAAAACTTCAACTCTAATTGATCAATACACAAGTATTTCACAAAAAAGTTTAATCTAATGATCTAAACTTGAGGGAAATGGAAAAATAGGCCTGATGAAGCACTAAACAGCCACTAATATCCACTATAAACTCAGCAAAAGACGTTTTTTAACACAAAACGTGTCCTGCATATGACCAGCTAGTAATTAGGTACAAATCCAGATTTGACAAAGAAAAAAGATCTATCACTTAGGCAAATCTATAACAATAGTACACTATACCAACTGCTGAAAATTGAAAAAACACAATCCTTTTCTCATTGATTCTGAAAAAAGTTACAACACAATCTTTGAAAGAAGTTTTCTCGCCAAAAGAGAGATGATTTTACACAAGGCTGAAAAGCCATTAATATAGAAAATTACAAAAGCCAAGAGATGGCATTGAAAATAGGAGAGGAAGTTAACTCTTAATTAGCCCAAGTCCAAATTGTGTTGCATAAGTCTTCCAAATTTGTCTTTTCTTAGCTTTTATCTTGCATGAGGAATCCTTGGCGTTGAAGATAGACAACAAGTTCAAGCTTGGGTTATTCCGTTCCTTGCATGAAGTTTACGTCAAACTCTGAAAATAGAAGTCAAGCTTGAACCGCTGGAACGTTTGGCAGAACAATGTGCATGAGGCGTGATCTAGACGAAAAGCCAGTTGAAGCTCATACAGCTAGAAATAGCTTTTCTATTTTTGTCTTGTCTTTTCTGCGTTCTAAACTCTATTCTGGAAACCGCTGCATGTTTGGCGGTGATCTGATTATTTTGTTTTATTTTTGGCATTCTCTTTGCATGTTCGGCTCTTGCTCGCGTCTATATCTGGGATTCTGGGCTATTCTGCATGTATTTGTCTTTATCTGTCTATTTCCCGCGACCTTTTTGTTTTCTCCTTTCTCTTCTCGGGCTTTATCTTCCCTAGAACATTTTCCCAAGTTTTATTTCCACTTACCCGCGGGAATTTGTTTCTTCCTTCTTTACCCGGGCTTTTATTTCCTCGGGTTTTCTTTTCTGCTGGGTTTTGTTATTTCCACTTTCTCGCAAACAAAAAGTCCGAGGAAATTTGTCTCCTTCCTTCCCCGAGTTTCTCTTTGAACCCTCCCGAAGCCTTCCCGAAGGGCAAGTGCCCTTCGAGATTTATCCTTACGTCTATTCCGAAGGGCAGGTGCCCTTCGGAACCCCGAAATGGACCTTCCCAAAGGGCACCTGCCCTTCAAAACTTTTTGTTTTTGTTCCTCCCACCCTTCGGGACTCTTGCTTTCAATCCTTCCCGAAAGGTAAGTGCCCTTCGGGCTTTTTGTACCGATCTTTGTTTTGAACCTTCCCGAAGGGCAGGTGCCCTTCAAGACTTTTGATTTGTACCTTTCCTCAGCCCTTTGCACTTTGAATTTGTCCGCAAGAATTGTTTTGGGATTTCTATAAATGCACTTTCCCGAAGGGCAAGTGCCCTTCAGCACTTTGATTTTGTCCTTTTCTTCAGCCTTTTTGGCCAAGTGAATTCCCCGCGGACAAAAAGTCCATGGGAATTATCCTTTGCCCTTCGGGCTTTTTGATACCTGTGACTGCCTCGGACATTTCGGGGACCTTGACTATGGGCTTTTGATTGTCTATTACTTCACAAGAGAGAAGTCGCGAACCCCCCCAAACCCGATTTGAACTGCCAAGAGTAAGTCAAGTTCGAAAAATCCACTTACTCTTACTGTTGAAGCTGCATAAGTAAAGCACAACTGAAAACCCGATTTGCACCGTTAGAGCAATTCGGACACGGGAAACCAAACTACTTCTAATGTTGAAACTTTTGGGAAGTAAAGCTCCTTGCAAAACCCGATTTGCACTGTCAAGAGTAATTCGGATTTTCCAACCCGGATTACTTTTGCTGATAAAACTTTCATAAGCAAAGCACTTCTCAAAACCCGATTTGCACTGTCAAGAGTAATTTGGGTTTTCCAACCCGGATTACTTCTACTGAGGGGTTTCAAGTGCTGATTACTCATAAAGTGAAATAAGTTGTCTCTTGTAAAACCCGAAGACTTCTTCCAAAAAACCCGAAGTCTTTTGCTGTGTAAAACCCAAAGTCTTGCTTGAATGCACACCCTCTCACACTTAGGCAAAATTTTGGTATGTAGGCCAAAAAATGGCCAACAAAAAACAAGTGAATCTTCTAGACTCGGGGAAGTGAGGAATCCCATTGAGATATGGAGGCTCTGAGATTCACCCAATCGAAGGCGTCTCCCATAGAGCGTAGCTGTAGAATTCATGTCAGCAGAGGTTTTCTATAAACCGAACTCCTCTAGACCCAACTCATGAAGCCATAACTCACCCTTTCCAAGGTCATGAATAGGCGTTTGGTGGTTTCCCATAGGAGCATTAAAATTTCCTAAAAGAATGATATCACCAACAGCCGTGTACTAAGAGATCTCTGAATAGAGGTCAAGGTACAAGTACCCATTAACGTGAATGATGAATGGAGATGTGGTGGGGGAGGAAGTAGCATATAGCTATGAATATATCCCTGGAAGAAGGCAGACCTCTCTGACCCTGTAGCCACATGTATCTAGAGTGGACATCAAAAGCCATTAGTGAAACTCTGGCTCTAGGGCTATTCTGAGTGAGGCAAGCCACCTCCTAAACCACGAAAACCACTGATATGCGGCTCGCACGACAAGAAGCCGAAACCCACTAGTACCCTATGACTAGATGGAGGCCCTGTTTGGGGCTTTCATTGGTCTCAGTGAGGAAGATGAGATCTCGAGAAGCAATAACATCCTAGAAAGTACTTGGAGAATAAAATATATTGCCATTGCAATTCCAACAAGCAATGTAGATGTCACCACCACCCATCGAGACCAGAGGTCGTCATCATGCTAACAGTCTAGAGAGTGACCACCCAAGATGAGAGGAGTCACAAATAATGGTCCTATAGTAAGGGAGAGATCTTTAAGGTCCAAGGATTCACACAAGAATGCGTAACCTACCTCTCAAGGATCAATTGGCTTAGAGAGGCCCAAACGTAGAAGTTAAGTGCCTTGGTTTGTCACACACTTTCTTCTTCAATTATTCAAGCTTGGCAATCCTTTCCTATAGATTTGTAATGATATCATCCTTTTCCTGCAGTTGTTTCTGACGCAGGGACGGGAGGTCTTGAAGTTAATAGCCCATATTTTTAACACCAGAGATCTATCGACAAAGGATGACATATTTATTTTTTAGCAACAAAGCCTTATAGAGATGTGGAGTTTTAGACTTTTGCATTGATAGGAGTTCCATGCTTGAAACTCCCATCTACACCAAAGTAGAAATGATGGGAACAAACGCAGACGCGACAGGACCAAATGTAACGGGATCAGACACTATGGGATCAAAGGTGACGGGAATGAGGGCAAGAGAAATTGCAGAGGGATAGGAGGAAACTAGAAGGTAGAGACATGTAGGGTGTAAATGCAGCAGAAGATGACACTAGGGTTAGACAGACAACAAGTTGATGATGCAGTGAGACAATGAACACATGGAAAGGAGAAGGGAGACGCGAATGCAAGGGCAAATGCAAACGAAGAAGTTAACATTGGAAGACACCCCAAAAAGGAAAAGGGTTCAGCTCTGCATGCAAAGACATGAAGTTTAACACAACAAAAGCAAAGTGTGGCTAAATGTAGAAACATCTGGTCAAAGTACATTACAATAAGCATATTTGTGGCACTTGGCATTGCAATAAAGATGATGATGTTATTATGAAACAAGTTATAAATTCCCAAACATGGTATCATGAGCTACAATTCTTGGCAAATAAAATCCAGGTTCAAAATGCCAAAATGTCATAGAAAAGTTGCTTTACCAAGAGTAGTCGTCATATGGCATAGCGCATGCACAATAACAAAAGAAATATCCTACCAAAACTTGAATTATTTGACAAAAAACATCAATGAAATGTGCTCATATGAATTAAAATCATTGCTGGTTATGCACAAAATGGGTTTGATGACAAAGCCTTGGAGACTTAGAAAAATGCAATTGAAAGGCATAAAGTAAAGTTATGATGATGGATGTCTTCTAGATATTGTGAGAGTACAATTTGTGGTAGAGAGAGATGAGGCCAAGGGAGATAAACTTATCTTTTGACAACAAGTGATGCAAAAAAAATTGTTTATTTCTTGTCCTCATTCACTGCTATCACAAGGAAAATCCATTTACATAATATTTTCAGTGATCAAAAGTTCAAATGGGGGTATATTGCCAAGTTTTTAGTGCAGCAAATATTTTTTTTACAAATCTTAAGCAATAGGAGTTTAAGAATGGCATTTTAAAGCTCATGTGGTAATGATAAAGAACATGCAGAAGATCTCTGAAATAGACATACAAACTATAATAACAACACATGGTGATGAAACAGATTTGAAGGTCATTTGTTTTATTAGAGATCTGCTGTTTTCACAGTCCATAAGATGATAAAGAGGTTTCTGGATATATAACTATTGAAAGCTTTTTTCAATCAGATTCATCATCAGGATGTAACAGTGAATCATAGAGTGTGATCCGAAATGTTGATCAAAAAACCATTTACACAGATATTTCCAGAAACTCTCTTTATCGTCTATGGTTTTGTTATAGAGGTGTATTTGACTTTGAAGCCATCAAAATTTGCTTAGACGTATAAGTTTTCTGAATGCAAGACCACCTTATAAAAGTCAGAGAATATATAGCTACAAAAAGATGCACTGGTCTGGTTCAGGCTACAAGAGATTAAATTGGACAAAGGGTTTCCTTTGTTGTTCCTACAATCCATAGCAAATTAGACAAACTATTTCGGAGAAGCTTTCAAAATAATAAATTCAAGGACCGTCAAAAACACTACTGACAAGTCATTGATTGCTCTCTACGCGTGGTTTGTAGTTTGAACATGGACTCCTGCTCCTCCAATTTGATTCTTCAAAGTTCGGGTAGTGGGAAAATTCTAGATGATTAGGCATAATCAAAACACAAGGAAGATGTTATACAGATGGCATATGTAACATCAAGTAATTTGTAAAGATGTCTTCAAAATGGATTTAGTGAAGCAATGGAGTGGCGATAAGAGGGTCAAGAACAGCATCTCTTCTTCAAATCATACTTTCAATATCCAGCAATGCAAGCATGATTTTAAAGAATGCAACGGGAGTGTCTCGCCATTTGATAATGGAAAATCACTTGGTGGAGTTGATCAGTAGGCCACAAAACATTGTTTCACAAATGAGTTTAGTGAGCACCACTCAAATAAGAAAGCAACCGCATACTCTTGAGTGGGGGATCAGATACTGTAAATAAAGAAAAGAGGATGTGGATATTTTGCCAAAGTCACGTGAAATTGAGGACTAAAGACATCACATTGGATAAGATTTTGTAATTTCATGATCCATGAAAGAGCATCACCAGATCACATTATGAATTTGGGAGTAAGAATACCACATCAAAATCATTGGGATGTGGGCACGTAAACCTTACCATAAGCTGAGAATCATGAAGTGAAATCTATAAGTCATATAATTTTGCATTGAGGTTGGGTGCACACCATCTCAACTCAAGTTTGTAGAAGTGTAATCCTTTAAAGTTAATGTAAGTGACTTGGTTAGGGTTTTGTTAGTGATTGGTTAGTAAATAATTAGGAGGTAGTCATAAAGTTGGTTAGGTGTTAGTTATAAGGTAGTGCTCTCACCTCGCTACCTCTTGCTAAAAATAAAGAAATAGTCATCTTGTAATCATCTTTGTGACCACCAATGTGAGGGTAAAACTCTCAAGCTTATATGCTTGTCATTTTGTAATGAGAAGTACTCCATTAAACATCAGTGAGAAGAAAGATGAATGTTATGGGGGTTTCTATGCCACCTAGTGCTCATTATATGTGATTTCATATTCTTTGTTTCACTTCTGCAAATGATTTTTACATGTTTGTCATATTGGTTGGCTTGTAAAAGCCAATTCAAAATAGCTCTCTACATTATTCTAGGTGAATTTTGTAATTGAATCACAAAACCAGTATCAGAGAAGGAACTTTATCGTTACTCCTTTGAGGGAGTCATTTTTTATCTTGCACATTTTTAGTTTTATGTTCAAAGTGTTTATGATGGAATTGGAATCCTTTCCCATAAAGCCCCTATGTTTTATTGAAAACGTGCACATAACCTTGTAAATGTCATCATTGTGATTTTTTTAACAGTAGGTAGAAGAAGGGAATCCTACCCTACAAATAGAAGAGGTACTATAATTCCTATACAACTCCCCTAACAAATTTGCCCCTGGACAAATTTTAGGAATAAAAATAGCGCAATCTCCCTTCTTTATCTTCCAAATGCACAATCTCCCTTCTTTATCCGACAAATAAACAAGAATTGAGCTCCTTATCTCTTTTATTATAAGGATTCAACTTCACCCATCCCCAACATCCTTTAGTATGAATGTGTACAAGGTTTCTAATATTACTGCACCATTGTCTTTCACCTTTTTTATCTTGAAGGGTTCTAACATGAGGTCAATGTTAGCTTGCTCTGTTTCACTACTAGTTAATGTGGTTATGGACATCAATGGTTGGTTGTCATCCATGGTCTACATAGTTGCAGTCAACAATGTTTGATCTTCTTGAGTGTACTTCAATGCAAAAACATGATGGATTAAAGACTTCAAAATCCTCCATCTTCCAGTGCAACATGCCATTATGTGAACAACCTTCGTATTTTAAAAACTTTCTTATTGGAAGATGTCAAAAGGAGATATGATTCCATCACCAAGTTCGTCGTCCTTTGAATTTGACGTCGTCAACTCTTCATGAGTACTTTAAGCAATTCATCCATGTTAATCTTTATGACTCTCTATTCAATTGTCAACATGTCTTGCTTGATATTTGTGTTGACCTTGGCTAGTCTTAGCCACTATTAACCTAACACGGCATCATATGTAGATTTTAGCAAGAGATGACAACAAAGTGTATTATTAATGTACAGTCCCCTACTTGCACCTTTCCAATAGCCAGTATTCCCAAGGAATGAATTCCAAATTGGTTGGTCATCGTTAACTTGAAGCTTGGAATCCAAAGTGTCAATTTGTTCAAATTTCTCTAATTGCTCATTAGCCTAACCCCTAATGCAACGTGCCTCTAAAATCAGTCAATGTTCGACTATGAATGTTTGTGTGAACTATAACAGGGTAATCTCCCTTTATCATCAAATGAACAAGAATTAAGCTCCTTATCTATGGACTTATCATGCTTTAACTTGGACCATTCAATGCATCCTTCAATATGACTCCATCCAATGTCTCTAATATTGAGATCTTGTATATTTTCATGATGATAGAAGTTTGAATTCAAAAATTATGTATACATCATGTCTCTAATATTACTATGCCATTGCATTTCACCTTGCCACTCCTAAGGGTTCAAACATCTTATAGTTATCAATCTTGGCTTGGTCCCCTAGGCTACTAGCTGAAGGGGCAATGGGCGTCAATGATTGGTTGGTGTCCTAGACTATGTGGTTGCAATCGACAATGGTTGTTCTTCTTGAGTATCTACTCCAATCAATAAGCATAATGGAGAAAGAATTCATATTCCTCTGACTACCTATGTAATTAATTAGCCTTTGTCTAAGGAGGTTGTCGTTCGAAAAAATTCTTATCAGAGGATGTTATTGGAAGGATTTATGATTTTTTTGTCACGCTTGTCATCATCTAAATATGAAGCTCTTCACATGTACTTTGAATCTTGACACCAGTATTGTTCTATATGCCTTTCTATTCAATTGAAAACAAGTCAATTAATATTCAACTGGGCCTTAGCTAGTCTCAACCTTGTTAGGCTAGCAACACAAAATATATTTGCTTCATGCATGAGAAGCTAACGTAGTCTCTTTGAATGTCAATCCTCCTACTAGCACCTTTTGGTTGATAAATATTGACAAGGGTTGAATTCCAAATTGGTTGGCCACCGTTAATTTGGTGGCCAAAGTGTCAATTTGATCAATTTCCTCCATTCCTTCTATAAACAAACTCATCCTTGAGCCAACATTGACCATGACATTGGTCAGTGCCTAGCCAATTATATCCATGTGGAATATTCAATGATGATCTACGTTTATCATGAGTGCTCCACTATTCAACATCTAACTGTCGACGTTATCGGTTTAGTTTCTATTGAAATAGGAAATTTGCCACACATGCAATTTTGCAAAAGAATGCAAGAGAATTAACCCTCAATGGAATCTGAGTGTCCAACATTTGAATTTTAACAGTATTAGATGATTGAACTGAGGTAGTTTTCTACTGTTTCTTCGAGTATCTAGCATCTTAATTGTGGCTGCACAAGCTTAATCCACTATTGCATAATGAATTTCCTCCCTACACCAAGCATTCTTTTCGCTTATGCAACAAGATCAGCATAGAAAATCTCCGTTGTTAGCACCATCACAATGGCCAAAGTGGACTCTTCCATATCAACCATATTTATATATGTGACACTTTAGTTCCTACAATTTTCGTCATCATTGTGCCCTTGCCCGCATCATCATTTCATCAATGCTTGAGTTGGTTTTTGCTTATTTTGACAAACTATTTGCAAATTGCCCCACTCGCTACATGCATAACACTAGATGATTAGTCAGCTATCGGCATCATAATCTATATAAATGTCGCCAAATTTGCCACCATTGATTTTTCCATTTGTCTTGACAAGGGCTCAAAAGTTGCCACTTGTAGCTTGCTTTTGGTTTGGCGTACATGTAAGCAATGTGTAACTCTTCATTCTTCAAGTTGTACGAACATTTCACATCAGTGTGACCTATGCAGCAAGTGGTAAACCAAAACTCTTTATTCTCCTTTAGTTTTCTTTTTTCAAGCCTATAAAACACCCTCATTTGTCTCTCTAGAGAGTTGTTATTAAGGCCAATTTTGATAAGTCATCACCATTCTCGGAATTGCTAGACACCTTAGCTCTAGCATTGGCCTTGTCTTCACTCTCTAATTTCATTACTTGGGCATAGGCATCACTATAGGCCATAAGTGGAATTATATTGATCTTTGTCGTACTTCAAATGCATATCCTCAATGAAACATCTTTTCTTCAATCCATTAGAGGGATGCTCTCCAATTTACTGATTAGTTCTTTCAACCACCTATTGTACATTGTAGCAAATTCACTTTTCTTGTTTCGTATTGTAGATTTTTGGAACAATCTCATAGTCATCCCTATGTAAGTTTGAATCTTTTCTTGTTTCGTATTGTAGATTTTTCAATTTTTCCTAGGTAATAAGTTTGTTTTGTCTTATTCCATATACGAATTATTAGCTGCCACCTGCAGGGTCGATGGAACCAACTTTATCCAATCTCATTGGTATGGCCTAATATAGTTTCAAGTATTACATTGTTGAACAATATCTTGATTACCATCACCGATAAATTATGGAAGTTTATGTTTATCACTAATTGCCATCAGACTTGCCATAGTTTTTAGTTGTTTTGTGCTATTTTGCTCCTTCGTTCAAGTAGACCCTACTTAACTTCTTTTCTTTTTTTGGTCAACAACTTTGTCCTTTGTCATAAAAATGGGCTCATACACATGTTGGTATCCCTTCCTCAACCTAGTCGATCTCAATCTCCCCAACTTGATCTCCTAGACATTAAACAACACTTGTTGCCTCTCCCTCTATGTTGTCACTTGATGTCATACCTTTGTCGATCTCAATCGTTGCTTCATTGTCAACCCTAGATTTCTTGTCGACTTTATCCTTGGCTTCCTTGTTTATGCTTCCACTATGGGATCCAACATTGATGTTGCATCAACCAAGGTCAATTTTTCTCCAATTGATCTTCCCATTTGCCAACTTCAACCATTACTTGTCTCTCAGACAATGCAATCCATGTTATTTCCCCATTGCTTTCTCTTATGAGTCCATGGTCTTCAACACTCTTTCCTTACACATCATTGAAAAACTTTGTTTACTTTTTTATCTACCACTACTTGAGACCTACCAACAGTCATAGTCCTCTTTGCACTCTTCCTTACAATCAATATTAGGTGGTCCTTATCAGCCTTAAAAACAAACCAAGTCAATTATTCCTAATTTATTTTATCTTTCTCCACCTCTTGCTCTTTCCTTGAACGCTAATTATAAATCCCCCTTACAAATTTGTGTTCTACTTCTTTGTTGTCACTCTTCTTTGCATTTGGCAAGTCAATGTAGCGGCGTGCAAGGAACCAAAGCAGATTGACAATCCACCTCTCAACATTTCATTCCACACAAGGTCTTTGGTCTCTTAGTTGATAGGAACTTGTATGTTCCACTTCCTCCAGGACATAACTGTCCATGGAAAAATCCCAAAGAAAATTAAGTTCTACCTCCAACTTGTCCTCGTGTCTTTGATGTCCTTCAATGATATTGACATGTGGCTCATCAATATAGATTTCCATTTCGTCTCTTTTATTCAAATGTTACTCACGACAACACAAAAGGTGTAAACTACAAGTTGTTATGACTACATATGGCAATATATTAGATGACGCCAATTGATCTTGACACTAAGAATTCATAAGGGAGGGTGGCGACTAATGATTCACACAAGATGTGAACTTAGCAATGTCAAATATAGGTATGTAACGTAGGCGAAATAGAATAAACAGTAATCTCTACAATAACATATAGTCAACATCAAATCATAACAGAACACAACAAAATTAGCGATGGAATAACTTTATTAATAAATATGAACATGATGTACCTGGTCTCAACGTGCAGGCCTGATTCACATATGGCAATAAACACGAGATGGAGATTTCTGAAACAAATTAAGACAACTCTTTCATAAAGAGGGAAAATAGTTATAAATAGCCCATGAGACCTTAGAAAATTATGTTGGGATGGAAGCTGTGTACAATCCTACAAGACTTTGTTTTGGGCCGAGAACAGCATCCACACTGCCTTGGATATTTGCACTTGAGGTGGCATCCATACCTTCTCAAGAAAGCTATCTCGTTCTTATATGTACCGTGTTGATTTATTTCTCAACAAATATTAAAGTTATGTCTCTTGCTACTTTTAGAAAGCCGAGTACTCTATAGTTTTATGTAATTTCAGATTTTAAATCTTGACTTCATAACTACTTATAGATTTCCTTGTCTTGGTGTAAGGACTGATTGTCATGGCTCTGATCTACCAGTATCTTTGAGTTTTGAAGATGGTAGTTGCGAGGAAATTATTGTTACACTAATGGTTTTTTTGGTTGGTGAATGGCCTCTTTTCTATTGGTGGTTGGGTGTTGAAAACAGGTCTGAGAATTCAAGAGGCACAACATCTCAAGGATATGCACTTATAGTCTCAACCATGACTTACAGTTTGACCCAGAGAAGGAGCTCTTCTACATCAGGCATTAATTTCTTTTTATTCTATCTTTTGTATTTTCTTTACCTATTTATGATGTCCTAATCTGGGACAGCTCTGCTATTCTACGGGGCATCTAAAATGATATTTTTATAAACAATGAGGGGGATAGTTTAAATACAACCCAAAAAAATTGAGGTTCGAAGAACCAATCTCTGAGTGCAAATTGTGTTCCTCACTTTCCAAGCTTCAAACTTGGGTGAGGACATGAATAAAACTGCCCCTTGCAATCCCTGTACTGAAACGAGGATGGAGCTAAAGGTGTTAGAAACAAACGAGGTTTAAAACCTTTCCAAAGTGCAGAAATACACTAGAAAATCCACCAAGGAAGAATAAGACGAACTGAGGAATCAAATCCCAAATGAAAACACTTGGAAGTCACAGGAACATACAAGATGACAAGGATGTTAGGTAGTGTCAGATTACAACTATCACAGGTGTTTCCACCTAGAATCCTACGGACAAGGACATGGCAGTAAAAGACCAATGCACCACTAGATGCAGACTTGGCGTGTATAGAATCTCCTCAGACCTCATGTGTAGAATCGACTTTTCAAAAGGCTAACGACAACCATGAGAAGCGTATGAAAATATGGAGCAAGTGCTTCAGAAGTAGGATGAAATGAAAGACTTATCAAGCACACAGAAGCTACCAACCAGCACTTCAAAGCTGTAATCGTTCATCTGGAGAGTCCGTGACAGACAATCAGCAATAATGCCTCATTTAATCATTTTTCCCATTCACATAGGGTCTTGAAGAACCTATTTTTTGATAGATGGGCATTTAAATATCAAAACAAATATGCATCTTCTTTTGCCGGCTATGGTTAAAGGTTGGGGGAGCTTTTTGCTTCTAGCTCCCTATTTCAACACTATTACCTTGCAAACTTGTAATTGGTTTTAGTATTCAAAGCTGGGGGAGTAACCTCTCTGTTTCAGCTTTGGTGTTATAATTGAACTCTCGAACCTAGGTTGCTTTGAACTGGCTGGCTTTTAACCGCTATCAGGCGATTTTGCTGTCATATTTTGTAAATGTTTTACAATGCTTATAGACACACTTTGAACTTACAGAGAAATAAATAAAATGCAAAAACCTTTGTAGTGAAGGTGCACATACCTGTCCCAGAAAGGGGCATCCCCGAAAAGCGACTGTGCCAAGTGCATGTGAACAAGGCCCACAAAGATAGTTGTAGCCAGTGCGTTTGGGATGTGCCCCGAGAGACAGGTGTAGCCAGACAACATGCCCCAAAAGCACACCACATACCCAAGAAGAACAAAGGTGAAAAACACAATAAAACAAAAACAAAAGGAAAAAGAAAAATACATCAAAGTAAGCTAAAGCATTTTCATCAATCCCTTAAAGCATTCTGAAAGTCACATTACATGCAGGTACTGTTTTGACAGAGTTTAACACAAATTGCACACCAAAGTCTGGGTTTTCACCTTCTTACACCAACAGATTTTAAGTTCCAACATTTTTCAGTGAGAAAGGTTGGAATTTTCCAGATAAATCATTTTACACAAAAGGCAGGGGTTTTGACTGTTTTAACCATTGTTAACAGGTTTGGCCGCATCTGGCCGAAATCCGGTAATTTCCACATTTTTTTGGCCTTCCGGATTAATGCGTTTGGTTCGAGGTTAAAAACGTGCCAAAAATCTGCAGCGTCTACCCTCATGTGGAGTCATTCTGTTGCCAACACCTGCCATGTAAGGCGTGAGGAAGGGGAACTGGATCTGTCGTTCTATGCAGTTGGATGCAGAAATGGTGCAGTTGAATGCGGAAATGGTGACGCAAATTGCAGAGGCACTGGATGCAGGTCGCACAGGAGCTAGACGCATGTCATAGAGGAGCTGGACGTAGGACATAGGACGCAGGTCGCAGGTAGGGTTTTATCTTTTATGTTTTATGTTATTTGTTATTTACATTTTGTTTTATATTTTATTAATTTGTTATTTTATATTTTGTTTTATATTTTATTTATTTGTTATTTCAATTTTTTATTTATTTTATATCAAATATTTTTTATTCATTTTGATATTTGTTTTATATCAATGTTGTTTACTTTATACGTTTTGTTTTATATTTTTCTATTTTTTTTATGATAATTTTTTTCTTAAATATCTTTAATATTAGTTATTAATTTTTATTTTACTTAAAAATTAATATTTTATTAAATAGTAGATATTAATATTAATATTTTACTTATTTTATTTTAATAGTAGATATTAATATTAACATCCTTAATAGATAGAAATATTATATATATATATAGATTTTATTTTTTTATTTTATTTTCCCCAACCGGATTTTACCGGAAATTTTTTCGAACTTTTTCAAAAATTCCACATTCCGCATTTTTTTGGCCTCCCAAACGCATTTGGATTTCTGAACCTGGTAACTATGGTTTTAACACTAACAGATGTCAAATTTTCAATTTTTCATTGAAAGGAGCACTTTCAGTGATAAATCTAAAACTTTGGGCTGTGTTGCAGGAATCGCCCCCCTCCCTCACGTTTCACGTCTCAGTACGACTCGAGTACCTGTACATACCGGGTACCTGTCGGAGACGTCCAAAAAGGTACAGACAAGGAGAAACAATGGAAGTCAACAAAAAAATTTAAAAAATGTAAACCCAGTCCGAACCCAACAGTATATAAATAAAATAAACATTTAAGTATAAGTTTACTTTAAGTTATATTTTATTTATATACTTTTAGGATGTTTGAGAGGGGTTTTGGACCTCGAGGAGCTATAATGCAAATTCTAGGTTTTGGAGGATCCTATCATATTTTAGAGTTAGTCAGATTCCAGGGTTTTAGGGTTTCAGACTTAGCCATATTTGAGGGTTTCAAGATTTCAAGGAGACATCATAGGAGGTATGAAGGTTGCACAAAGGGATGTATGCGTGATAGAATAGTATGAGAATATCTCTCGCACAGTGCCACAAGCCGATCCCACCCCATTCCCTGTGCACCCCTTAAGGCATGCACTCTTTGAGATTCAATGCACAGATGAGCCCTTGTGAGAGAAAGTGTCAGTAAATGATAAAGTTGAAAAATAATGGGAGTGGCATTCATGATTTTGTGGGCAATCGAGATGATTTATTCTATATTTGAATGTACATTTTGTCTTTGAAGTAATGAATGAATAAATATTATATATTTTTAAGTGTTTTATCATTTATAGACAAATATTTTCATACTATGTAGTTTCAAGTGTTTTACTAAAAAAATGGGTAATATACAATATATATATATATATATATATATATATATATATATATAATACACAGACGTACCCACGACGTATCCAAATCAAGGTTTCTGAAAAATGGCATACCCGCGTACCCAAGATGTCCCCGTACCCATACCCAAACAACATAGCTTTGGGGTATTATTGTCACACATGTTCAATGACATCTAGACATTTTTTAATTTTTCTGGTTTTTTTTGTGCAATTCATGGATAGATCAATATGCATGCAATTATTTTTCTATATAATGCAAACACACCCAACTGGTATTTTGGGGATCTGCACCAGGCTTTTCCCACCCTTACCCTGCACACTCCCAGATGCAAGTAGCTTTGATTAAAATAAAATAATAGTGATGGAAAAATCTAATATATTTACTATGGGTGTATATGTGTCTAAATATAAAGAGATTGAGACACACAAGAGATAACATAGATTATATGCTACAAGCGATTCCTGACATCTCTTTATTTTAGAAGGTCAATACCAAAACATAGAATACAGATACAATCAATGGAAAGAGAAAGCTAACCCCAAACTGATAAAAGAAGGCTTTCCGCCACATAACAATAGTCTCCCCATTCTCCATATGAACTGCAGATCCAGGGTTACAAGAAGTTTTTCCTGCATGCTGCAAAAAATTTAAACTCAGTAAATACAAACATTTGTAATCATAAATTTTATATGAAATTACTAAGACTACATACACAAGTGTATATATCCTGTCCTCGGTGACAATCACGACTCCATATGTCACTTTCAGGAAAAGCATTTTACCTCACTAAATTTAGCTACAGACATATGATGGTTGTGGCAAGAACAGAGCACTCCAAGGCATCCTGTATCACTGAGAACAAGCTCTCCACCTTTCATATGTGGATATGATCTCAAAAAGGTCAGTATATATGAAAGAGCATTATATTTCTATTTTACTGCAAGGAAACCATTCGACAACCCAATTCAATTTTTTTGATAAGGAAATCTGAAACTGATATTTAGCTTTCCAATTCAATAGTTGCCAAATTTGATTTTATACATGTCAGAATTTTAGTAGGCACAAACAAGAGTACACAATATATATCTGAAGGAAACATATTAATTGAAAAGGATCATAAAATACATACTCAACGTGCCATTTGTACCAGCACAAAAAACACGTGGCCTAGATTTCATCACTGAAGAAGATTGCTCAACTTCACTATATCCCGTTTCCGTCAATGTCTTTGGCAAGCGCGTGTTTTGCATGCTTTGTAGTTGTTGTTGTCGAAGGTTTGCTGCCTCTGTTAGCCATTGTGGAACAGATGTGTGTAACTCGGCCTCACTATCATGAACACTTGGACGATTCCCTTGTTTAAAAATGTCCGACACGTGTGAGCGAACATTGCCAGGATCAAAATTATCAGCAAATGCTGTCACTCGATTATAACCAGAGTGGAGCAATTCCCTCGATGCTCCAATATGAGATAATTCTAGCCCACTTCCAAACCCTCCATTTCCACTAATTTGACTGACAGAGGAAATATCCGAGGAAGTCAATGGAGGCCAAGATCCATTCTCTAAGGCATTGATCTGATAGAATGGTGGATTGCCTGCCAGAACAGTAGAACGTATACTTGAAGACTGTTGATATTCAGAACGGAATTGTTGAGATGGCCCCGACAAAAGAGCAAGGAATGAATTACCAAGTTCGGGCCTTGCCGATTTGGAACTACAACCTGAATATCCATAGTTCACTGTGTTTGGAGCCACAGGTTCTTGTCTAATAGTACGCTCAATGACACACACTTCTTGTGCAACATATGGATGTGAAAACTGTCCAAAATTCATTTCTATCTGCAAAAACGAATGCAGCAAACAACAGATGTTATGTAACCCACTACGATATCACTAAGGCATATTCGATTAATGTGGAAAAAATTAACAGCGGCTAGCTAAGGAGTTGGCATGTCTAAAACTCCTGGCGTATCTTTTCCCGTGTTGACAATAAAGGGAGAATTATGACAGAAATTGACACAACATACGCTTCAATCGGATGGAAAGAAAAAGGGAGAAAAACACTTTATCTACTTCAAACGCCAGCAAATGAAGCTGTACATGAAAATGGCATAGATTGGCTCATAAATTCAAAATCCATCTACGAATATTTAAACTATCACCAAAACGTTATGCAGTCTGCACGAACCATAAAAATTAAAAAACTTAAGCAGAAAAGGCATCAAACAATCAACATTTTAATCTCCTTTATGGCTTAAATTAAATAAAAAACAGGAAGAAATGTTTCTTATTTAGAAACAGAAAAGATATTTAATTGAAAGAATATAAACAATAATTTCCAACAGATGTAAGAAAGATAATAGAGATATATCCTACAAGATTATACTCAACTGATCAGGATATATCCTCCATAGAAAGGCTTTTATACTCAAAGTTCTACCATGATCCATCTATACTGACCGTAACATTTTTGCAAGAAGAACTTGCATAAAGAGACACGTTATGGTAAAATTGGCTCATCCATATCCCGTAATTGAATTATTCAGGACTTGAGAAATTTCTAAATGTTTTTTATCGTCCAAGTGATCCGATTGCAGTTCATATTCAAAATTAATGATGAAATTCGAAAAACTTGGGACAAACAATTCTGATAAATTTGTCATTATGTTTGGGAAGCTACAAACAATAGAAGAGACAGTTGGTTTTATGATCCGATTCAAGTTCATATTCAACATTAGTGATGAAATTCAAAAAACTCCGTACAACTAAGTCTGATAAATTTGTCATTATGTTTGGGAAGCTACAAACAATAGAAAGAGAGTTGTTTTTATAATAATGGAAAATACTGCGATCAGCCTAATGCCTTTCACTAAGAGGACTCTTGACACAAGAAAATGTTGCATGTGAATAAAGCATAAAGTTATTCTAGGAAGAGAAGATAAGAATAAATCATGAATCTATTGTAGCAAAATAGGATGAGAATAAAGCATGACTCTTTTTCAAGAAAATAGGATTAAAGTATAGCCATGCAAAAGCTAAAGATTATCTTCGAAGGATATAGCAAATAAAGCCATGAAAGGGCCACAGATTCCTTTACAAGAATAAAGCAATAATAGGATTATTTTTTAGGAAGTCTATCACTAGTAATGCATCTTAATATACAAAGAGGCTTTCTTGTTTATAAGTATAGGACTTATTGTAATAGGACTTACTTCTTTATGCACTCAATACATTGCAAATTGGTTTGTTTTCACAATTGGGAGTAGCTCACTTGAGCGGTTTGGATTTTCTCTATACTGGTGGTATTACAGCAAAGTTTTATCGTTTTTATAGCGAAAAGTTCATTTGCTGATCACATTTTCTATTTCCAGAAATTTGTATTTCAAACTTTTTTTTGAAATGTTTCAAAAAAATACAGATTTTAGATTGGCTCATTTCAGTGGTGTCGGAGCTTTTAGGTTCATAACATATACATCAATTTACATTACATTATTACATTTACAATGAGAAAAATATTATTACATAGTAGTATAAATTTTTAATTTATATTTTAGTAATATCATTATGCAATAATACAAAATAGTAACATGTCTCAATGTTGCTATGTAATACCAGGAAGTCAAACAAAACCCAAAAAAGCGCAAGCAGAAGGGCACGTTAGGGACCAGAAAGGCAAGGATTTATTTAAACATGCATTGGAAAACACTGAAATAACATATGACCAAAATCACACAGTTTGAATTAGCAATGTCAGACAGCAATGGAGAGATGAAATGCACAGGCAATTAATATCTTATAATTCAAATTCTTATAAGGGAAGCATCACCTTCAAATATTTAATTGAAAAGGTTCTTTGTAGAGTAGTGATAATATATTATATATCAATAGTTTAGAAGGGTTATGTTGAAGAGTTATGACATTTATCATATCGTATACCCATATTTGAACATATAGATCGGTGCTTAATGTAATGCAAATCTAGTGTATGATAATAGAAATCTTTCTTTATGCTAATATACATAATTAAGTGATCTTGGGTGAAGAGCGTAATAAGCCTACACTTTGGTATCGAAACCATCTTAGTTATATGAGCATAACATAAAGAATTGGGAGTGAAGAATTGCAGAAATGGACCAAAAACACGATGCTTGCTGGCAAAAATTGTGTAAGGCAGAACTTTAAATTCTTTTTTAAAATACCATTTGAATGTTGGATTCGCTAAGTTTGGTTATCAACGTTTTCTAGAAGTACTATGTAGAGGAAAATTTAAAGGGATATGACATTATGATTCATGAAACCAGATTTCTAGGCCAAATTGTATATGATAATGAAATAGCACATAAAGTTAATACACAAGATGGTAGCGAGGATAGAATGCTTACAGAAAGACAAAGGTTACACAAAAATAAGCAAGATGGCGATGAAAAAAAATTTGAAATGTTAGTAGCACCTGATGAAGGAAATATTCAAACATGATAGTTACAACTAAAGTATTTAAGGCAATCAGAGGAGGAACAATGTGAAAAATGATAAAGAAAAAAAAGATGCAACGAATAATTTCCGACTGTAAATGGCATTTCAGATTTAAGCAGACGTGCTATATTTCTTGAAAAGTGTCAATATACTATCAGAGTCAGGAATATGAAAACTGTAATCTTAACATTACATACGACATTTGACAGAGACCGACGTCAACATCAAAAATGTGCGTCAAACAACAATAAGGTGGTCAACCATCATCATGATTAGAACATTACAATTTAACAAAAGAGAATCAAAGCATGATGGGAAAGAATGAACAATTGTGCCAAGTTCGATATTTTTAACAATAAAAGAGGTTGTCTATTGCTTACTGATGAAAAGATACACTTTAAGCAAATTCACATGACTAAGTTCCTATTTGAGAGTTCAGTATTATGTCATCCATGTTAAAATTATGCACTATTTCTTGTGCAAAACCAATACCCATCCCAATTTCTTCCACATTTATGGGATGTTTTAAACAAGTTATGAATGCACAATTGCCAGACTATTATAAAAATGGAATATTTGTATAGTTGAAGGCTTCAAAATATTGAAGCAATGATTAAAACAGTCAAGAAATATAAATCAATGCGGACAGCATTAAACATGGAATCAGAGCTAACCTGCACTTGGGTTTTTAAGTCTCATTCAAAGAATAAAATTCCCTTGAATCTATGTCTTGATATCTAATCTTTCTAATAGTAAACTTCGAGACAGTAGCTAAAATTTTAAAGCAAATCAAGGTTTAGGCATAAAGGTTTTGTAGGGCAATTCCTGTTTCATTCAACATATACTTTGGTATTAGTTAGCATTTTATGTAGTAAGGAATCTGCAATGAATCACAAACTTCAAGCTCAAACAAGGCAGATTCTTATTATCAAGAAGTACAGCAGATTTGTATGCACCAATCAAAGCAGATTCTTGCATATAAATAAGAAATAAAACAGATTTTTGTGTATCAAGAAAAAGCAGAACAGACTCTTATGTATCAAGCAAAGACCGAAAATCTACTTCAATCCACAATAGCTAAGCATAGCAAAGAAGCTATGACACAACAAACTTCAATTTTAAAATTTCCAAATATCAGCTTGCTTTTCATTACGATCAATGGTGATTGAAGGAAGTTAGCATCCTTTACGATTCATTACACAACCAAATAAACCTATTCTTGTATATGAACTTCATCTAGAATTTTATTTTAAGGAAGCAGCTTATTTACTAAGTAGACTTAGCATCTGCTGGATACAATGACATTAATGTGAAAACAAATTCCACAAGTGCTACTTGGTTATATGGTACGAAACGACTTCTACCAACAATGAGATTGCCAGCTCCTACTAAAGCTTGATGATTTAGTGAGGGCACTTAATTTAATATCTGTGGGGGCTATGTGTACAGTGAATAAGCATGATGATATATTATATATTAGTAACTAAGAAGGGTTATGTTGAAGCGTTATGAATTAGGCTACAGTATGCACTATAAGGATATCCAATATGTAAGAATAGAAGCATGTTCTAGCGAAGGAGGAATAAGGAATCACCCGTTGGAGGTAGGATGGCACTTTTCCCATTATTGAAAGCAGTGTTCTTATTCATATGTAGCAATTACTATGTACCATGATGGTATTGATACCACATATTTGAACATAAAGATTTGTACTTTAAGTAATGCATGTCTAGTGTACGATTGTAGATATATTTCTTTATACTATTCTCATAATTAGGTGTTCCTAAGGTAGCCTTGTGTTAGTAAGGACCAAGCAGGGTGAGGACCAGGCAGCGCAACAATGCCCTTTGAAAAATCAGAATCATGAGTTGTCAAAGCCCTCATGGAAGGAGAGCAACTAATCAAGGGCACCAGAATAATGGTGCCCTTAAGGAAGCAATCGGGTGACTTTCAGCAACATATTTAGGAAGCAAACTTGACCGCAACAAGTGAATTTATATCTTTTGCATAAAAATAGAAGAATGTCATGCCACTCCCAAATAAGTGCTTCAAAACAGCCAAAAATGAATCTAGTATCAAACTTGTTCAAGAAGCCATTCATCCAGAACTAGAAGTATTGGTACAGAAAACCCTAATTTGCAAATTATTGGGCCATAGCCAATGGTTGACAAAACGGAAACTGAGGGCATGGGCAACAAAACATTGGACAGTAAAAGGCAGTCTAGATCTCAAAATCGGACCCAAGGAGAATTTTTGGGCTGTCTTCTCCATTGAAGAACACAGAGCGCCAATTTCAGATGGAGGGCAATGATTTCATGGGAACTAAGAACTGTTTATGAAACAGTATACACCTCTATTGGAATTCTTAAAATATTTACTAGCTGAAGCCCTTGTGTTAGTGCACTTGTTTAACATCCCTATTGAATATTCGGAAGAAGCCAATTTGACAATGATTGGAGATAGTCTAGGTAAGTATATTTGCTTCAACTTGGCAACTACATAACATCATTTTTCTCTTATGACAGGATTTGTATGAATCGTAAATTATCTAAACCCCTTCCAAAAAGAATATGGCTGGAAATGGTAAACAACTCTCTTTGGGAGCAACAAATTGATTTTGAATGCATGTTTCAATGATACTTTCCATCAACATGGGCATTTGGCAAATGCTTTCCAATTAAAGGCAGTCCCAACACCCCCAAAGAATGCGAAAGAATTATTGGCAGTCAATAAGAAGTGATTTGAGGCCAAAACCCTACTTCTACAAGGGAAGAATCCACACTCGTCAAAATGAAAATCTAAAAATACATGACGGTTTTCACAACCTTAAGGATCTAAAATCAGTAGAGAGTTCAAAGGATGAAACTAAGCATAAATCCCCTCGAAATGACAAAGGAGGTAATTATTCAATACCCCCCTAAACAAATAGTTGTTGTGAACAAAGACCTTGGACAACATACATATCAGAGGACTCAAAGGCAGAGGATACCAATCAAGAAAACAATTTGAGTCCTCGTAAACTACTTCCTAGGAGTGGTGCCATAACTTTCAACAAGTGCTAATAGGTAAAAAAACTGTGGATGTGAATCCCCAATGGCAAGCAAGGAAATCACAAGCAGGGCTTCTGAAATGGGAGGGGTTTTCCATGTTAAAAGTGGGGAATCAAGGAAATGAGGAAGCTCTCAAAAAGGCCAAAAGGAGATGAGACTCTTAATTTTTGTTGGAGGTAGTATGTATACAGTCGACCTTTCCTCTTGTATAATATTGATTGTATTTTCAGGGAATGTTAGTGGGCTTAATGTCCAATCTAAACACAGAATTTCTAAAGCATCAAATGTAAATTGTCCAACCAGGTGTTTTTGTCAAAGAAACAAAATGTTTGGAATAAAAAGATTCGAGTTGATCCAAAGAGATCTAGAAGATATTGAGAATAATGTTGTTTAGTCAGACAAATTACATGCAGAGACTAGACGAGATCAGGTCAATCCTGCATATAACATCAAACAAGGTCCGGCTATCAGAAGTTTAGCTTGGAGACGAGATCAAAAGGATTATCTTCGTAACAGATGCAAGCGCCACAAATGGATGTAGAGGAGGAACAACAAATGACATACAACCAGTATAATTCAAACTTTGTTAGCTCAAGTTGGCAAGGGTCTTTAATAGACTGATGGGAAGTATTTTCACCTTTATTTTGGCTAAGTATGGCAAGTCTAGTAGTGCCTTTGGTAAAATGTCCACTGACTAATACTTTTGGGGGAATTGTTTCAAGACTTTTGTGTCAGACAAAATGTTTGAAGAAAATGGTCTAGGGCAAAGGTGCAGGACAAAAGTCCTGAGGGGCAGGTTCGTAGGGCAAAAAAGCTATTACAAAAGTCCCGAAGGGCACTTTTAAAAAGGCCGAAGGGCACTTCCAACAAGGCCGAAGGGCACTTTCAATTTCCCCGAAGGGGACTTTCATACGACTAAGGGTCATCCTAAGGGTTCTGAAGGGCAAGTTACACAAAGCCCAAAGGGTATGTGCCTTAGGTCCGAAGGGTCTACTTCGTGGAAAAATGCCCGAAGGGTCTACTCTATAGGGTATTTTTTGGTGGGGAAAACACTGTGACAATTATCCCGAAGGGTAAATACTCATTTCAAAAAGGGCCGAAGGCTTGGAAAAACAAAATCCCGAAGGATACTTTTCGTACGACAAAGGGGTCAGGGGAAAGCTCCGACGGATAAGTCCCGTAAGGTAAAGGGTCCGAGACAAAAGTCCCGAAGGGTAGGCGGCCACTTCAAAAATGCCGAAAGGTCACTTTTAAAATGCCCGAAGGGTAGATTCAAGGAGTCCAAAGGGCATGTGTCCTTTGGGGAAATTGTTTTGGGGCTTCTGTGTCCAATAAAAAGTCCGAAACAAAAAGTCCGAAGGAAATGGTTTGGGCAAAGGTGCAGGACAAAAGTCTCGTGGGCGCAAAAGGCCATCACAAAAGTCCCGAAGGATATGTGAAGGGCCGAAAAGGAAATTGC
Organism: Torreya grandis; assembly: GCA_037957365.1. Classification (NCBI taxonomy): domain Eukaryota; kingdom Viridiplantae; phylum Streptophyta; class Pinopsida; order Cupressales; family Taxaceae; genus Torreya; species Torreya grandis. The sequence continues at coordinate 2,191,275 of JARHVA010000646.1, forward strand.
AAAAGTCCTGAAGGAATTTGTCAAGCAAAAAGGCCACAACAAGAAAGGCTAAAGGGCACTATCACAAAACCTGAAGGGTAGGTTGGCAAGGCAAAATGGGCACTCCAAAAGTCCCAAAGGATAATTTCAAAATGTCGAAGAGTAGTCTGGCAACAACCCGAAGGGTCCACTTCGTAGAGCATCTTGTCCATGACAAAAGTCCCGAAGGATCTATTTGGACAAAGCCAAAGGGCAATCTCATATGGGTCGAAGGGTAGGTTCAGGGGGGTCCAAAGGGCAATGTCAAATACGTTGGGCAAAAATGTCCGCGGCAAAAAAAGCCTGATGGGTAAAGACAAAAGAGGGTAAGTCCCGAAAGGTAAGTCTCGAGAGGAAAGTAAAGATAGACCCCAAAAAACATAAGTCCCAAAGCATAAAGCCCAAAATAACAAACTTGATAGATGAAAAGGATTTAGTCTATGAAAGCACAATATCAATGTTACCTTGCCAAAATATGAAAATGCCAAATCATGATTTCCTTCCCGAAGTTGCATAAACACGTAGAAGGGAGCTCAAAATCAAGACAATAATCTGAAAAAAGTGGGTCCCCATTTCTCTATGAAAAAAGGGGGGTGTTAGGTACAACACTATTGTTCGTGCCTGTATTGATAATATATTTGTCCATATATGGGAAACCTCCAATTGATTGTGCTTATATTAATTATGACTTTGCCTAAATAGAGGAAAACCATTACCACCTTTTCCTGCATTGCTTCCACTATGGCATACATGAGTCAAGTTACCTATTACATATGCAATTTCACAATGATATCTTACTTATATGACTTAGACCTGCATACACACATGCCAAAGTCCCTTATAACACAAATCTTTAATGATGATATTTTTCTATGATTATACCAAATTGTGTTGTAAATGCACTTTAATGATGATGCCATATTATGATTATACGTCAGACCTTTTATTGTTCCTATTGTACATATGGTACACGTTATCCATTGCTTTCGAGATATATGATTCACAAGTTCATCCCACACCTTAAAAGAAGGGCATATGATCTGCTTATTCTACCTCCAATTACATGATAATACACAACAGTTTCAAAAAAGTTATAAGCCACACTGCAAAGAGTTATACAACACTTGCTCCTATATTTGAAGTTGTTCACCAAAGACTTGTAAAATATACTTTGCTTGGTCTCCTCAATGAGATGCACATTCAAAAATGATACAGATTCTATAGAGAAGGTTTTGTAGTTTGCACACAACTAGATGTATTCATTCTACCTTTTATTTTTACTCAAGTGATTTAAGTAGTTCTTTGACTATCAATTTATATAGACATTGATCTGCTTGCAAATGTTTCCTTATGTTTGTAGGGACCCTAGTTTTTCATATTCGAGACACATAAGCATGGGTGCTTGTTCCAGGATCTTCATGACTTTTCGCAATGGTAGTCAAGATGCTCATGCAGATTGCAAGGAACACTTGGTTGCTTTTAATTAGCAGGTCGCAAGGGTTGGACTTTGAGATAAGGTAACCTCTCACCTCCTTTTCACTTTCAGATTATTATCATTTCCTATATTGACTTTGAAAACTCTTACACGTTTCAGCCGCAACATCTTCTTCAAACCATTCCAAGTACACTTGTTTGTTTTACTTTGATATGTATGTGTGCACGCGCACATTAAAGTGGGGCATTATATAGACACTTAATTTGGATACAAGACTAGTTATTTGCTATGGTGTTAGCATGTTTATGCACATATGGATCATTGGATCACATCAGGGCCTTATTAGCATGTTTTTCCTTGTGTTATGGTCCCCATTTTTTTTTTGTGCTTTGTGTTTTCTTTCAATTGTAATTGGATCTATTCTCGAGTCCCATTGACCTCCTTTTGGTTATCTATGGACATTAATATAATTTATTTCTTTTTTTGCAACTCAATTTTTTGTTCATCCTAGGCAAATGATAATACCACCATTCAATATGGAAGGCCTGAAAACCAACAAAGTGCCTATTACTTTACCCCTATATGATCCCAAATGTTCCCACCAAAATGTTGAAAACATTGTTGTACGGCTTCCTAGTCTTTTTTGCCAAAAGCGTGCTAGCACACTCTTAGTCTTCTTTTTCATTGGTCCCCTTCTCTCGGTTTCTTTAGTTCTTTGCGCCCCATCTTTTGGCTTTACTACCCTTTGTGTGTCAACTTACGCACCAATAGGGTCTTGATTTGAATACAATAAGTATAAAATTACATGAGTGCATTGATGCATTTAGGATAGACAAATATTTGAATTGATAAGTCATATGTTGAAGTGTAAAGAGCAAACGATTGCATTGTTAGAACAACACCCTTATACCAAATGCATAACGAAAGGATTAGTGAAAGTGCATATAGATTATACTAGTTGTTTGCATATCATTAATAAAGATAAGGATTGGGATTTTCATATTGCACTAGATTACTTGTTGAGCCGCATTGAGTGTTGATTGCCAACTTGCCAAAGAATAGGGGTCTGACTGAAGTAAGCCCCTCATAACTACTCCCATTTTTAAAGGTTTTGTAAGGTGATTTGCGCTAATTAGGGTTGCAAGGAGAAGGATTTTTGGGAGATGCGCAATGAATTGCGACATATTGAGCAAGGTTTTTGGAGTACAAACGCATACAAAGACATCTGTCAAAATTGTTTCAAAATCGGATATGGTTTGACAAGGAGTGTACACTATTGACCAAAAGTGTAAACTATTGACCGAGAGCATTCCCTCTCTCCAAGAGCGTATCGGTCCATTCTTGGTCAAAACAAGAGCACACCAACATGCCCCTGTAAATTTTCTCAAGTTATCAACTCTTCACAATTTTAATGGGTAATTTTTTTCTAAACATGTTTGCACCTGATTTCAGACTCCAGTAGTACACAAGTTTGATGAATTTTGGTATTTATCTCAAAACCCTCTCTTTGTCCATTTAAAGCATTTCCATATTATTTTCTTTTTTGCACAATAAGGTGTGTTTACTGTCATATTGTTGTATTATGTTCAGATCTAGGTTGTGCACATTATTTACGGCTTAGTGTAGTGTCGTTGACCTAAATCCACTTTACCAGACTACACCAAGACAAGTCATGAAGAACGAAGGAGGTATGGAACAAGTTCCTTATTAAATTTTTAGAAATTTATAACTTCCAATAAGTCTGAAATGGAAAAGGAGCTAGACAAAGACAAAAATTAACAAAAGGTAACTAAGGTGGGAACCTCCAAAAGAAGGCAAACTAAAAATCAATTTTGATGGGGTTGCCAAAGGCAAACAATACTAAGCAAGGGTCAAAAGTACCCTAGAGATCATGAGCAATATCATTTTTGTATACACCATGGACTTAGTGCAAGGCGCCACGAAGACTATAGATCATTATCGGTAGCAAGACACCCTAATCGATTCCTCGAGGTTAGGGCACTTGTGTGAAAAGGCAAGTGAAGCAAATGGTAGATATGTGGCCTCCTGACCCAATCTACTAGCCTACCGCACCCCACTTGACCTAAGGCTCTTAGTGATGCCAACTGTGGAATTTGAGCTTTCAACTAGAATAAGATGGGGTGTGCCAGTGAGATAAATATGATAATGTATTTTCTAACTATAGTAAGATGGGGTGGCTTTTAAGAGTTTTGTTTCTTTATAGATTATTTATTTTTCTATTGTCCTCCATATGAATTCGAAAGGCCAACAATGGACTTGTAAGGAGACAACACAAGGATTACACCTAGCCAAGAGAGGAGAACCTAAAACCTATACGCTTAGATACTCCTAGCTGGCACCTTATCAAACGGTGTGATTTCAACTCCCACCTAAGTGTGCCTCAAATGCAAAATAGGGAAAGGGGAATACGGGGACTATATAACAAACGATAGGTAAATATGAGATGGTACAATGATGAACATGCTAGTAAGTAACCACTAAAGAGAAAGATATTTCTGGTTTAGAAATGACTAAGGAAATGGTGTGAAGGTGCATGTAGATGAATATATGTGATGCATGTCATGGCAAGCCCGAGCAGGCTGGAAATGAGTTGTAAAGAGAAAGTGGTGGTTGTAGACATTGGCATTAGGTAGCATAGGTAATCCATGACTAAAGTAAAGAGAGTTTTTGGATGTAACTGTGTAAAGAGTGTTTTCTCATCAATGTTTCAAATCACACAGTGTGAGGATGCAAGAATGAATGCATCTTGATGATGGATCACAGAGTGTGACCCAAAACCTTGATGAGAAAACACCCTTAACATGATTACATCCAGAAGCTCCCTTTACTTATCTTATAAACTGTGAAAACATTAGATATCTAATCCATGAGTGGTTTTACCCAAGAAAAATTGGGTGAACCCAAGAGGAGAGTAAGGTTGCAAAACCCACGGGGATAAGTGAGACCTAAAGGGGAATAAGATGATAAAGCCTAAAAGGTTGCAATACCTAAGGGGACAAGCAAGACCTAAGGGTGGGATAAGATGATAAAGCCTAAAAAGGGAAAATGTTGTAAAACCAAGGGGTCAAATAAGAATTAGGGAGAATAAAATGTTACTATAAGTGGAAGCGCTCAAGCATGGTTGTGATCTAAATGAGTCATAATAGTAAAGATATGCTAATAATGTGAGATAAGAAATGGTAATGTAAACCCTAGAGAGTGACAGGAAATCATAGCTCACAAGTGCCTCATAATCTCATCACATACTTCTTAGATCATGGTGTAGATATTTCGCTACAACTCATATCTTGTTGCTACTAGTGTCTCCTCAACTCTCTCAGATATCATGGCAAGCACTTTCTTGCAAATGGCTTCAACAAAGAATGTAAAAAGATCTTAGCATGACGCTCCGGTATCCAACACACTGTGTGATCGTGGATTCGGTGATTTTGACACTCATAGTATGGTTGCTCACGAGGAGGCTCATCCACGTAGTGTGTGACTGTCGCAAATGTTGTTGATATGCTCTAAACTTTTATATGGAGTGTGTATAGGAATCGTGCCACTAACAATAATGCAATCCTCTCTCAATGTCTCCATGGGGACGTTGAATAGTGTTGTTGATATTCATCTAAGTGGGTGTGATGGAGATGAGTGTCTCTATTGGTTTAAAATATCCTATTGATCTTGCCGCTATGCTCAGCGTTCTTCTATAAATGTATAGTGTAATGGTGAAACTAGCAAAAATGAAACAGAGTGGAAGTGGCACGTGCTCATCCTCTCTCCACCTCAAAAGTGTGATCTTGCAAAGCAATGCACTCCACATGCATTTAATAGGCCCTCCTGCATGTCTCAATGGATTATCGAGGAGAATTGTGCCATGAGCAAAATAATTAATAATCATAGGATGGTTTACTTTGATTTGACGAAGCAAATGAATGGGGAGACTCCTTAGGACTAATATTAACCGAGGAAGACTCCGTAGATGGAGTGTCAATAAATGGAACTAAGGCTGTAGTAAAATATGGTTGGGGAATGCCACTAAGGATACTAATATTGAAGACTAAATCATCATTAATCAAATCGACACAAGAAGAGAGATTGATCATGTTGATGCTTTCGTTAAACTCATTTGTTGTTGCTTTTTCTCAAAGAATTACTTGTATATTAGGCTTTCCGTATGCTTGGGCATAGCCAAATAAATAGGGATCATCAAGGGTATATCCATCGTCGTAGTTGGAAGTAGTGAGATCGGTGTTGAGTGATTCAGCTACTCTATCATTAAGTTGTGTGACATTGTCAACTTTGTTCTTTTCAATGGTTGCTTTCATATGGATTTCATTGGTTGATTCTTTTTTTGTAAGATCAAGGTTTGAGACAAATCAATAATTAGTCAACAACATGTTGAGTCAGATCTGTAGTTTTTATTTTCAAACTGAATTCAACGGGCTCATCATCATCAAAAACCAAAAGGTTTGGTGGTGTTCATCCTACTAGATCGGGATGACCACTATAGCCTCTAAAAGTTTCAATGGGATAATTGAAGTGTAGATACTTAGAAAATGCTACACATGGCAATTCCTCTAATGTAGGTGTTTTGTAGACTTTCCATTGAAATTGTTTGAAGTTCCAAGGATAGATTTCACCTTATACTTCATAGATAGCTCGTAGATGGGGAAATTTAACACATTGGCATGTGGAATACGTTACATCCCTCACGTGATGAATCCAAAGGTGGCCAAGTAAAATGTTGTAAGAGAGGAAAAAATTGAAAATTGTGAATTTCCCATGATAGGTTGATTAAAGGTTGACCTTCCATGGGGTTCATCTTTGCTTAAAGGTTGATTAGATGTTTCTACCACTTGGGAATTTGAATAAAAATGGTTTCCCATGATGGGTTGGGAAAGGGTAGTGCTTTGAGGTGCATTTGGAATAAATGCATTAATAGTGCACTTTGAGTCAAAACTAGGGTCAAAAGTATACACCGTCACCAAAGGCGTTTCGTTTTGTTTTTGAGGTGGACTCTTCTTACTTGTTTTTGTGGTTGAGGATTTTCACATTGTCTCATGAGATAATCTTGCCTCTTGGCTTTGTCAAAAGTTTCTTCCAAGGTTTTCAGATAATGTATTGCAATTTTGGTTCTAAGTTTGTAATGAATAATTTAAAGAGTCTTTGTTCGCTCATGTTATGTTTGGCTTTATGTGGTAAGGATTTCCATCGTTTGGTGAAATCATGGGCAAATTCATTCTCTTGTCTTGTGTTGACACTGTTGCCTGGTTATCTTCAGGTAGGTCATGGTATTGTAATTCTTGGATGATGGCATTGACTGGGTATTCTAATTGGACTATGGACTTGGGTCTAAGTTAGTTGTACTGTTCAAGTAGGTCTCTGGTGAGGGTTTTAGCTAGGAGCTTAGTAGCTGCATAGCTATTTGTTTTGATCCAATCTTTGTAGAGGTTGCCAAATGCTTTAAGATGTATGAGAGGAGTGGTGGAGTCATGTGATAGTTATGGAGATACTCCAATATCCATGGCTGCAATGTGGGGTACCAAAGGTTCATTTTGCAATGTTTGAAGCACTTTGCATTGAATCGGAGGTTTTCAGATAGATCTCCCATTAGCATCCGTAAGTTTATTGTTGATTTGTGTTAGTATTTATGTCATTTGGTTATTGGTTGCGGTTTGCATTTGGACCATTTGGTCCAAAACTTGCATAAACATTTGCCTTTGATCCAAGTGAAGATTTGGACTAAGAATTGCATGAGCAACATTAGGAGGTGGGGTGATAGTTGTAAGACCTCCCATTGAGGCGGCAATTGAGGTTGTTGTAGACGCAGAGAATAGATTTGAAGTCGTAGTATTTGTATAAGTTGCCCCTATGTTAGTTGGAGGATTCGATTTGGGAGTTAATGATGAGTCCGATTTCTTCAAGGGAGTTTCCTAAATATGGAGGATTTTCTGCCATGAATTGTTGGATTTCATGTGTGAATAAAATGTTGTCCATGGGATCTCCCTCTTTGTCATTGTCTTATTGTAAAAAAAAAATTTGCTTGATTGGATTTGTTGGAGGACCTAGTTTTGAATCTGCTAGGACATATGTTAGTCTTTTTGTTGAAAGGGGTTCGAGCCATGTTGCATTTGGTATTAGGATTGGATGGGGCTTGGGTGAAGTCGGATCATTTGGTGGTATTCTGATCTAATTGGAAAAATAACATCGTAGGTAGGAGAAGTAATTTGCTAATTCATCTGGTCATCTGGTCACTAATTCACTGATACGTTGTTGGAGAAGTGAAAATTCACAATGATAGTCCAATTGGGTCATGAATTAAACCATATATAGATTAAATGCAAGTCAAATGGGCTGATATCGTGCAGGTTAGTTCTGTTGGCCATAAAATAATTAAATAACGGAAAACTTAATGTATGTTGGCCAAGATTTTTAAGCAGGTTGCCCAAAAATCTTAAGCAGGTGGGACAAGAAACTTAAGCAGGTCAGCCATGCAACTTAAGCAAGTCAACCATGAGAGATAAAGTGACAGATGTTTTACCCAGTTTACTGATTTTGTCTTGATGGTGTTGAATCAAAGTTAAATATAGTAAACATATATGTAATTAAGATGCTATAAATTATTATGTGATGCGACACAATGACATTCTCTTCCTTTTTATACTAACTAGGATATCTATTCCAGTCATTGCCCTAAATATGTCATCCATTGTCTTGTAAATGTAGTTAATGGTTTCATTGTGGAGACCTAGCCTCAGCCGTAACATGCTCCCTTAATTCTCACATTGCCTTCAATCTCTTAATCTCTTGTACAATGATGCCCCACTCATATCACTTCCACAACATTCATGACATCCCTATATTTCTTTCAACAACCACTAGAGGGGATCTCCATAAGTTCCAATGGCACTAATCTTTAAACATTTGTTATTGCTTCCTTTTGGATCCACAGTCATTGACTTTGCATGTCTGAAATCTGTCCTGCTATTTTATAGCAAAAATTTTGTAATGTGTGGTTACATCTAGCACAATTAACACAAGCATCTCTAAACCATAATCTATCATTTGACACATTTTATCTTTGCCATACCAATTACCTCAAGTTCAACTATACCAATGGGTTTTCAAGTAATTGTATCGCTCATAATGTCTTTTTCAAGTTAGATGAAAATACGGCTTCGTCTTTTGTTTATCTAGGCTTGGCTTTTCTATTTTCTGATCCGCTTTCAAAATGTAAATTATTTTTGTGTTCACTGAACACCTACCTGTAATTCTATCATTGCATAATCTTTGCTTGCTACTTCTTTTTTGTATATTTTCAATGGTCCTATCCTACTATTCCATAGGGGTAGGGTATGCACACTGCTTAATCTAAGCACATTCAGGTGCACAAGGTGGTCCCATATGTTGAATGCTACTATGTAATCTAAGCACAGTTACGTGCGCATTGTGCAAGAACCTTCCCTTTTATTTTAGTTTTCTCATTGGTTTAATTTCCTCTTTCTTTGATTCAATATTATTGTTCATTGTCCTTGCCATAAATTTTATTGCAAACTTTTATGGGTTTTTTTCAAGCTTCTTGATCTTGCCCTATTCCATTTTAATGGTCTATCAAGGTGGAGTTTGGTCGGGAAATCATAATATTCTTATGAAAATATTAATAAAATTATCTTTATTGAACAATGAAAACAAGGACTGACTTTCACAGACGTGCAAAACTAGAAGTTGTTGAATAAGTATTAAGCTAAAGTAGATTTCTATGAAAGTAATTGATATAGGACAATCGTAGGCGAACTAGTAATCTGCATCACCCAAAAACAAAGATAGTGAGTTGGTTGGTCTTGTTATATTGTGTCTATTTTTTAGTTGTTTTTCGTATTTAGTTTAAACAAGAATTGCCATCTTATGACCGAACTGACATTCAAATGCTTGGTTCACCCACAGTGCTAGTCTAGTCTCAATGATCATCATAAAGTGAAAAATCCCAAACTAAATTTGGAGACACAAAATATATAGGTTCTTACAAGACAAAGATATAAATCTGATTATTTGCCTTTAGAGTATGCTGATACAAAAATATATTGCCCAGATTTGCTTCAACAGTGAAGAATAAAAATTACAGTACACAGCAATACTATAGAAAGTATAATGAAGCCCAAATAACCAAGAACCTGAAAGTATGCGCAGATCTAGACGCTGTGTCAAAAACACAGTCGCCGACGTCGGTAATTCTGCCAACGTCGGTCGATACACTGCCGTCGTCGGTTGCCTGGTGGCGATCTCTGCCTACTGGTGACTGTCTGCCTGCCTGTGACTGTCTGCCTGCCGATGTCGGTCACTTATCGGCCGATGTCGGTCACTAATCTGCCGATGTCGGCTTCTGTACTGCCCTGCGGCCTGCAAATACGAACTGTGCCCTTCTTCACTTTTTTAAATCTGTTGGTACGCCCTGGTACCAATCTGTGCGGATTCCGTACAGCACCTGATCTGAAGATATATATATATAAATATTAAATCAAATCTAATGAATAAATCCCTGAAAATCTCTGCATATGCTGAACACCTGATATACCCAGTGAATGACCTCTGAAGCCCCAGATCTAATCAATAAGCACAATCTGAATTCCGTCACGAATCCACCCCTGAAAAGCGTTGGGTTTTCGTCCAACTCTTCTCCAATCTAGTAAAGGTTTGCGTCCTCAAAGATTTTAGCTGAATCACAGATTCAAGCTTCACAATACTCAGAATATTTTTAGCCACAAAAGATATTCCAAATGCTTTGCCCTCAACTTATTTTAAAGGCTCCCAGGAAACTTCTAGAAGAAGTCAACTTTATTTAATATGTTATTTTATTTATTTCCATAATAATTAAATTAATTAATTAAAAGTTATCCTTTTGAAGAAATCTTAATTTTTGGACAACTTAAATTAATTAAACCATTTTAACAAAAATTTGGGGACATTACAGTCCTCCCTTCCTGGAGATTGCTTGTCCTCAAGCAATTCGCCCTTGATACCCAACACCAACTTCCTGGATTCCATATTATTCTCAAAAATTTGCAAACTCTTCTATCAGAAACACCATGCTGCAAAATATCTATGAATAAATTCTCCTTATTTCTCCTAGAGAGTAGTGTGATAATTCTCAACATGTAATTAGCAAATTCACCATCACATACCTTAGTCTTCGCAAAAGACCGCTGCACTATTCTGATTACCATGCTCTCCAAATCCCCATAAGAATGATAACTCATAATTGGGGGTGAAAATGTAATGCAACAAATAGAATCATTTACCTCATCACCCATAAAATGAGACTCCATCCTGCGAGATGACCCTTCCTTAGGTCCTCCATCTTGTGTTGCCCTCAAGATAATCTTCTTTCCCCCAGAAAGGAATTCTAACTGCATACGGTGGTGATCAATAATAGCCCTCAAGATAATCTTCTTTCCCCCAGAAAGGAATTCTAACTGCATACGGTGGTGATCAATAATGTAACGCCCAATACCCTGTAACCACTACATGCCCAAGACCACATCATAATCCTCTAAAGGAAACACATAAAAATCATCGGTCATAGTGTAATCCCCCATCTGAATACTAAGCTGTGGAATCCGTTTGGTACAACCCAAAACTGCACCATCTGCCACCTTTACCCCAAAACCACCAAACTTCTCATACTGTAATCCACGCCTTCCCACTAACTTCCGGTCAATGAAGTTATGTGTAGCACCTGTATCTACCAAGCTCACGACCCACTTACCCTTAAGTGTACCTTTCAACCGAAAGGCATGAAAGTTAGGATAACTGGAGAGGGTAGCCATAATTGCTTTAACTGACGCCAAAGGCTCCGGGGTGTCTAGCTCCAACTGTGTCTGAACCTGCTCAATATTATCCTCAATGTCAGTATCAGGAACCTCCTCATCTCCACACTCAGAAGTTACCTCAATCAAATGAACCTTTCCTTTACCCATGCAACGGTGTCCTGGTTCCCATGGATCTTTGCAGGAAAAACATAACTTTTTCCTCCTCAAGTCATTCCTAGTCTCCTGATTCATCCAAGGATTTATAGAGGATAACCCTTCTTTATTTTGTGGTGCGTTGGCCTTCTGTATAGGCCGAGAGTCCGTGGCTATTTTCTTATCACCCTGATAAGAAGTAGGAACAGTATCCAGTCTCAATGTCACATCAATGGCATCCTTAAGAGTCGCTGGTTGGAAAGCACGTACCAGTCCCTTAAGTCTATTCTGTAATCCCTCAATAAATAACATCACACTCCGTCTCTGAGGCATATCAGGGACCATAACCGCAATACGCTGAAACTCATTAATATAAGCTTCTGCGTGACCACTCTGTCTAAGATGAGCCAACTCCCTGTAGTAAAGTTCTGTATCCTTACGGTCAAACCGTGCAATGAGTCGCTCAATGAACTCAGCATAGGAGTGAACTAAGGTGTGATCCTGGGTGACCAATCCATGGTGCCACCAATCATATGCAATCCCCTCTAAATGCAACACTGCAAACTGAATGGCCTCACGCTCAGGCATGGGCCTCAAAGAAAGATATATGTCCAGCTTGTGGACCCAAGCTCTTGCACTAGTGTCTCCAGAGCCATTATATGGAGCCAATGTAATCTTCCCCGTAGCTCTATTGAGGTCATGATTATGCTGCTGCTGTGGTGGTCTATTACCACGATCTCCCCTGAATCTGGTTGTGTCTCTACGCTGCGCACAATACTGGGGAAAAAGAAAAACCTCCCTAACCTCTGGAGGTAAAGCACTCCTCTGTTGTGGCTGCCAAAACGGACTCCTGGAATCCAATCTCTAGTGGCTCCACCTGTGCTGTTTGTTCACGCGGTACAAACTAAGGCAATAATGGTCTATTTGGAGTAGGTGTATGATGATGATTTCGCCTAGAGGAATGACGGGAGCTCCCTACTGAAGAATGGGAATGGTGACTATGCTGACTGGACTGATGGGTATGATGACTACCTGTCACTGAAACTGATCTATTCCTCCTACCTCTGTGTCTATCCACCTCTAAACGATCCATGGTATCCTGTAATCGGTCTAAACCCTGAACAATTCTGGGCTGAGTAGTGATGAGGGTCCTCATCATCTCTCTTTCTACATCATCCTGATTTCTATGGGCATTCCCCTGTTCTTCGGCCATGATAGGTTCCTGTCCTAAACCCAAATCTCGCTCGTACTGAGCTCTACTACGTGTAAAATATCTATGGGTTATATCAAATCTTCCCGGATGCATAAAAATAAAATATATTTACCCCTACAGGCTGGCAAGATGCATGGCTCTGATACCACTGAAAGATCCCAAACTAAATTTGGAGACACAAAATATATAGGTTCTTACAAGACAAAGATATAAATCTGATTATTTGCCTTTAGAGTATGCTGATACAAAAATATATTGCCCAGATTTGCTTCAACAGTGAATAATAAAAATTACAGTACACAGCAATACTATAGAAAGTATAATGAAGACCAAATAACCAAGACCTTGGAAGTATGCCCAGATCTGGATGCTGTGTCAAAAACACAGTCGCTGACGTCGGTGATTCTGCCGACGTCAATCGATACACTGCCATCGTCGGTTGCTTGGTGGCGATCTCTGCCTGCTGGTGACTATTTGCCTGCCTATGACTGTTTGCCTGCCGATGTCGGTCACTTATCGGCCGATGTCGGCTTCTGTACTGCCCTGCGGCCTGCAACTACGAACTGTGCCCTTCTTCACTTTTCTAAATCTGTTGGTACGACCTGGTACCAATCTGTGCGGATTCCGTACAGCACCTGATCTGAAGATATATATATATATATATATATATATAAATCTTAAATCAAATATAATGAATAAATACCTGGAAACCTCTGTATATGCTGAACACCTGATATACCCAGTGACTGACCTCTGAAGCCCCAGATCTAATCAATAAGCACAATCTGAATTCCGTCACGAATCCACCCCTGAAAAGCTTTGGGTTTTCGTCCAACTCTTCTCCAATCTACTGAAGGTTTGCGTCCTCAGAGATTTTAGCTGAATCACAGATTCAAGCTTCACAATACTCAGAATATTTTTAGCCACAAATTATATTCCAAATGCTTTGCCCTCAACTTATTTTAAAGGCTCCCAGGAAACTTCTAGAAGAAGTCAACTTTATTTAATATGTTATTTTATTTATTTCCATAATAATTAAATTAATTAATTAAAGTTATCCTTTTGAAGAAATTTTAATTTTTGGACAACTTAAATTAATTAAATTAATTAAACCATTTTAACAGAAATTTGGGGACATTACATAAAGCCCTGCCATAGCACAATTGTCATCATCAAATCCCATCTTAACTTATTGTCATTCTCAAGTGTTTGCAACAATGTGATTGCCTTTGGATCCAAAGGAAATGTCAAATTTTTAAGCAAAAGTTGAACTTTTACACTATCAACATTTCATCAAACAATTGCCATACACAATTAGAGGTTTGATATGTTCGGAAATATTCCAAAAAAAAATCAGACATGGGTTTTGTTGCTATCATGCTCCACATGGTACATAAAAGTGGACCTACGTTACCAGATATGCCTGGAAGCCCTTGCCGGTATGGGTACGCAACGCAAGGATGCGGGTACAGGGGCTATACGACATCCCTACGCCCAGGGTACGCCCCAGCGCCTGCGGGTATGGCAGGGTACGTCTTGTACGCAACGCAAGGATGCGGGTATAGGGGCTATACGGCATCCCTACTCCCAGGGTACGCCCCAACGCCTGCGGATATGGCAGGGTACGTCCTGACGTACCCAGCCATACTCACAGGTACTGGGGCGTACCCTGGGCATAGGGACATCGTATCCCCCCGTACCAAGACGTACCATGCCATACCCGCAAGAGTTGGAGCGTACACGTACCCTGCCATACCCACAGGCGCTGGGGCATACCCTGGGCATAGGGACGTTGTATCCCCCCGTACCAGGACATACCATGCCATACCCGCAAGCGCTGGGGCGTACCCTAGGCATAGGGACGTCATATCCCCCCATACCTGTATCCTTGTGTCACATACATGTACCAGCAGACGTACCTTGCATACCCGCAGGAGCTGGGATGTACCCAGACATACCCGTAGGGGCTGGGGCGTACCCTGGGTATAGGGACGTCGTACCCCGAGAAAAAACATTTTTTTTCCTTCTAATTTTGTCGGTCAAAGTCAAAATGTGGACCTCAAAAAACATTTTAAAGTGCATTTGCAACCCTAAAAGCATGAATCACACTCATTTTATCAAAAGATAACAACACACTTAGCTTTCATTGCATTTTTACCTCCCATTGCATATTTGTTCACTCTTGCTCATTTTTTCAGTTGAAAAAGCTTGAATCTCCTTGTACTAAATCTACGCCATTACATCTACCTATTCGGCACCAAAGATCGGAGCTTGCAACAAGGAGGATTCTTCATTCAAGGTAAGTTTTTTTCAGTTTTGTAGGGTTTTAACTTTTTTTTGAAGTTTTTTTTTCTAGTTTTTAAATTTAAATGTATGTTTGTAATTAGTTTTGATTTTTTTGTTGTTTTTTTAATAAATTTTAAAGATTCTTTCAACAAATGCTAAATATAACAATATTAATTAGAGTTATAATTTTATCAAGTGTAATAGAGATTTCCAATTTGCCATAATGTCTGCGGATGTAACTGCTAGTTCAGTGGGCCAAGGGTTACTCTCCAGAGCCAGTGCTCGAGCCCCTCTATGGAAGTATGTGACATTGATTGAACAACTACCAAGTGGAGGGTGTTTCCTTTGGCAATGTTCAGAATGTGGTTGTCATTTTAAGAGCTCATTAAAGGGTGAAAGCCCATTTGTGTGCAATTCCAAGGGAAGAAATCAAAATTTGTGGTGGGCCAAGTATAAATAGAAAACCAGGAAAGGGCTTGCCACATGCAAAGGTTCTTGTATACATCAAAGAGCAAGAAGAAACAGATGCCCTTTTTGATAAAAAACATAACCATCCTTTGAGCAGGAAATGATCCACCCCTATGGATATTGATCAATCTCGTCCTAGTATGGTTGCCCCATCACACCCATTTCTTGCTACACCTAATGTGATCATAGAGGAAGAGGATTCATCTCTTGCTCGTAAGAGAACAAAAGATTCAGGCCCATTGGAAAGGTCATTCCAGATTGAGTCAAGGGACATAGCAGAGCAAAGTATTGCACCTTGCCTCTATGCATGTGGGCTTCCATTTAATGTTGTTAGATGTTGTTAGATCACCATATTGGCAAGATATGGTGAGACCTATCAATGTTGCCCTTAAAGGGTTCGTGAGCCTAGGATATGAAAAGGTGCGAACCACCTTGTTGACAAAAGAAAAGAAAAAAGTTGAAGATGCATTGCAGCCCATCAAAGATTTATGGGTCGAGACAAGGGTGTCCATCATCTCCGATAGATGGAAAGATACAACATATAGACCATTGATTAATGTGGTCACAGTGAGCCCTAAAGGGCCAATGTTTTTTAGGGTCGTTGATTCTGAGGGGCAAGTGAAGGATGCACAATTCATTGCCAACATCCTGATAGAGTCCATGGAGGCGGTGGGGCCTCAAAACGTTGTCCAAGTTATAACGGACAACATTAAAAATTGTAAAGTTGTAGGCATGTTGGTTGAGGAGAGGTATGGGCACATATTTTGGACACCTTGTGCCGTTCATTCGCTCAACCTTATGTTACAAAAATTGGGCACAAAAATTGATTGGATCAAACAAGTCTATGAGGAGGCGAGCGAAATCCAAATGTTCATATCTAGCCATCATTTGTCCCAAGGCATCTTCAGGACCTTCTCGAAGTTGCAGTTGTTGAAGGTGACATTTTATTTAAATTTTTAAATTTTATTCATGAATCATGTATATTTTTATTTTTAATTCTGTAAGTTTGTAAATTTTAAAATTTGTAATTTGAACATTTTTTTTAATTTTAATTTTGATTTGTTTTGATTTGGTGTTAGGTTGTTGAGACTCGGTTTGCCTCACACACCCTCGTCTTGAGACAACTTGTTCAAGTGCATGAGGCATTAAGGACCATGGTCATCAACAACCTTTGGAGCATATGGAGGTAGGGAAACACTGAGGGCCACAAAGGTGAAAGCGTGGATTCTTGATGATGCAGGTGGAAATGTGTGGAGTATTTCTTGAGTTTTACTGAGACCATTGTTAGCATGTTGAAATATGAGGACAAGGATCATCCATGTTTGAGTGAGCTTTATGATGGAATAGACTCAATGATTGAGAACATTAGATCCATCATAAATGCCAAAAAACAAGATCCCACAGAGAGGTTCTTCAAAGAAGTGCAGTCGCATCTCATTGAAAGGTGGAACAAAATGACCACCCCATTGCATCTTCTTGTTTTTGCCTTGACGCCCAAATACTACAGTACAAAGATCCTTTTTTCGCCTAGGAGGGTAGCACCATATAGGGATGTTGAGGTTAGCAAGGGATATAAGGCGGCATTATCTAGACTCTTCCCTGATCCAGAAATTGAAGACCAAGTTAGGGAAGAGTTTGCACATTTCATATCCTCCGGGGGTCACTCCCTTGCTACCATCTGTGACAAGTACAAGGAAGCTCAATTTTGGCGATACCTCCATGGGCAAGCATACACCTACCTCCAACCACTTGCTATTAGAATTCTATCACAAGATTTATGAAAAAAAAACTCTCTACCCTTCTTGTTCATTTCTATGTTTTGTTTTAACTTTAGTCTTTTTTATTTTTATAAATTCTAATATAAATTGACTTTGTGGCTTGCCTCAATAGGATGCAAGTTCCTCCTCCACTGAGCGAAACTGGGGTACCTACAACTTTATCCACTTAGTGATGCGCAACAAGTTGGCGGCAAAAAAGGCAGAGGACTTGGTCTATGTCCATTCCAACTTACGTCTTCTATCACACAAGCAATCTGAGTACAAGAAAGGGGCAACAAAGTGTTGGGATGTGGACCCAGAGACTACCAACTTGGATGCCTCCATTTCCTTGCTTGCTACGGATTTGGAGGTTGCTTCACAAGGCTTGCATAGTGGAGCTAGTGGGAGTGGCACTGCTACTTGTGGTTCTAATAAACCATATCATGAGGAAGCCATGGGAGATGAAGATGAAAATATTTAAATAAATATTGTAATTTGTAATATTTGCACTATGTACCTATTTATAATTTATGAAACTATTCAAAGTTCAACCTTTGACATTAAAAATTATGAGTATGTTTTGTGGTTATTTAACTTATTTTGTTTCCTCTATGCATATTATGTGGTTATATGGCTATATTTTTATATTTTTAATTTTTTACATATATTTTTGTACGGCTGCACCCAGCCATACCCAAACCCAAAAAAGAAATCCCCCATATCCACGTACTGGATACTTGTACCCATACTCACTCCCGTACCCATATCGGCTACTTAGAATTGGACCTATGTCCAAACAAATAAATTAGTGAAAAGTAGGATTTATGTCATTTTGGATGCTTGTTTTGCATCCCCTCCACATGTCAAATTTGAAGAATATGAACCCAAAATTTAGTGAAGCACCTTCGCCATATTTTGAGGATCCTATGGAGCATGGAGACAACCACCATACACCAGCAAGGAACAAAGAATCAATCAAGGAACAAATAACAATTTTATGAGTAAATTATGCCTAAGAAAAACCCAAATTTTGATCCTAACAGCCATATGGAAGACATGGCAATTATTTGTGAGTGATGCATGGAATGTGGGCATTTTGCAAGGGTATTGAAGATTCCAGTCATAGTTCAGACTAAGGAGGCAGCAGTTAGGAGGGTCAAGTTGTAGAACATGGAGGAAAACGTTTAGAAAAGGGGCCCAAAAATATGAAATTTGAAAAATTGCCTGGGGAGATTCTGAGAGAGGTTTATCTGTGTTTGGGGATGATGAAAAACAGCTCCTAGTTTTTGCACAGCAATAATTGTTTAAGAAAAAATCACAAATCAGTGCACGTGGTGGGCATTTTCCTAAAATAGTCAAAAATAGTCGAAGTGCCATTTTTGGGGGCTCTAAATATTTCAAATGGAGATGATTTGGAGAAATCTGACTACATGGGGTTCTAGACCATGTGATCACACAAAGCGTGCATTTAAGAGTGTCTTAAGAGCATGCATTTTCCAAAGGAAGTTTAGCTTGATGTAAAAACCCTGTTTTGTACCATTTTTGTATTTTTGAGCAATTAACAGAGTTTTTAAGGCTTGGGAGTACCAGATAAGCATTGGAGGTAATGTGGCATAGAAGATGGAGCACCCAACTTGCTTCATAACCCTTCAGGAGTGCATTTTACCAGATTCTGCATAAATTTGGCTTGTGAGGGTTTCGAAATTATTCCAAGTCAAATATTTCATAATTGACTTAATGCTTATTAAATTGTAATGCAAAAGAAAATAGATATATTTTTTATTTGCATATTAGTAATTAGGGGAAGTTCAAGTGGTTGTATTCCCATGTAACAAACCAACTTCCAAGCCCTTTGTTATAGATATGATGAGGAAGAATAGAGAGCCGCTTTTTGGTCCTCTAAGTGTAGAGGTGTATGGAGGCCTTTGGCCGTGGCTGTGGATGCCTGAGATGTGAAAGAACAAGCTTGGGCCCGTGAATGAAAGTGATGTAATAAATTCCAAAGGTTCTCAAAAAACCCTCTGTGATTGTTTGAATTTTAGAAGCATATTGTTGTTTATTTCTACTTTGTTACTTAAAGTTGTTGTAGTTGTTGTGTGTTGTTGTTTCTGTTGTGTGGCTTTGATTTGCAGGCTCCAGGCTCGACATCAGATTGTATCAAAGCTGTTTTCAACTCTGGGAGGAGGAGACAAAGGAGTGGAATAGCTGCAGCAGTGAACCAGCTAGTGTAAAGTAGTTCTCCACTGTTGAAAGTGGGTAGAAAACACAAAGATAATAAAGGAAGGACTTGTTCTCAATTGTGAAAGTGAGTAGATAGCAAGAAGACAGAGGTTGACTGTGAAGAGCAGCATCTTCCATCAAAGAATTGGTGGGTAGAAGGTGTCACATGCAGTGAAGGGTTCTCCATCTTGAGAAGGTGGGTAGAAAACAAATGTTCAAGAGCAGTGTGTGAGCAAGAGAAGGCCATGAAAGGTCTAAAGAGGAAGGTTGCAGCAGTGGATTAGTGAGGAGTGTCAAAGTTTTTAAAAGCAAGAGAAGAGGATACGGTGCCATGCATGAATGAGAGAAAGGCAGTCCAAATGGCTGAATTGAAGACTATTTTGAAGAGAGTACAAGATCAAGTGGAAGCTGAAGTGAGAAGGAAGAAAGGATCCATGCTATCCATGCCACAACTTGAAGACAAGAAGAAGAAGATAAAAGTTATTCAAGCCAACATTGACATCATAGAGAAACTAGCAGCAGAAAAAGAAGATTTTGATCGGAACAGTGGAGAAGAGCAAGATCATGAGCAGTCCCATGAAGAAGAATTTAGCCAGCAGTGCAGTGAGGAGGACAGAAGAAAGTTGGCATCAATGATACCATGCATGGTGGGGATGAAGAGAAGGAAAGTTGTTTGGAGGGAGAAAACTTTGAGGCCAATTGAGGAGCCTCTACCCGAAGGGAAACCAGTTGTGGGGAAGAGTTCAAAAGAAGGGACCTTTGAAGGCCAAACAGGGGAAGCAATTGCTGAAACATGAGGAGGGAAGAACAGGGAATGGAGATGGCTGAAGAGCAGTGCAGCCCTGTGTGTGGACAGCAAGTAGAAGAAGACCTCTCAGAAAGGATTTGGAGGAGGTTTTTGAAGCCCTCATGAGAGCTGAAACTGATGTGGAATATCGTATGACAGCGGAGTTGGAGAGTTTGTTTGTCACTGCTATGAAATCAGCAAAGGAGGAAGACACAAAGATGCTACTTGAGGTAGCAGTGAACTTAATGGACAGCCAATTGGAAACTAAAGCACAATATGAATTCTCTATTAGCCAAGGCATGAAGTGGACCACGGAAAATTATCATAAGAGAGAGTTGATCATACAAGCAAATGAGGTGGCCTATGAAGGCCCGATGGTTGATGAAAAGGAGGAAGTAGAATGTAGTCTCACGCTTGAAAGGGAGATATATACTTTGCAGCGGTCTTTTCAGGCAGTGGAGAAAAGAGAGGACAGAAAAGAGGAAGAAGCACAGGAAGGCATGGAGGTAGTCCCTGAAGGCTACAAATGGGATTCCACTCCCATGGTATTCTTGACAGGGAAGATGACTTGGAAGAAGCAGCAGAAATTAGTAAGTAAAGAGAAAAATAAGGAGCTGAACGAAAATTAATGAAGAGGAAAACAAGTGTGGAAATGGAGGGAGATAGGTAGATCAAATCCCACTGGAAGAAGGAAGAAGAAGAGGACAAGGGGAAGGCATATGAGGACACTATGGAGTTGCAAAACACAAACAAATGAGTCAAAGGAGTGAAGATAAGTTGGAAGCGGCAAAGAATCAAGTACAACTCATGTACCATGTGAGCAGAAGGTCAAAAAAGTTTTTCTTACCTGGGGTGTTTGATGCAAGACATCCTAGGCAAACAAGAATCCAAATCGCCCAAAAACAAGGATGGTGAGTTGGTTGGTCTTGTCATGTTGTGTCCATTTTTTAGTCACCTTTCTTCTTTAGTTTAAACAATATTTGTCATCTTATGACAGAACTGACATTAAAATGGTTGTTCAAATGCTTGTTCACCCAGAGTGCTAGTCTAGTGTCAATGGTCATCATAAATCCCTGCCATGGCAAAATTGTCGTCATAAAGTCTTGTCTTAACTAATTTTAATTCTCAAGTGTTTGTAACAATCTGGCTACCCTTTATTGGTTACCCTTTGTTCTGAAGAAAATGTCAAATTTTAAAGCAAAAGTTGTGTTTTTACACTATCAGCATTTTGTCAAACAGTTGGCACGCACATTTAGAGATTTGATAGGTTTGAGGTTGTCCCAGAAATATATCAGACACGGATTTTGTTGCTATGATGCTCCACATGGTGTGTAGTTCATTAAATTGGTAGGTCCACAAAGAAATTAGGGAAAAGTAGGATTTATTCCATTTTGGATGCTTGTTTTATATTCCCTCCATGTGTCAAATTTGAAGAATTGGAACCCAGAATTCAGGGAAGCGTCTTCACCATCTTCTGAGGATCCTATGGAGCATGGAGGCATCCACCATATCCCAGCAAGGAAGTAGGAATCAATCAAGGAACAAATAACAGTTTTATGCATAAAATATGCCTGAAAAAAAACCATATTTTGATCCTAACAGCCATCTGGAAGACAAGGCAATTATTTTGGTTGGTGATGCATTGAATGTGGGTGTTTTGCATAGGCATTGAAGATTCTAATCATAGTTCAGACCAAGAAGCCAGCAGTTAGGTGGGTCAAGCTGCTGAACATGGAGGAAAACGTCCAAAACAGGGGCCCAAAAACATGAAATTTGAAAAATCCCCTGAACAGATTCTGAGAAGAGTTTTTCTGTGTTTGAGGATGATGACGAATAAACCTCTCTTATTTTCTGCACAGCAATCATTGTTCGGGATAAAATGCAAATATTGCATATGGCAGGCATTTTCCTAAAACAGACAAAGTGCCATTTTTGGAGCTCTATGTATTTCAAATGGAGATAGTTTGAAGAAATATGACTATAGAGGGTTGTAAAACATGTGAAATACTTCAGCCTTCTACCATCAGATCACATGTGGCATGCATTTAAGAGGGTTTGCATGCATTTTATAGAGGCAGTTTAGCTTCCTGGAAATACCCTTTCCTGTACCAAATTTGTATTTTTGAGCAATTAATGGAGTTTTTAAGTCTTGGGAGTCCCAGATAAACATTGGAGGTGATGTGGAATAGATGATGGAGCACCCAGCTTGCTGCATAACACTTCAGGAGTGCATTTTCTCAAATGTTGCATAAATTTGGCTTATGAGGGTTTCGAAATTATTCCAAGTCAAATATTTTGTATTGGACCA
Source organism: Torreya grandis (assembly GCA_037957365.1). Taxonomy (NCBI): domain Eukaryota; kingdom Viridiplantae; phylum Streptophyta; class Pinopsida; order Cupressales; family Taxaceae; genus Torreya; species Torreya grandis. The sequence goes on from JARHVA010000646.1 coordinate 2,213,732, forward strand.
AATGCTTATTATTTTGTAATGCAAAAGAAAATTAAAAAAATAAAATACACGATATATTTTGTATTTGCATATTAGTAAATAGTTATTAGGGGTAGTTCAAGTGGTTGGGTTCCCATGTAATGAACCAAATTCCAATCCCTTTGTTATAAGAATAGAGAGGGGATTTTTGTTCCCCTAAATGTAGAAGTGTATAGAGGAAGCCTTTGGCCATGGCTGTGGATGCCTCAGACATGGAAGAACAGACTTGGCCCTATGTACGTGAATGATGTAATAAATTCCAGATGATCTCTAAAAACCTTCTGTGATTGTTTGAATTAAAGAAGCAGATTGTTGTTGTTAATTTCTGCTATGTTACTTACAGTTGCTGTGTGTTGTTACAAGACAGCAACAGACTGCTGATACATGTTTCCAAGAAAGAAAGTATAATTACACCAAGAATTGTACAAGAACAGCAGGCCTAAAAACGAGCTATCGTGGCTCTTTTCTCGAGGGTGGATCTTCTGTTGCTAGAGATGATTTGAAAAAGGTGTCAGTAGCCCTTTTGTTTTGCAGAGTGCTAACAAGGTCCGATGCATCAATCGGCCCCATAAAACATAACCAGCACTCAAAATAATTCAAAATAAGAAGAAACCCCAAGTAAATATTACGTTATCGAGCAAATATTTTTCTAGTTTTTTTTGTTTTGTCGTAAGAACATTTCTTATTTTTAAAGGCATTGGCCCACGTACCTGGTTACGAGATCCTCCGGGTAAAGGAAAATGCTGTGCAGAAGAGCGAGTAGAGCTGCAACCTCTGAGCTGCCATGAATCATCCATGATCCTCTGTACCTAACCACTACAAAAACCAACAACCAAAGGGGCCTTAACATTAACAGTAACATACAACCTCATTTTTGCATCATTATGGCTCCCGTTCCACACAATGCCAGAGGCCATTGTCACTGCAAATGTTGGTCAAATCCCTCACAACACGCATCAAAACGGCCACAATACAATGGCGGTGACGATCAGTGAACCCTCAGTGGATAAATCGAGGGAATAAAGTGAAAATATCTTGAAACGTACGACTAGATTAGGCATGTGCGGATATATTTTTTGCGGCCAAACCCCAGCCAGACAAAACCAATACATCGCCCGCAACAAACCTCCTCGCAGGAAAAGACTGAGGAAAAACCAAACACTCCACACTCGTGTGAACGAGTACTTTTCAAAACTTTTACGTGCAGGCGACACGTGTTGTCCCGTCAAAAGCTCCGTCTTCTCTTATAAGCCCGAATCTTAAATCCTGACCGTCCGATTCGGCTATGGAGGCTTTCTTTAGTACCGTCTGATGACGACAGATCGGACGGCTCCGAAATAGCTGCTGAGAATTTCGGGATGGGATCTCAGCCGTCCGATCTTGTAACGTGGAAGGATCTGATTGATCGTTTGAGATGTCCCATTTGTAGAGCACGAGTTGACCTATCGCATGATATCATTGCATTTGTAATTATAATAACGAGATAATAATTATTAAATTCCTCTGAGAATCAGTGCTTTTCTTGTTTGCACAAAATAATTATATTTAAATTGCAATGGAAAGAAGAAGAGGAGGAGGGAAAGAAGTTCTAATGTTTGGATGCTTTTGCCATTTTCCACCATGAAATAATAATAATATAATAATAATAAAAATTTTAACGTCCACGAGACTAAAAATAGTCTATGGGAAAGAAGTTATTATTATTTTCCACCATGAAATGAAGTCACCTTTCCCACTTCACACTTAACCACCCACCACCTCCACCTTTATTTAATGTCCATTTCTTTGTTTTTGTGGTCTACTTTGATGTGGTTTACATTTGCTAGGTAACGGGACTCATTTTTGCTATTATAAATTTTTTTTTACATCATTTATCTCGTATTTATTTTATTAGTTTCAAAGGAATCGATTTCCTTTAATTTTTTATTAAATTTTCTTTTTCCATCAATCAAAACTTATTATTTTTAATGTATTGAAAAATTTAAAATTTTGTAATAGTTAATTTATGTATTTTTTAACGAAAAAAATAAAAAAATCATTTAACTATATTTTGATTGGTAGAATCTATGAAGATATTATTAAGGTACCAATGACTGACGTTATTTATATTAATTGCAAAGGCCAAAAATATCGAAAGAAATGATTTTATAATTATTGTAATAAATATAGTGATAGAATTTTGCATGTAAAAGAGCTACATTATTTGAAGGTTGTTATCTATTTTTTGAAATTATCCCACGAGTTTGATGTAACTAATTTTTTTGGTTTATGATTTTTCAGATGCATTTTTATTTTGACAATAGCATGGTAGTTGCACATCTTAAATTGACATATGCTTTGAGGGTTTTGTCTCTTCTTTTTTCTTGTGATTTATGATGCTACAAGTGCCCTGATTTTATTCTTCTTTCAGGGATATCTATGTTGTGGGTCACACAACAATGTCAGTTGTTTCACACGGTTTAAGAATATTTACAGTAATTTTTGTATTTTCATGTGTTATTTTTATGTCGGATTTGACCATTTCTTACGCTTCTCCTGACATTTTTTGTCTGCATATTGAAACCCTGGGGATCCTGAAAAACGGACGCAGATTTTCATGATACATTTTAAATTTTAGGTACTCCAATGTGATTAGGTAATATGGAAGAGTCATGTCCCTTGTTTTTTTTTCCCATTGGTTTTGTGAAAGCTTTTAAGCATTGTAAACTTGTATGAGTTGTGTTATGCAATTGTGCATGAGTTTTGTGAAACATTAATGAAACAAAAAAAATATTTGCTTAGCATACTTCACCATGCATGATATTATTTTATTTTCTTCTTGCATACCAGTAGATGTTTTCTTTTAAATTTGATATGTTATATTTCACTTGAAATATTTTCTTATTGATGTGTCATTTCATAAATTTCTAGTTTGCATCGCAACATTGTCTGGAACCTTTAAGGGTTGTTTCAAGTTATTTTGAGGGTTAGTGAGCCTTGTTTGGCTTTGAAACAGAGCTATATATGAGATTTGTTTTTCTGTTGATATAGACTGATGTCGATACTTTATATATAGGAAGTAGAGAATATTTCATGTTGTTCCTCGTTTCCATTTTCCTATGTAAGTATTCATGTGTTGGACATGTCATGCTTCAATAGGAAGGTTTGGAAATTTATTGTTCATCAACAGTAGAAAAGATAAATCTTTCATGCTCTCTAACAAGATTGAGATTCTCTAGCCTGAGGTGGAAGAATTGGTACCCATCAAGAAACCTGGTTGTGATATGTTGTAGCAAATGAAATAAAAAACAAAGAAACATCTAAAATACGATGTTGATCATGGCTACAAATATATCAAGCATCAAAGAACATTTTTATTTCTCCAAAGGATGCACAAAGATTCCTATCAGCTACCGTAATTTCTTTTTTTCTTTTTGATAATTTTTGGTGATATGTAATTATTGTCATCAAATTGTGCATCTTATGATACTCTATGAGATTCCTACAATTTAATGCAACATGGAATCATCTCTCAAGTTGTGGGTGAACTTGTAAGAGAGATGAATCTTTATGATTGAAAGGTCTAGCTCCCTAGATTCATCTTTAAGTGCTTATCACCTAATCTAATGTTTGTTTATGGGAAAAGGGTTAGGAGTTTGTATGAAAAGGAAACTACATTAAAGAGGTGATACACCAAGACATATCCCATAGACTATCACACTCCTACTAAGCAATAAGGCTTTCCAAGACCAATTCTACGCATTGAAAGATCCTAACATAGTGTTTCAATGTGAAGGTAGGCATACATAGGATAATCAACAAGATAACTGATCTAAGGGGTGGATTGCACACCATAGATACAATTTCATGATTGAAAAGGATCCTATTACATTCATACACTTCACATGACCTATTAAAATCAGAACTCTTGCTTAAACATGAAGGATAAAGAGGAGCAAGGATGACACCATCACTTAGCTCCAGTATACATCACTCACACACTTAGACAAAATGTTCTTAACTCATAATCAGACTTGTATTTAATGTTTAAAGATATAATATAATGGCATACCAGTAGGGCTATGCCATACTAGCTGTGGTCTCTTTTACAATAGCCAAGATGGCTCACATTTATAGAATTTGAAAGAAGAGAGAGAGAGAGAAGAGAAGTTGAAGAGACACAAAAACAAGTGTCAAAATGTGAGAATCAGTTAAAACCATAGGAATGGGGTGGAAAATGAGTTATGAAATTGATTTTCACATCATTTTATCCCAAAATAGCCTTTTCTCTAAGTGTGGCGTAGCAATCTTCTCAATCATTCTCTCTTGTGAAACTGCCTTCATAATGAGCTTTCAAGAGCACTTCAAAGTAAGTTAGGGACAATTGTTGCATGAAAATGAGGTGAAGGAGAGATCAAGTAACTGATTTGGACATGTTTCCATCCCAAACTGAGCACCTTCCTTGATGTAGCATTAAAACTCTTCCACAAGCGTCTTCAAGTCTTGAAACTCCTTGACAAGTGGCAAAAGGAGAGAGTTTGATCATGAGATCTCTTGGATAGTTACATTTTCATCCCAACGACACTTGGAAATCATCTTGAAGCATCTTGATCAGTTACATCACCTGAAATCATCAATTCCTCTCATAGGTGTCATAAGGCCTCCTTGTCTCATTAGGCCTAGATTTGACCAAAATAGCTAAAATTTGGATTTATCTCAATTGGTGAGTTTTTTTTTCGAAGGCATATTATTATCATATTTTAATGTAAAAAATATATTTGGAACCATCAAACTCTCTTCAAGTCCCCTTTTTGCTCATAGAGCCTTCACTGGGTTAGTCCTCTTATAACCCTATTTTTACACAAGTCTCCTTGTGTAGAAGATTTTACAAACTTTAAACACTAAGTGAGACCATTTTTTAGTACCATTTTCCATCACTATTCTCTATTCCAAGTTTCATGGTTCAACACCCAAAGCAAGTGTATTTTTTGATCCATTAGGCCTCCCAATTAGGCCGGAGGCCTAATTAGGCCTCTTTAGCCTAGAAGACCAAAAATGCTCAAAAATGGCTCCTTCACGTGTGAAATATCTTTTAAATGTTTTATTAACTTTCACATGATCCATAACATTCTTCATATCAAATTTGAGCCTCCGTTTCATTGTGAAAGTATGACAGACATGAAATGACCAAAAGACTAGTCTAGGTCTTTTTGCATGCTAAATAAGGGAAATGGATGTTGGGTGAGTACTGAGCTTCAAATTAATTTTAAAATGATACATGAGGTTCTATTAAATATTATAAAAGATAAATCCACCTCATTATAACCTATTTACCTTGCAAGCAACTTCCAATTCACCTTTTTTTCATTCCTTCACTAGCAACATACTCATGGTGACTGCAACCTTTGTGGTGTAGGGTACCCTATTTGCCTTAAAACCTTATATATAAAATTTATAGGTTTAAATTGAAGTGTTACAGCTTAAAAAATCTTAACTTGGTCTTTTCTTGCCTTCTGGTCACCAATTCATCACTTTTCCTCAAAACTACCATTCTTGTGCATGAAAGGACTGCCCCTGCTCTGAGATAAAACAAAAGTATGTTGCCTTCTTTGTTTCACCAAAAAAATGATTTTAATATGTTTTTAAACTATCAAGGTTACTATTTACCAATATTTATCCTTTAACTCCTCCGTTAGACCACCAAACTCCTTAAATTTGCTAGGCAGACCTTTGAAGAAGACAAGCAGTGAAGGTAGGCAGAGTATAGGTTGGGTTTGGAGGTTTAATGGATTAACTTAAGATTTATTAGAACATTTATGTATCCTATATTATTCCCATAACCTATTCCAACCATTCACTAGTCCATTTTCCCCTTGAACACTTCCTCGTGCTCTTGGAATCCTAGTTAGGTCTATAACTATCCATAAGGAGATCCCTATTTAAAGCCTAGTTGTAAGTGCTTTGGAGATTGATTCATGTCTTAAAGACACAATTAAGACCTTATTTTATGTTTACTATTCTTATTTAGACATCCATTTATTATTTTTCTAGGGCTAAGTTCTATCTCTTACATCCATGTATCTTTCGTCCTTAAGATCAAGACTTTGTTCATGTGGACTGAGACACTTCAAAACCTACCTATAGGTGTGGTTGGGGTTTGGAATAGGTTATCATGTCTATAAAATACCTTCACCATGGTGATTTGATTCATTAGATACATTTTATTTCTCCTAAACCATGGATTCTCTTCTCTTTGTACATGATATCATTTGATTCCCAAACCTAGTCTTTTATACCTGTTTGGACTGAGACAGTCCTGTAAGTGCTTATTTGGAGTTTATAACTTTTGGTCTTGATGTGATAGGCCCTGTTGTATTCCACTTAGGATCACACACCTAATTTAATCCAACCTTGTCACTTTAGATCCTTTAAATCATACATCAATCGTGCTTAGGTCCTCAAGGAGACACCTCTACCTTGACGGTGTTTTATGCCTATCACAGGCTTGCTATATGTGCTTGTGTTGGGTTCATGCTTTGAATACACCATACAAACCTCTTATTTATGTTCAAAAAACCATATTGGTGGTCATCTATAATCTTACCAAGTTTAGCTCCATCCCTTACACCAATGCATCCTTTATGCCCAAGGCTAGGCTACTGCCTAGGTGGACTGAGACAGCGCTTATAGGTTGCTAGCTAAGCTTTGTTCACACTTGTATTAGTGTCTTTAGGATTTTTATGAGTTCCTTAAGGTCACCATTCATTATTCCAATTTGAAACATTCTCTAAACCTAGCCTTTTGGCCCTTTTAGGCCTTTCAATTGCTTACTATCCTTCATGGATCGAGACAATCCCAAGACCTTGCCTGTAGGTGTCATAGGTGATTTGAAATTTGCTTGATGATGTTTTGACTTCCCTTTGGATGCCCCTGGATCATAGAACCTTTACTCATGCTTGAATTTTGTTTATAACCCTTCAAACTAGCATCAACTCATTCTTAAGCCTTCAATTGGATCATCCTCTACCCTGTTTGGACTGAGACAATCTTGTAGGTGATTTTAGGCAAGATTTGGGGATAGTTTCATGATGTGTTAGGGTCCCTTATAATTGTATTTTGATTCACATTACCTGATTGAACTAACATTTTCACCTTGTAATCTTCAAAACACTTTGTATCAATCAAACTAGATCACTGCCCAGTATGTTGGTTGTAGGTGCTTGTAGGTATGCCTATTATACGAACAAGAAAGGGATTAGGAAGTCTCAAAACATCAAATTCCACTTTGTCACTATCATTTAGGCCCAAGATTGTCATTTGGATCATTTAGAATGCTTTGAATTTTATTTCATAGTTTACATCCTCCCACACGAGGTGCAAAATCAACTTTTTACTAACACCCTATAGGTGTTCACTGTCACAATTCAGTGATTTTTAGCCACTTTTAGGCCTTGCAAAATCCATCTTCCACTCACCCTTTTGACCTCAAAATTGGTAGGGTTATTCTTGGTGGATAGGGATACTAGGTCAACCAAATAAGGAGCATTTAAATCTCTCTTTGTCATGACATATATAATCCCAAAGAAGCCTCAAGATCTCTGTTTGCAACATTTGGGGACTAAGAACCCAAAATGATCAACTTATTCTTTGAAGTTAAACTTCACATTAACAGCCTCTTAAACCTTCATAGTATGAAATCTAAGACCCTTGGGGATGTGATAGGACTTAAAACATGAACTCCACCATACATTCCATGATTCATTCTTTCATACAACCTCTTGGAGAAGGTGACTGTCAACATTATGCAGACAAGGTAGTGAACAATGGAAACTAGACAAATTAGCTTTGAAGGAATATGATAATTTGATCTTTCACAAGGTAATTAATAAAATAAATTTGAAAATATAAATCCAAGATCATTGAAACCTCCCATGGATCTCTCCTTCATGTTGCAAAACTCAGGTTACCCATATATGGCTGCCAACTTGAAAAACAAGCACAATTTGGAATCCTCTTCCAAGGGCATTGAAAGAGAAAATTTGTGAAATTGAAACATCATGATGAGGACATTATTCCCACCTAGAAACACCTCATAAAACTCACACATCTCCTTGGATTCTTGTAAACAAGAAACAAATGCAAACATACACCCCTCTTGAATGTAATTCCCTAAAATGTTGCCTAGAGTGTAAACAATTATTCATAAAGGAGGAAGCACCAAATTAAAAATTATTATTATAAAAATTAATTTAACTTAGATTAAAATCCACCCCTAGAATCACTCTTTCCAATTCCACCTGTAGCTTCCATAGTGAGTGCTTGAACTTGCCCTTCCTTGGCTTGCCAATGGAAAATGAAGGAAAAGAAGTTGGAAATGGATCTTCCATAAAATTTTATGAAAAAAAAACATGAAGATGACCCGTGAGGAAGTGAAGAGACACTCCACCATGTTTTTTACTTGATGGTGGTCATGAGAAGTCCGTACAAGTGCCCAAAGGGGCCTATTTTTGAGGAAAACTACCATTTCATGATCATAACAGACTTGTAACTACCACCTAACATGATTATGACATAATTTTACCTTATCCACATTCTTATCCACCTTTCTAACAATTGTTTTAATTTTAAAGTCATTTAATTAAGCTAAAAGGTGGCCAAATGACCCTTTTAGCACCTGAAACCTTACAAGTGGTCACTTTATGACTTGTAAACACATTGAAACCTATCAATGAAAAATTTAAGACATTTAAAAAATAAATTGAGCCTTTGAATAAGTTTTACCAATGTTGACTTCGTGTTGACTAAGCTAGTACAAGGAGGATGGGCTTCAACAAGGACCAGGGAAAGGGTAAGTGAGACATGTAAGATGATAGATGATCCCATAGGACATATGAAAATTTATATAAAAGTTAAAAATAGTAGGGGTTGACCCAAATTTTACTTGGGGTCAAATTTGGTCAATAGTAATTATACTAGTCAAAATCATAGTACACATTGTTTGATTTAGTATGATTTAAATAAGGAATTTATGGCTTCAAAGTGTATGGGCTACCATAAGTGGAGTCATCATAGACCAATTTATTGTACTGTATTCTAATATAAATAAGATAACCACTAAGTATAAGTTTTTGTTATCAAGTAACATATGATGCAAGAGAATTAAAGTACAAGAGATCGTCATAAGTGAAATCTTCACATAGATTAAATACATCTTATACAAGAACTCCAGTGATATTACTTACTTGGATTCCCCCAAGGAACCCCAAAATAAAAATACTCAATAAAATCATAAGTATTGATTAAAATTCAATGAAAATGATATAGGTGGGCAAAGCCCTCTATTTGTACATCTAATCATCAACACAGATGCTGTAAACATTCACTAGTTTCTCATATTAGTCTTCAAAATGTCTTCATTCAATTCTTGATAATCTATTGGTCAAGTTTTATAGCGTCTACCCCAACAATGGTCTCAAAATTGATAGTTCTTCCTTTGTGTATTAATTATGCCTAAACTTAGATTCAAAACCTTTCAAAGTTAATCCAAGTACGTAACCTTGTGGAATATATAGATCAATAGAAAAAATTGAGATTTTAATTTCTTTTATAATCTAACTGAGTCATCAAACATATATAACTTTAAAATAATATATGCAGCTTGGAAAATCTAAAAATGCACCAAACTTTCAGCTTTACAAAGGAAAGAAATTGAAAACCTGAAATTAAATCCACAAAGAAGAAACTATTATCCAAAAATGGGTATGGAATGCTACCCTTTATCGGCATGGAGGTCTAATTATTTGGTAAGTATTTAGCCCTAATGCCAGGATAGTGGCATAAAGAACACATAACAATATAATTTTAGAAGAATTAAGATTCTATTCCTATCTCTTTTTTGATTTCAGAATAGAGGAGGCCAAATTGTATGCAGTTTCAAAGGTAGTTACATATTACAAGCAACAAACTTTTAATTAGCCACCATGGAAAAATTAGTCATAATTTTAAAAAAGAAAGGCATATAAGTGTGTGGTTATTTTATATATTGTGTAATATTGGCCCAAGATATGATGAGATATCAAAATAATTACCTGACTTTTTTTTGACATGTAATTTCTTTGTTTTGAAGAAATTTTGGTGTTTTTCTTGGGCTATATTAGGCTATATTGGCAGAATTGGAACAACATGCATTTTGTGACAAGTTCCTTATTTCTCCTCAATCTACTCTGATCATTTGGTGGCTACTTGAAAGAAATTGCATTGACCAGATGAATAAAGGGATAGAACTCTTATCCCTGGCTAAATCACAAGTATTGTAAATCCATTTCTTAAAACATTTCAATTAAGGTTTTGAATCAAAGTTATAATTCATCCATTTCTTAAATATTTCATTGTAATCATAAGTATAATACATCCATTTCCTTTAACATTCCAGTTAAGGTTTGGAACCATAAGTACAATAAAACTATTATTCTACAAATAATTTCAATTAAGGTTTGATCAAGAAATCAATATTATTGATGGATTCTGGTTCCTAATTTTTTAGGTTGACTATATTCTTGGTGACAATCCAAGAGCCACCAGCTACACGGTGGGTTATTGATCTAACTATCCCTTTGTAGATGAAAAAGACAATTATCACATGCTCTTTCTTTCAGGTGGAAGGCTCTCATAGTTCAACTATTTGGGTCATCACTAGAAAAACTGTTAATACCATCCTCTAAAAGCCCATCTAAATTAAACAAGAACAATGCTCAAGTTGACTATCGAAACACATTGAGGAAACAAATCATAATCCTAACATTGATATCACATAAAGGACTAGATCAAGGGATTCAAAGAGATAAAAGACATGCCACTTTGATGAGCAACATGTACCAGATTTGTCAAGTGGAGATGGGCAAGCAACCACTAAGATATAATATCTTTTCATTTGAGAAATGGAAAATAGAAATTATGTTGTTTGTAAGTTTTAATTAGTGTTTTTAGTTGTTGTCTTGAAATTATACCAAGAACCAATTTTTTATTTTCTTGATTGCACTAAACATTGATCAGACTGATTTGTCAACTTATATCAACAATTGATAGTGGTTTCCAATGTAGTGGATAAAGACTATAATGGCCAAATAACACTATCTATGCTAAAATTTATTAGATGACCTTATAAATTATAATGGCTATGCATAGTTGATGATGGTTTAGCAGATACCATTATAACGATTTTACAAAATTAATATTTTAATATAATAGATTTATTATAGAATATATCATATACATGCTAAAATTTTGAGAAGATCATATATTGTCTCTAATAATCATTATAGTTCTAAAAACTATATTTTATTTTGTACTTAAAGTGGAAGTATTCAAGTATATACAACAATGATAGACATAGTTTCTCTTGAAAAATGACCCACACCAATTTGCTTTTATAACAATGTTTAGAACAAATTACAATTCTATTTTAACTCCCGCAGGGATTTGGCGCATGGCGCCCTTGTTTTAGATCTAGGATATGTACTCTTTTTTTTAGTTATAACTATTGGAAGTTAATATGGGTGTTTCAATTGAATTTAAGTATCATTTATAAATAAATAAGTATTTGTGTTTTGATTAAATAATATACAAAATATATTACCTTAAGTAAAAGTACACTAAATTATCAAAATAAACATGTAATATAATTATGATCTAAATATAGTAATTAAAGACATACTTTATTTATTAAGGAGAAATGCATTAAAGTACTTATATAACAATTAATAATTGAAAAAGAGTTTATAGATATATCCTTGATTTGTTATTCGCTAGAATTCTAACAGATAATAAATACTAAGAAGAAGGTCAAAAATTAGTGAAGAAGATGATTTAGAAAGGTGATCATAATTTGATGAAGCAACCAAAATTGAATTGTCATAAGAGAGGTTGACTATTATTGAAATATTTTGATAATGATGGTATATCCCAAAAGTGGTAGTATTCTTTTGACAATGGTTGTGTTGATCAAATTGTCTTTAAACCTTGTGAATCCCTTCATGTGTTCCTTCTTTACGAAAACCTCTCATAGATCAATGAATTGGTGCACAAAATTAGAAAAACATCTTCTCCTTTGATCAAACCCTAATTTACACCATGAAGATTTACAAAGTCATAAAAAAGTTGGTTTTATTTTTCAGGTCCTGCCTCGGTAAGGGTCCATAATTTTTGACATACTAGTAATTAACACTATGCATGTCAATAATTAAATTTATGTATGTTACGATCCAACTTATAATATTTGGAAATAATACAGAATATAATGTAGATCAACACATCACAAAAGATATAGATGGACCAAGATGTCTAAATATTCAATATATGTAGAAATAGAATACCCTTAAGGTAGGGCAACACCATACAATACTCCTTTAGGAAGGAATAACTCCACAATGTCTCTTTAAGGGGACAACCTCCAATATTCTCTTACAAGAGAAGACTCAATGCCTGCTTCCCCACTAAAATGATAATCATCTCCTTTATATAGACCTCTATCTAACTAACAATGGATGGGTAACCTCCTAATCCCAATGTAGGCTGAGCATTACCTAATGCACTAATTCCACAACTTACTCCATTATCCTAATATATTAGACCCATATAACTAAGGGGATGTGTGCCACATGTCGACATCTCCATGAACCCATATACATTAATATATCATATCTCTAGGTGCATAGCATTACTTCCTTCCTTGACATGTTTCATCCCTAAAATGTAGGAAGAAACCAAATAATGAGTGTACTTCAAATCATTGCACTCTTATCTCCAATCTCGATCATCTAGCCATCCATATGTGATCTTGGCAGGTGATAGCTCTCCAAGCTTGTTTCCAAACTCTATTATGCTCCTTTGATTCTGTTTATGATCATAATTGTACTACTTTGGTGTCCATGCATAATTATTCCACTTTTGATTCCATGTACCATATTCCACTACGCTACTCTGATTCCAACCATGACCATAGTAGGTATTCTTCCATGCATAGTCATAGTGATTTACCCATTCATTCCATGTTTCATAGGTCGTTGCATTGCTCTGAATCCATACCTGACCATAATATTTCTTCTTTGGCTTCCATGCATAGCCATAGTGATTGGAAATCTAATTTCTTGTATAGCCAAAATGATTGTTGTTATGACACTCCCTCACCTGGTTCCATGATTATTTCCTCTCATGATGATGTGGGTGTCTATATACCTCAACTTTTTCTAATACTTTGACATTATCCACCTTTTCTTCTACCTCTTCCACCTTTTTACTCTTTGTCTCTTGAGTAGACGAAGTGTTCATTTATGATAATAGTGTATCTTTATCTATGTCATATGAAAAAATATCTGTTATACAACTAAAAAAAAAAGATCTGTGTATCAACCCCTACAAAGCAAGGTTTAAATAGAAATCAATCAATGTTTAATTTTAAATTTGGAAAGGTTAATTGAAAATTTAATGGTTGAAAACTACGATTAGACTAAACAATCTAGACAAGATTGGATAACATGACAGTGCATGAACAAGGTCCAAATGTCATATGTGACATGGTTTGGTTGGTTTGAAACAATGGTTTCCGATACAAGGTCAAACAAGTCTTTAAATAAATTAAGCAGCATAACGACGTTAGCATGTTCTAATGATGTGATCAATGTTTTATTTCAAAGACTCAAAAAACATACACTTGATAATGATTTGGGCATCATAACAATACCTATTTCATTCGAGTGACACACGGACACAATTTTAGTAAAACTTGCAAGGCACAAGTGTGGTGTAAAACGACTAGCATAACACCTCTTTAGATAAAAGAGTGACGTATAAACAAATTGATTTTGACATGGTTTATAAATAAATATATTAGTTCTAGTCTCAAAATACCAAGTAAAAAAATGAAAAAATATAAGTAAATCATCCAAATTCTTATCAAGGGGTGGCAAAGTGGGGTTAACTAAAACTAATTATTTTGTGAACGTTCTAGATGGATCAATTGCATAATGACTTTCATGCTAAACAATGCAAAAGAAACATACTTTAATTAGGTGTTTATGACACTTGGCTTGTTGCAAAAAAGTTTTGCCTTTTTTACAACCACTACATTTATCACTTGCTCAGTGTAGTGCAATGTGCAATGTGCAAATACGTCCCAGTGCTTAACCCCAACACTAAAAGGTGGTTTAACTGATCAAATATCCGATCTTAGTGGGGGTGATGAAGTTGATGTCAGGAGATGAAACCCCAAGTCAAAGCTTCTTTAAAGAGTTTGTGGCAGGTAATGAAGTCCCCTCCATAAGTTAAGATGCATAAAATAAATGACATAATAGAAAGACTTTATGGTCACCTCGAGATCACCCAATACTATTACAAGTTTTTAGGGAGGGATTTAAATGACATTCTTTCCATGCCTTGGACTAGGCTCAAAGTGTGATGAGATGGTGCTTTTTATCCCAAAATTTTCTTAAAGGGGACGGATGGGAGAGCATACATGCACGTCTTTTTTCGCTAAAACACAAAATCAACAAGCAAGTTTGCAAATAATTGAAGTGAGGTTAATTTCATTGCACCAAATTGAAAGTGGTTGATTAGATTCATTACTAATCCCTTGGATTTAAGATGTGCAAATGAAAATAATTTTAAACCACTCAAAAAAAAGTTGGTACTTTTGATCCCAAAAGTTCTCTAAAGGGGATGAATGGGAGAGCATACACGCACAACTCCCTATTTGCTAAACAAACAATCAATAAACAATTTGCATAAAAATGAACTTGATTAAAAAAGTATGTAAACTAACATGATGTTAAGTTATTTTTAAGGCACCAATATAAAATGTGTTGTGAATTTTGGCCCCTTGGCTTTGATTAGAATCTTGTAAAAACTTGAAAAAACATCTAAGGCATAAAAATGAACTAAGTTCTTTTTAGATACCCAAAAGATAATGTAAGTTTGAAACAAGTTTAGATTTGATTAGGTTATTTTTTATGTACCAATTGAAAAGTTTGTATTAAGGTTCATAACCAATTTAAAAGAACTTGTATAAACACAAACTAAGCAAAAAAAACATAACCATGTTCATTTTAAGCACTTAAGTCCAAACGTGTAAGAGTTAGCAAGTTCATTTTAGATCCAAATAAAAATGTTTGAAATTTAACTAATTCTTTTTAAAATCTCAAAATGAGATGTGTGATTAGTAAAAAACATGCAAATTGTTCTTTAAATCAACCCTTCAACTTGGAAATGTTAGATTATAACCCCTTAGTTAGAATCACTTTTCCAATGAAACAAACAAACTTGAAAAGTATGCTCTTGGGTTTGAATGATCTGTTAATACAAAGGTAAAATCATAAAAGATAAACATGTTAAGTTAGGCAAATATTAGTAAAAATCTCAATAAAAAACTCAAAAAGTCTCAAAAAATAAAATAAACCTATGAAACATACAAACAAGTTAGAAAGTTAAAACAAAGAAAATCGAACACATAAATCATTAAAAACTTCAGTCAGTAATCTAGTCATAACTTTTAATATATACATCCATTTTCCATGTAATTTTTTGAGATTATTTATAGGTTTAGGGAGTGAATCTCTACAAAAATTCAAGTCAAAAAAGTGAATAATTTTTTTTTATTAGCTCTGTACTAACCATTTTTACCAACAAATTAGAAAATAAAAAGTGACTGTCACTAAAAGAGTCATAACTTTTAAACTACAAATCAAGGTTTAATGAAATTTTTAAAAAATTAGGATGAAATGTTTAAGAACAATTTTTCAAAATTTTAGAAAAAATAATAAATAGATTAAAAATAAGAGCTATTTTAACAACTATTTTTGTTCAAAGATGTGTGGTGCACAATCGTGTCCCATCGGGCGTGCCATTTGTGATCAAATAATTTCACAAAAAAAAGAGGTTAGATTAAGTTTTAGTCCATAAAACCATACAATAAACACACTAACATACTGACATCTCTAAGATTAGATCTTAGGGAGAGCTTAATGAATAAACAACAATTGAAAACCCATCTAAAATGCAAAGAACAACAATCTTTACCTTCCTTGAGAGCTCCAAATGATTTCTTTGTTTGGCTTGCTCGGATTATGCATAAGAAGTATTTATCAATGACATATGGCTAAAATCATATTCTTTATGCACCATTATTGAATGCTTGGCTTAATTTCAACATTATAACACTAGGCTTTTAGCTTCATGAATCTATTCATACATTATAACTTTACTTTTGATTGAGCTCCCTAAATGAAGAGCTCTAGATTTGCTTTTATAAGCCTTCAAATCCCTTAGAATGGGTTAAATATAACCATGGTTGATTCTATTAATTTTTATTGAGTTTGGTATATTCTTAAGATATTCTTTTAGATATTTTTCAAAAGTGACAACTCAGAAAGGTAAGGAGTGTGTTCTAGAATGTTCTAAGATACTCGTGCATTTATTTTTTATTAATTAGTTTATTATCTCATGAGTGAATTAAATTAGGATTTAAAATTGATTTAACTTGTTAATTGATTTTGATTAGGATGTGCAAGTTAATTAATTATTTTTAGGCATTTGGTCATTTATTTGATTTTGATTAATTCAATGTGTGTATTTGTATTGTTTAATTGATTTATTAGGCTAAATTGATTTAATGCAAGGTTATAAAGCCAAATTTGAGACTTATAGAAATTCTTAGGTTAAATTTTTGATGATTGATAAGAATTGGTCTAATAGTATGATGCAAAGCCATTGGTGGCCAAATTTACATATCTACAAGAGGTAGGCTAATTAGGTGTTTGGTAAGGCCTATTTTCTTGGTATTATTGCCTTTTCAGTTGGACAATTTCATTCCCAAAGGATTGTAACATTCTTTTGCGCTCTCAAGTCTCAGTTGATTAGTTAGGAAGGTTTGAAACTTGTGCTTAGGGGGCTAGAATGGGAGCCATAGGAGGATCTTGAGGGGCTGGTATTAGCTGTGTTTTTGTGAAAAAAGGCATAAGAGGTCTATGTGCTAATTTTCTAGCTTGAGTCAAATTGTTCTCTGCTCTAATTTCTACTTCATAAGCATTTGGTAAAGTAGTACCACCCATTGATTGAATCATGACACTAATGTTTGAATTACGATCTCTTAGATAATATGAAAAGGCATATTATAGAGATGGTCTGATCATTAGAGGTATCCTAGTCCATGTTTTTTTGGAAACTGAGGTTAAAATCTATCATTAACTCATGAGGATCCCTCTTTATGGTGGTGAGTTATTTAACCAATAAAAAGTGGTCATATTTGTCTTCAAACCACCTACAAAATGTTGTACCTAAGTCATCCTAGAAAGCAATAAAATTAAGTGGAAGGTTTCTATACCACTGCAGTGCTTTTCATTTGAAGGATGCCAAAAATAGTTTGATAGATATGTTCTCCTAGACAAAATTATGGACATAACAAAGGTTGGATACATATTTTATGTGCTCAATAGGTGTGGTTTGATTTTTTCTTGAGAAGAAAGAAATGATTTTAAGAGCTGAAACTAGTATATCATTATACCAGGCAAGATTCAATGGGCTTCCTCTTTTGAATGAGACAAAAACCTAGTTCTTAGGCACAACCATTTAGATATTAGGAATTGCATTGTCTAGTATAATATGCTATTGAAAATATTGAAACAACTTTATAGGATAGGGGTTTGTATTTATAAATCTTTTCCTTTTATATGAATGAGAAGGCAACTCAACAAATTGAAAAGGAATACCTTTGCTTGATGATCTTGTGGTAACCTTTGGCATGAAAGTTGTGCTAGCCTACTACTAAGAATCCTATAACTTCAAGGAATATTCTAGTTTAAATGATGATGAGTGTCTTCTGCTGCTGCAAATGCTTTTCTCTAGCTTTAATCTTTAGCTATGCCAAGGAGTATGTGTCCCACAAGGCATATTAAAAGTTGTTGTTAATCAAGAGTGCTACCTTTGTGAGAATGTGTGTTGTTTCTCACTCTTTCTAAAACATTGGAATCTATCCTAAGAGTGGGTGACTTTGAAAGGGAGAGAATCTCTAGATGGAAGGCTGGTTCCCTTGATGCATTCACTAAAATTGATCCTATTCCTACTAACTACTATTTTTTTACTATGAAATGTGTGAAAGGGATATTGCTTGTACTAGAATTAAAATGAAAACTTAGAGTAAAGGTGATACACCAATGTATATGACCACTGATTCTTGCAATTGACACTCTTAGGAAGGGAATAAGCTTACACACATTCTCTTCACTTTAGGAATGACTTCTACAATAGTGTTTCAAATAAAGGACTTGACAAACTCACTCTTTGTATGGAAGGAATGAAAAGGTATTGAATTCACATCTAAACTTAGATTAAGATTGATATGAACACTTATTATGACCTATAGAAACTCAAATATACTTTATGAAGGTATAAAAATTAGACAATAACATAGGAAAACAACTGATTCACAATGCTATATCATTGGTAATCACCATACACTTCACCCAAAATTTGAAATGGAGGAAAAGATCTTCTTATTTCTTCAAGAGGTGAGTACAAAAATTCGGTAGCCTTTCAGAATAGCCAAAGCAAAAGAGTGATAATACAATTCTATAAAAGAGAGTACAAATAGAAAATCATAGGATGGGGAGATAAAGCAACTCCAAAATAGGGATGACTAACTTGTCTTCAAACCCCTCAAGTGCTACATAGTGTTTCCTACAACCTATCTTTCTTTTTCTATCCTTAGAGTGGCGTAGAGGTAGAGTAGCCTTTGTTGGGGAAGCTTGAAAATGTCTTCATCATTGATTGGTCAAGAGTGACCACTTTTATGTTGCCTACATCCTTGCTTGGACACCCTATACACTAGCTCACATGTCCTTTTTGATGTACAAGTCTTCCTCCTTGAAAATAGCTCTTCGAGTCTTCATTCATTCTCCATTAAAATCTTCTCCTAAGCCATAGCTGAGGTTTATCCACCTTACTTGGGCTGCTAGAAGGCTCATTGATGGTTGTTTGACTTTGTCTCTTTGATAGGAGTAGGAAGGAAGGTCTTATTAGGAGTGTTGGAGACCTTTTTAAATCCAAATCCTTCTTACAATCAAAATCTGACTTGTTCTCACTTGAGTAGGTGTAGGATATAATTAAAAACCTCAATAAAGACTTTTTAAGAGATTCTATGCATCATTTTGGTGATTTGATCATTTGAATCCTTTTTAAGCAAAAATGTGTGGGAGAGAGAAAACTAGGTTTCAATTTGAACTAGGCAAATTTCCTCCATAGATGGCTTCTCAACATCAATTTAGACTTGAAACAAGGAAACTGGAGCCATCAGAGCCTCCAAAATATGGCATTTTGTTCTTTTTTCTTGCTTTTTTACTCATTCCTTGTAGCCCTAAAAATTATTAAAGATCCTTGTCCAAAAGAATGTATTGATCACCTTCACAAAATATGCACATTTTTTAGGATTCTCTATCCCCTTACATCTCCATATTAAATTTAATAAGCCA
This sequence comes from Torreya grandis, assembly GCA_037957365.1. Taxonomy (NCBI): domain Eukaryota; kingdom Viridiplantae; phylum Streptophyta; class Pinopsida; order Cupressales; family Taxaceae; genus Torreya; species Torreya grandis. The sequence goes on from JARHVA010000646.1 coordinate 2,233,243, forward strand.
AATTCGAGTAGATTTTTCTCTTTTCTTCCATTTATCTCTATAATTAGTCCTAATTAGGCCTCCTAGGCCTAGAAAGAGAGATTTGGCCCAAATGGCCACCCACACATGTTAAACCTACCAAAAGTGTTTGATTCACTTTACCTAGCCTAAGACCATCCTCCATGCCTAAATTAAAGTTCTAGGAATTTGTGTAGATGAGCAAACCATGAAATGGTCATTGGCAAACCTAGATGCCTTTTTGTGCTTGAGGGGTTGTTTGAGATGTTTTTCATGAAAATTGTAGGTTTTGGTGCTTGAACATGACTTAAGGAGACTTGTAGAACCCTTTCACAACTCATCCCTTGAGATTTAAGTCTCTTATTACAATCTTAGGCCTTCACTACTAATTCTTGGCCAAGCAAAACTGAGTTCTCTCCCCTTTTGAGCTAGTATCCAACTTGCAGGGACTATATAAAAACTTGAGAGGCCTATAAAAGAGTTTATATGATTATTAAACCTCTATCAAGTCCCCATAAACCTCTGTAAATGGTTTAGATGTCACTCCACTACCTATACCCTTATAAACCAACCTAAAACTACATTTTCCCTGTATCATATGGTATTGTACCTACATAAGTGAAAAAACACCTATAAGTGAAGCTTAGGAGATTTATGAGTGTTAATAGGATCATTCTAAGGTCAAATCATAACATTTTAAGGAATTCATAATCATATCTTCTTCATTGGGTCAATTATAGGGTTTAAAAAGGGTTTAGAGGGGCTTATGTTCTTAATAGTGGTTCATAAAGGACATTTGTCCATTCCAAAAAATAATGCCAATAATTTATATTAGTGTGAACCCTATAAAATATCCTATGGGCTTGAGTTCCCATCCATCTTCTCATGAAAGTTTTGAGCAAACAAAATGACCTCTTCGAGCTCCTTCTCAAGCATAATAGGGTTATATGCCTTCTAGTCAATTTTTCATAAAGTTGTTTGACCCAAATATTGAATAAAATAAATAAATTTAAATTAAAAAAACCCCTCCAATACCTAAATCAAACTTTTCTTACCATACATCTCCTGCAAGAAGTTATATCCTCTTCAATTCTGCCTCTCAGGCTAGTGACTACGTATAAGGGACGAGAAAGGTCATTTTGGGTCATTAGATCTCAAAACAAACTTCAATAGAAAATGAAGATATTAAACATGTTTTTAAATATATATGAAATTATTCATAATGATTATCCATAGTACTGACCTTCCAAATAGGTTTGGAAATTTGAATTCTAACCATTAAGGGTTTTTATGCAAATTGGAATTGTTGAACCTAGAGGTCTATAAAATGAGTTTATCCCCTTATCCACTGTATTAAAACTTGATTAAAGCCTTATTTGAGGTCATATACATCCCTTTACATTGTTATACATCCAAATTTGGTGAGAAAGACACTATCTTCACTATGCTTGTGAGTGGGACTATAGGTTTCAAAAGGACTATGTCATTAGACTATGTTCTGCCCTTTATGAATATGATCTTAAAAAACCTAAATGGAAATGGATTCCATTAAAAAATAATTTTATATCTCTTTCAACCTTATCTCTAGCATTATCCTATCATCACAAGTTTAACCCCTGCCAATAATCCCACTCTTTGCAAAGATTGTTTGTAGGTGTATACTAACTGTAGGTGTGTATTTTCTTCCCTTGGATTATATGGATGAATGTGACTAAAAAAATACCTTTAATAGGTATATGAAATGGATTTATAGTCTCTTAAAATCTTTTTAAAATACATTAAACTCCTCTCCTCTCCACTGACATAAGACTTCTCATTCACTATGCATGGGTTGACTTTGTTTTCACCTTGCTAACTATAGGTTCAATAGGCCGATAAAATACTTTTGAGAGGAATCCTTACTAACACTCTTTATGATTTTAGGTCCAAATCCACCCTCCAATAAATTATTGATCAACCAAAGTTTAGTTTCATCTTTTCACTCTTTCATCCTATTATCCTTAGAATTCAATTAGGCCTAATTAAGCTGGTTGTAGGTGGTGATTTTGGATTTTTTAAGCTTGAGGGAATAAGGTAAAATAATTAATACCATTTAATATGTTTTTATAGACCTATTTTACCTCCTAAAACCTTATTAAAATGTGATCCTTCAACTTCTTCCTCTTACATATTCATGTCTTCACGTGATCACACATAGGTCACCTTAATTGACTGTGATTGAACATGGATTAAATGTAGGTTCCTTTGCTTCCTCTTATAAATAAAATAGTTTTGGTATTAAATGAGGAATATTATAATCACTCTCTATATTATATTCACCCATCATATCCATCTTTTCGTCACCTTCTTGACCTTCACAAAAAGTTCATGTTACATAAAAACCTAACTGCCTGAGCCAAAATGTCATGGTTGTAGGTTCACTTTTACTATTTTGTGGACTGTAGATGCCAAATACCATATAATTTACCTTATTAATCCCATAAAATCAAATTTTTATCATGGATATCATTTTATTTCTTAATGAAAACCACCAATGTCCATAACTACAACATGATGCTTCTTTGAAATTGCCTAATTATGACTGTTGTAGGTGTGTATTTTGCCCACTATACGGATAGATGAAAGACATATGATGTAGTTGGTGATATGAAAAATATGATTCAAAAAACATTTAATGAGTCTAACTTTCCTTTCATCAACTTGAATAAGCATTAAAAATCTTGATTAACAAGGAAACCAAAGCATGAACTTTCTCGTAAAAACTGCTAATTTACCTTAATTTTTGCTAAACTAGATTTTAAGGTTTTCTTTCATACTTTTAACCTATACCTTAGAGACCTTATGAGAATTATCATATATTCAAGGAGATTAGAGCACCTTGAATGTTCATCTAACACCTTCATAACACATTTTTAAGGGCACACCATCTTTTAAATCTCTTAACAGTTTGTAATATAGTAGTAGACAATCTTGACTATGTTATTTAGGCATTTGAGGCTCCAAATATGTCTTTTAGTCTCATAGTGTCATTATTTATCTTGAATAACTTATGAAAATTTTGAAACAAATTCATTCTCTCCAAGCAAACTTCTTTATCTTCATGACTCCTCATAGCTCTTGTCATTTGCCAATTTGACATCTACCTGCTCATTGAAGTCCAATGTAAGAATCTTAAACAATCAAGATTATGAGTGATATCTTAAGTCTTAAGAGAGTAATATTTATAATACATCACATAAAATACCTACTTTATATGAATTAAACTTCCTTATTCATTAAGCAAATACTAAGACATGTTGATCTCACTAAGATACTCCTACACATTAGAAGCTCTTTAAACTTATAACTATTCATTGTGAAAGGCCCCATCTCACTCAAACTACCTCAAGAAATACCCTATTCAAGATGAAGATAAATAAATATTTTTATTGGATTTAATAGGTGTATTTTACTTGAAACATAAACTTAAGAGCCCCTCAAAATGAATACACTCAACTGATATATCAAACATGTTTAAAAATTGCCAACCTTAACAATCAAGACAGGCAACTAGTTTCCTATCAAAAGAATATTTATAAAGAAAAATTAACTAATATTTTCACCATGAAAAAGGTCCTATTTTACCTTCAAATCATCCCATTATAACCATTTTTCTCCATCAAGTTTTGAAATGATGAAAGAAAGATAAATTTTGACCCTGTTTAGATGACTAGGACATTGTAACCCCCTTACACTCTTAGCGATTCTTCATAAATATGAGGGAATGAATCTAAAAAGAAATACCAATAAATTTAAGTTCATTATGTTCCCTATTATTTCCTAGGATATTTGGACCTAACTCTCTCTCCTTACTGTATTGAGAAAAAATTGTTGTCCTTCCTAAAGCTGCCAAGGAAGTCGATAAGAGAAATATTTTTTTGCACTTTGACACCTAAAAATCTTTCCAAACCATGCATTTGACCTTGAAATGAACAAAAAATGTCCTAAATATTATTTTAGGTCAATTTTTCCTTGAATAACTGTACATACAACCTCAAAAAAGGTTGTTTTGGCACTAAAATTTTCATAACCACTAGAGAAACTTGATGCAACTATTGTAAAAAGTATTCATTAGACCTTTTCATGCCTTGAAAGGTAAATCATGACCTTATTGTGATATTATACTACCATTAATATTAAAAAACTACTCCAAAAACCATAAAGTTATCCAAAATACAATCAACTTGGTCATGAAGTTAGTCAAGCATATCACCAACCAATTTGATTAATTGTAAAGCATGACATGACCTTGACACAAACCATGAGGCCTATCAAGATTATATGGTCTCATTTCATCACTTAAAATAGCCTAAGATAGGTAAAAATGTGGCTAAACAAGCACATGGCCATGATGATCAAAACCTTAAATTCATCATATTTACCTTAAACTTTACTAATCAAGGTTTTAGATGACCATTTCAAAGACATTACAAGAACAACATAGCAACCAACAGGGAAAATAACATGAAAAGCAAAGTTTCAAGTCATAGGGCTGATAATTTGACCTATAAGGTCAAAATTATCATCAAAATCCTCAATAATACTCCTATTATGCTTACTATAATATCTCTAACCAACATGACATAGAGGATTGTCTAGTTTTGGAGAAACATCGCATAGAGAAGGTAGCAAGGAATGACAATATGGTTAACACATAACCCCGATAAGATGCTATTTTTCAAGCTATTACATGCAAACAACATGTGGAACAAGGATTACCACCTTTGGAGATACCGAGAGATCATGGGATAAGGAAAGCTTGACCAGATAAGTATCCTAAACCAACCACTAAAAAAGGATTAATGCATGACGTTGTGTAAATTCTGAAGATAATCCAACAATAAGAGACTATTGAATACATTATTGCTGCTACTGATACATAGATATATGGATAGATAGTATGCATTTTAAGACAAGATGGTGTTTTCACTACTCTGATAGACCTCATGAAGTTACTTAACACATTGCATAATGAAGACATTTTGTAAAACATCACCAACCTACTCCATAACCTATTATAATGTGCATAGAAATTCCAATAATGGACTGATAGAATAACTTGGTATGTTAAGACTAAAAAACATTGGGATGTTGATTCTAGGATGGATATTGATTTAGCAAGGTATGAAATACCCAATGCTATATTTGATTTCAAAAGCACCATTAATATGATCCTGAGATTAATGTGGGTTACTATTGGGTGATATACATTGAGTTATAGTCCTGTCACTCTTAACCTTATGGATTATGGATGAGTTTAACCTATCAGTTTCCTAGAGGACATGGAAATTAAGGTTGCAAAGTTGAGCTTCTGTGATGACTTTGATTTCATAGATATGAAGATGGATGAGACTCACTCCTTATAGTGACTGGCAAAATGTGGGTGTATCATGGTCATAAGACCATCAACATAGTCATGAATCACCTGGAAGTTCATTAGGGAGGTACAATCATAGTAATTATCTTGAATAAATGTGGACAAAATCCATATTGCATCCCCAAAGGCCCTAATTATCCATACATTTGTGGAGAAACTAGCTAGATGAAAGTGAACATAGAAGACAAACAACAAGCTCTATGAGCTTCTGAAGTGGCTTTTTTTATGATAATTATGTCTCACCCATACACTCTTTGCACAAGAAAAAATTACTTTATAAACCTATATTAAATGACATAGGTATTCCACAACTAGAAATGGAGGATATGTGATCGATGTTTGTAAGGTCACCAAATAGATCTAAAATATATTTTATCTACTAGACTGGTCATATAGACAAAGATTACTTAGATATGACTCCTGAAGGTATCCTACCATGGGATATAGCTTCTTTAGTGAGTAGGGATTCTAATATGCACATTTTTAACTAGGTCAAGAGATATCATGGGATATGTCCTTTGTGGATAATATTTGTGATGGAACACCAAATACCTCACTGTTTGGGCACTAAATATGTTAGCCAATTTATTCTAAGATTTTAACATGTACCATAAGTTGATTAGAGGGTGAATGTTGTCAATTATATACTAAAGGTAGTTACTGTGAACTAATGGTTAGTCCACCATGTTGAACAACTAAGTTGGGATGAAGTGTGTGAAGTACTTTTAGCCAGACTACAGTTGCCCAAGGTTATCAGAAAAGACTAGCTAGTGTTCAAATAAGGAGACTATCTAGAACTTCATATCTATCTATGCGTTGAAGCTTAGAATTTAGAATATGTGTCTCTAAAGTATTGGTACATGTTTTCAAATATACACTAGATGTTCTTCCAACCTCCTAGTATATACATCAGGAGCACATGTGAGAGACAAAGCATTGGGCATAGGTCCAAATTGAATTCATCCATACATTCAAATTTGAAGATGATAACCCTTAATGCACAAGGCTCTATATAAATTAAAAACCTTTCTCTACCATGGGAAATTCAACTACTTAGATAATCAATCTGAGCCATCTTTATAGGAAAGCGTAACCTATGATTTGAATGATGTCTTATAGATCTACAAAGTAAAAAATGGGAAGGAACAAGTCATAGTTCAATCATGCCTAGGATGTATGATCAATATGAGTGGACATACGATGTAACAAATATGAGGATATGGCTTTAGTTGAGTTATTTTAACTAGAATGGGAAGTTGAACCACTTTCAGAACCATTCACAATGCAGTCAAAAGAAGAAAAGTTATGACACCTAAAATTTTGAGAAAGAGAAGCTCGGTGGATACTGTGTGACTCAATTATTGAGAAATAATGTAATCTCTGCCATGAACCCCGAAATTAATATATGGGGAACATTGGAATAGAGGCCATCCCTAAGTTGGCACATATTGGAGACTATTAGTCCTAAGAGGACATATAATAAGTGATGTAACTCTTAAGGGATTACCATGATATATTCCATAAAAAGGTCACAAAGGTTAAGGGTGTGGATCCATCCTTAGGTGAAATGCACATTGAGTTAAAGGAGTGTGCATGCCCAATTAAGAAAAGACCCTATCACTTGAACCCAAATTGAAACTTAAAGTGAAAATAAAGTTATATCTTGTGCATGAGGCTGGTATCATATTCCCTATAGAGAAAGTTGACTGGGTTAGCCCCATGGTCATATAACCAAAGAGGATTGGCAAAATCTGAGTTTGTAGTGACTATCACATCTTGATGAGGTATGTGTGAATGATCTATTTCCTATCCCATTCACTAATGAAGTTTAGAATCAGTCACAAGTCATGAAGTGTATTGATTCATAGATAACTTTAGTGGATATCATTAGATCTTGATCGTAGAGGAAGATACATCCAAGACTACTTTCTCAACCAAATGGGGTTCCTTCGCATATAAAGTAATACCATTTAGTTTGAAGAACACACTTATGGTTTTATCTAGAGTTGTAGGCATTTCATTTAAATATTTTATCCTTAAATTTTTGGAGGTCTATTTAGATGACTAGGCCATATTTTCTTTGTTTATAAATCATTTGTCTAAACTTAGATTGATGCTGGAGAGATGTAAAGCACTGAGAATAGTGCTAAATTTAAAGAAATGTTTAGTTTTTGCACCTATTGGGGTTTTTTATGTCATGTAGTTTAAATTAAGGGTATCTTGGTAGATCAAGCCAAGATCACAATAATTATGGGAATGCTACCACCTAGAAGTTTGAAAGAGGTGTGACATTTTCTAGGACATACAAGATACTACAGAAAGTTCATTAATGGGTATGTAGTTGTAATCACTTAAAAATTACACTTGAGTGATAAGAGTTGTAATTTAGACCACCTATCCATAACTTTTCCATATACCTATTTTAGGGAATATTTTCACACTTATCTAGTCTTTGTGCAGGCCATAGGTGTTTCTAGTCATCCCTAAAGTAGTCCCAGACCCTCATTCTTTCATCCTGGCCCTTCGTGCCTCAAGTTCTGCCACCTAGACACTAGTACCATAATAGAGATAGTAGTGCCACATGGCACTAGTGTCCCAATTTTGATGCTATTATCCTTTCCCTCCTTTTTTCACAAATGAATATCTTTTTAAATCTTAGACCACTTAGGGTCAGCCTAGACCTCATTTAATACTTGCACAAGCACAAAAATAGTATATATACATGAAATTTATCCCTCTAACCACTAGATGAAAATTAGATTCTAGTTACACATACAAACTCAGAATAAATTATGCATAGTTAAGGTTATCAATCCCTATTTTACCCTACTTCTGCATACAACCATATACAAAATTCCCAAGCTCAAATTACTCAAATTTCCAATCTCAAGCACATTCAAGGCACTCAAGTCCATATAATACTATAATCACTTGCACTTCAACTAAAATTTAGGTGTGGAGAACTACATCGAGCTTGATCCCTCTTCAGAGTATTGGTATGTAGGCAACTCTCATCATAGTGAGGTGTTGAGGATCTCTAGCCTACCCCTCTAACAACATGTTTTATTACTTATATAAATAAAATTCCCTAGCAACATGGAATATTAGGCATTTCTTATAAAAATATCCAAATGGATAATCTATAGGGTTTCAGGACTTGTGCATGTAGGAACAAGCTTGACAGACCCAAACATAGGTGCACCCAGAAGCTCATAACAGTTTTGCATAAAGGACACTACCACTAAAATATTTAAACTAATGCCACAAGGTGCTAATATCCAATTAGGGATTGAATATCTAAGAGGGGTTTTGACACCTAGATCTTGTTTACAATACTCATACCAACATTTGCCTCAGTTTATAGGCTTTACATGATCCATCTCAATCATTTTCCAACTAAGTCTTCATCCACATTATTTATTACTATTTTTAGAAAGGTCAAATTTAATCAATTCTATAACAAATCAATGGTTTTATGTATTGCATATTTCTACCCTAATTTACTATACTCAACCCTTTAACAATATAGGATTTACATTCATCTAAGTCCTAAAAGGTTAAAATATTTGGTGAACCTGACTTACTTCAAATACTATTCAATCCCTAACCTTAGATGCTCTTAGAGTTTGTATCCTTTTTATTTCTATTCTCAAATATTAGTTCTAAAATCTCATATTTTTTTCAGTATTTACTTCTTGTAATCTTTCACAAATTAAATTTCTTTAATGGTTCAAAATATACAATAGTTTATTTTCCTACTCCCCAAACTACAATGGTAGAATTCAATAACCAATTTGATAAAACTGATAAGAGACAATTGTAATATTTTATTTCTAAACATTTGGATATGCAAGATGACCTTATCAATATTATCCATGAATAACTTCAAAAATTAAATAATGGTCAATCTTCTACTCCCCCAGATAATAACATTATTACACCTACTGTGGGGCCAACTCAAATTGTACATTAACTAGTTTTAAATTGACAACCTTCAATGGTAAATACACCTCCCATTGCTAGTTCCTCCTCTCTATATGTATAATACCTTTTGCATGAGGTTCATTCTCTACAAGATAAGGTGTTACATCTTGAGTAGGGAACCATTAGGCCATCACATGCCTTGGAATCCCATGTTCTTTTACATACACCTTTGGCACATCACATACCAAAAACTCTTTTACCATCCAGATTCATGGCACCTAAGCTTACATTGTGTGATGGTAAGTAAGGGTGACCTATATCACCATATCTTAGATTTCCATATAGCATGTTTGACCTGCATGTCTAATGATTGGCTTGTCACTAAGTTGTTTCCACGTAGTCTAAAGGATTATGTCGTACAATGGTTCTATGATCTACCAAATTAGTCCACCATATTTAATCCATTGGCTAATATGTTTTTAAAACACTTCTTAATTAACATCAGTTATAAGATCTCATATGATCAAGTAGCACAACTAAAGCAAAAATCTAATAAATTTATTACAAAATACATCTTGTGATATAAGACTATATTGGCCAAGTTGATAAGTCCCCTAGAACAAAAAAAGCTCCAGGACATATTCAAATAAAGCCTATTACCAATATTACTTGAATCTATCTTATTCAAGAAGTTTCCAACCTTCATAGATTTATGCCAAATAGTGAAAGAAAGAAAAATCAAGCTTCTCTCTATAGGAAAACTTAATTATACAAGTGGAATAGAATCAACTACTAAGAGTTATGGTAATCATCCATACAAGTTAAGGGCCATTGAAAAGAAAAGTGATCAAAAGGCCACAGTTAATGTAGCTTTAGATCCATCTTCTTCCCTAGTTTTAGCAGCTCCTCCATGGAGAGTTTTCATTAACCTTCCAGAATCACCAATATGTGTTTTATAACAGCTCCTAGAATGTAATGTTATATCTCTCCCTCCCATCAAAGAGGTTGATACGACACAGACTCTTCTAAAAAGCTATGATTCCAATGTATTCTATGAATATCATAGGGTACCCAGCCATACAACAAACCAATGCATCACATTGAAACATAGAATGCAAGATTTTATAAAATCTAACATTATTGATGTGGGCACACCCATAGAGGCACCCAAAGTTCAAAAAATGGAAGATAAAGCTTTGAAAATATTCTCATATCCAATTCTAAATCATATAATAAATGAGGCAGGGGGAACTTCAAGTGTTCACTATACATATCAAACACATCCACCACTTGCATCATATCACACTACTACAAATGATGTAAACCCCTTACATAATATCATCGGTGTGTATCATACAACAATACCAACTAGACCACTCATCACCTTCTTTGAGCAAGAGATTGTTTATGATGATTTATATTTATATGCACTCTTTGTATGAGGCTACATAGATCATCATTTTATTTAGAGTGTTATGGTTGGCAATGGGCCAAGTATTAACATGTGCATTATCTCACTTCTAGAACATTTATGGTATTTAGAGTAGGATATATCTCTTACAAACATAATTATTCATTATTTTAATTGCCATGTTCAGATTTCCTTCTAGGATATTGTACTTCCACTATAGGTTAGACCAACATATGTGGCTACTAGGTTCTTAGTAGTACCTAGTATGAGCACATTTGACATGTTATTAGGTAGGCCATGGATACAATAGTTATGATCCATCCCATCCACCATGCACAGTTGCATAAAATATATACATGTCAATTAGGTGATCACAGTTGAGGGTCTTTCATATTAGTATCCTCTACCTATCCACATGTAGTTACACCATAATTACCAATTATAACTTAGTTACCAGTTACAAATTTGACCACAGTTCTTATCGGTACATCATAGAGTTTAGTGGAACCAGCAATGCAGGTGAGGTCTACTCCTATAATTTTACCACGTACATATACTCTCCTATGGAGACCATTATTAGAGACACCCTTGCATTAGAGATATGTTATAGATTTTAGAGGGCCTCCCTTTACACATTTTCTTCTGATATCAACATTATTGAGCTCTTAAGGTTCTCAACACAAGGCACCTATGCCAGCTCTAACATCTTCTACTAGATGGGTCCTTAGGACCCCTACAGTTCATAGGACACCACAGTCAATTTCATGGATTCTTAATACTACTTCACATGTAGTGACAATTATAGATCACTTAATACATTAGGTTATAGGACCATAATTACCTTTTCATTCAACATGCATGATCAATGTTCCTTTATTTGACACAATCCATATAGGATAGTGAGTCTCCCATGAGACTCATCGATTAGTATTACTCCTCCCTTCTTGTACAAACATTCCTTGTATCTTTCTCCTTGTACATAGTTTCATTTTCATGTTGCTTGTACATTGCTTATTTCAAGAAAATGAAATAAAAAAATCAAAAACATTTAAATATTTACTCAAAAAACATAAATTATAGATTGTATGCATTGCCATGTTACATTTCTTATATTTTCTAGACACTACATATTCTAACTATATTAGTATAATTGGTTTGATCAAATACACATGCTTCACTTATTCTTGTTAAGTGCTTGTAAATTGATAAAGGACTTAGGTCCACTACACCGATCCAGATTTATTATTATCTACCCACTGGGGGCATGTACATATATACACAGATTCTTCATTTGACACATTCACCTATTTTGGGGTACCCTATACACAATTTCGATTACTAGGTTACATCTTTCTAAACTCTACATCATAGACTTACCATTGTTATATCTTGATATTGATCATGCTACACTTAGCTTTTTTGTCAGCTATTACTACTTTAGACTCAACATATATACATCTTGGCTCTTACACAGATTTATATTACATGTTTATGCATACTTTTGTTTTTACCTTTACTAGTTTAGACTTAATTATATCTCCATGATTCTTTTATTTAAGGGCATTTAAATATGCCATTGCTCTTTGGCTTTATGCCACTTATTTTCATTATATGTATGTTTTTGAAATGTGACCATGTCTTTGTGTGTGATTTCCTAATTGTGTATGCAGATATTTGAACATGTCCTTCTATGTGCATCTAAGCCAAATTTCTTGTTGTTTGCATATACATACATTTGGACATATCATTGTATGTCTTACTTTCTTAGATTTATTATTTATATTGTGGCCCCTTGGCCTACTTTGCGTGTCTCATGTGTGTTGTATGTATGATTTGTTATATGCATCATGGCCATGACACTCATCTCTTACTTGTTACATACTCCAGTTTTAGATTCCATGAGGGACCTCATGCATCTCCCCTTCCTACTTGGGTGTCATGATAGGCATCATGCCCCATTCCCCTAGGTAGATACTCAGTTATTACTTAGATTTGTTGTTCACATATATTATTATATCTCTCTTGACAACCTTGTGAATGTTAGACATAACATACATCATACATTAGAGACTTATGTTCAAATTACCTTACATTTTGATGTTATGTATGTATATTATATTATATTATTTTGTAGATATCATATATGCCCTAGCTAACACACATTTGGTAGAAATTTTTCTTTTTAGGACAATTCTTGCATATGTTCAACAACTCTCTTAAAAATAGCGGGCATTCATAGGGGTTTGTCATAGAGATCAGGCTATCAAAATGGACAAATAGTATAATTTTTAGCACATAGGCTCATATTATAGAAATCAAACTTAGGTAAACACAATGGAAAATAGTGACACAAAGATTAGTTACAGTTGCACATAAATCAAAATAGTCAGACATTAGCACCCTAATTGGGACACTAATACCACATGGTGCTACTGTCCAAGATATGGTGCTACTGTCTAGTAGCTTTAGTTTTATAAAATTATAGGTTGGCTAAAAAATTATAATAAGAATAATCCAAGATTGCATAGGTTCAATTATAGATTTACCAATTTTACGTAGTTTATCTCAGATTCATACTAGTTTACTCATATTGGGGGCATCATGTGCAACATGACCATTCCCATTTTTAGTTAAAATACTTAGATATATATTAATACAACTGATTCTAGAATCCATATGCTTAGATATCAAATTTGGGAGAATTCGCATGACACATTATTTCTATATGATCACTTATACACTGATTGATCAGATGGAATGACAAACTCCATGTCATTATCTATGTTATACACACTAGACACCATGTTCTAGTTTACACACCATATTCATGCCTTACTCCATCTATAATGTTTGGCATTATTGAGTGGCCTAGAGACACCTAATATCCCTGAGTGGACACAAAGCCAACATCTCTAGTTAGATATCTCCAGTTAGACAATTTAAGTTACATTTCTCAATTTCAATTTTAGATGCATCTACTACACATGAGTAGGCAATGATGGATTCATAGTCTACTTGAGTTCTTGGGCCACTTACATGAGAGGGTACACACACCATCAATCAAATCTAATATATTCACAAGTCATGATCCACCAACCATGGGTGGAAAATTATGGATTCAAAACTAGATTGAGTTCTTGAACCACCCACACATGAGGATTGAGAAAGCCATTAACTTAGTCCAAACTATTCACCAATTGATCACTATATAGACATAGAGAGGTTGTCATTAGGTTTATTAATTCATTCACATACCTAGTGAGGTGTATTCATTATTTTCCTCTCTCTTTACTTAGTTTAATCTCTTTACTTAGTTTTATCTTTTCTTTTGATATCTCTTATGTAAAGACTGATCTATGCATGTTTTACTTGAAAGAAATATAGTGGAGCATTTTTCATATACTCAGATCTAGACTCATAGGCTTCACCTCTTAGGTAAGTCTAGGTATGCTTATTTTTTATTTATCCTAGTCATTTCACTTTGTTGCATTTCTAGAATAGGGTGGGGGGGTAATATAATCACCTAAAAATGACACTTAAGTACTACTTGAGACCACCTATCCCTAAATTAGCCCTATACCTATCTTAGGGCCTATTTTCACACTTATCTAGCCTTTATATGGGCCATATGCATCCCTAGACATCCCTAAGGTAGTCTTAAACCATCATTCTTGCATTCTAGCCCTTTGCATCTTAGGTTCTACCACTTGGACACTAGCACCATAATAGGGATAGTAACACCACATGGTGTTAGTGCCTTAATTTTGGCACTATTATCTTTTCCATTTTTTTTGACAAACATATATATTTTCAAATCTTAGACCACCTAGGGTCAACCTAGACCTCTTTTAACACCCATACAAGCACCAAAATAGTATATATGCATTAATTTTAGCTCTCTAACCAGTAGATGGAAATTAGATGCAAATTACACATATAAACTCAGAATAAGTTGTGCACAATTAATCTTATCAATCCCTATTCTACCCTACTTTTGCTGACAACCATCTATAACATTCCTAAGCTTAGATTACTGAGATTTCCAGTCTCAAGCACATTCAAATCACTCAAGTCTACAATCATACTAGCTTCACTTGCACTTGTACCAACACTTAGGTGGGGATAACTACATTATTATTGATCCCTCTACAAAGTATTAGTATGTAGGCAACTCTCATCATAACAGAGTGTTAAGGATGTCTATCCTACCCGACTAACAACACACTTTATTGCATGTATCATCTACATACCTTAACAACATGGAGGATTAGGGTTTACTCATAAAATCAGTTAAAATAGGTCATCTATAGGGTTTTAAGACTTGTGCACATAGGAATAAGCTTGATAAACCTAGACATAGGTGCACCTAGAAGTTCAGAACAATTGCACATAGAGGACACTACTGCAAAATAGAGACACCAACACCATATGGTGATACTATCCAATTAGAGCATTACTATCTAAAAGTGGTCTTGACACCTAGATCCTATTTTTGACACTTAATCTAGTCTTTACCTCAATTTTTAACCTCCAAATCATCCATCTCAATCTTTTTCCAACTAATTACTCATCTACATTATTTATTTCTATTTTTAGAACGGTCAAATTTAGTTTATTCTATAACAAATCAATGGTTGTATTTATTGCATATTTTTACTCTAATTTATCATACTCAACCCTTTAACAACATAGAATTTACATTAACTTAAATCCTAAAAGGTTAAAACAACAACTATATATAATCCTTTATAAAAGTTACTATGGAAAGGAACATAGTTCATATGGATGGAGGAATGCCAAGTGGTATTTGTTGATTTAAAACAAATATTAGTGACTACACTGATTTTGATCTTTCTGGATTGGAGTAAGTCTTTTCATGTGCATGTGGATGTATCTAGAATTGATGTAAAAAATATGTTAGCATATCCAGGAGAAGGAAAATTAGATCATCCAGTCCATTTTTCAAGTAGAAAATTATCTGCTATTGAAAATAATTATACTACAATCGAGTGAGAAGCCTTATTGTTTTATTATTTTTGGGAAACTAGGGTTTAGTTCCTACATAATAAAGGGGCTAGATTAAGGGGTAAAATATAATCAAATTTAGTAAAATACATATTTATATCAATTTGATCAAATCAATCACATGGAGAAGGAAATGACTTATCTAGAAAAATAGGCTAAGACGACTGATACAGAGGTTGAAAACTATTGTGTAGGACTAGGAAGATGTCAAAAACCTGAATCTAGATTTTGTTTGATGAAAGGACAAGAGTGCCAAAAAGTAGACACTTTGATGTCTGACATTGTAGTCTAATTTTGACACTGTTGTCCACATCAATTTTTGGTTATAGATTTTGGTGTGGTCTAGTTTATGGGTCTTGTAGGTGTCTTTATTTCTCCATGATCGGCTGTATGTACTGCTATATAACCTTTTCTTCTCAAAATTCTAAGTCTACCTACACACTTGAAACAACAAACATATTAAAAATAAAATGAAAAAAAAAATTGGGTTAGGGGAAGTATGATCGCATGATCTAAAACCCCTGTTATCTTGATTGTTACTTATATTAACCCTCAAACTAGGGTCTCAGATCAAAAATAGTTTTCCCTTAGGGAATGTGGATAATCAACATTCATGGTAGATGTAAGAATGAAAATTTTCCTAGGCCCTTCCTTGATCAAGCATGCAAATATATATGTGAGGTAAAAGTCTCAGATATACTATTGACTAATTTTAATTATTTATTATGCCAAAGTAGTAAGTGCTAGATATAAAATCCCATGTGAAGTCATTTATATAGGAGACTCTTTATTTTGAATTTAGGATCTTTATTCATGTTAGCCAAAATAAAAAACATAAACAAAACTTATGGGAGGGGCTAAGAAGGTTAGAGACCTTTTAAGTGAAGACAAATGGCCATTAGGGCTTAAAATGGAAATGGATAGGAGCATAAAAAAGGGGGAACTTCCATCTCTGACACTGTTGTCCAATTCTAGTGCTCGTATCCTACAGGCTCAGGACCTAGAAGAATAGGATTGGCATGGGGAATACTATTTGTCTGTGGTGGAATCATTGGTTAGAAGGTTTTAGATGATTGGTAATGATAAAAAAGGTGACATAAGCAAAAATGAAGACCAAGATAAGTAAAAATAAAGACATGGCTAGTGTGAATAAGGCTCATATTCTCCAGTCAGAGTCTCCTATGAAGAGGACTATGGAAAGACATGATATGTGTGGTTGCTTGACCAATTTAGGGTGTATACATTTGCCCCCCTTTTATTCTAGTGATGCAATGAAATGAAATACTAGAGTAAAAGAAAGAAGAAGAAAATGCATGCCTTAACCTACCTGCATGGAGGTGAATGTGCTATAAGGATCTAACTCACTACCTGGCTAGGGAAGTGGATGGAGAGATGAATAGTTCCTAGAGAGAGGAGGAATCCATGGAGTGAATGCCCTCTATACTGAATCTAAATACATAATTTATATATCATGGAGAAGGAGGGCAATGCTTTGCCCCTATGCTAAATCTGACTGAAGATGAGGAATGCTCAGAGGCCCAAAACCAATGCTTATCCTCTATCCCACATAAAATCATGTAATCTATAATGTGTATAAAAATATGTATGATATGAAGAGTAAAATTTGTCATCTACCCACTTTGAATATTTGAACTAGAATTGATATATACTTAGAGGCCCAAAACCAATGTCTATCCTCTGTCTCGCACAAACTCATGTAGTCTAAATCTTCATAATATAATGGACCAACCACTGCAGATGGCTATGCTATCCAAGCTGGTGACAACCTGGGTATAACTGAGTGTAATTTAAAACTCTAGTCAATGTGCAAGAAGAGAATGGCATGTCTTACCATTTTATATGTATAATCCTGAGTGATGAAGAACATGAACATCTATGCCATGCCCCCAAATCCAGTATGTGAGTGATGCATCTGTATAATCTAGTAATATATATAACCACATATGATATGACATATCTTCTCATGCCTCATGTGTAAGACTAGAGACCTAAAGCACTGTGCTTTGCACTATGTCTATAGTTTGCTATCTAATTTTGTAAACTATGTCATGCTATATGAAGTTGTATGTGTGAAACATGTAGTATGTACATGCCCTCGAATCTAGTATCTGAGTCTGTACCTGCACTAAAATCACTGTGAATGCATATAATCTGAACCACTACATCTTAATAGTCTGTGTATTTATAAACTAAAGGTATATCCCTCTGAATGTCCTAAGTAATGTTGAGTGACCCACATAATCTTAATCACTATATATCTCAACTGATCTGAGCTGAATCTGATAATCTAATTGTTGGATGTGTAATAACCATGGTGCATCCACTTATGAGAGTGGATGGGTATGTTGGGTAAGTTTAGTAAAAAAAATAGTATGAATGATGCCCCCCTTTTGGGGAGAGGGATGAAATCTATGATAGAGGAGGTCGAGCCAAAAGTGATGACTAGTGGTGTCATTATAGAAATAAGGTTGGTATGTTTTGAATAGATTGAAAGTTGTTGGATTGCTTAGATTGTGTTGTTGAGAGTAGAACACATTTTTGATTGGTGATGACCAAGGTGTGTGTCTAGGTATAAAAGAAATATATAAATGTTCATGTCATATCAGGAAAATAATAAAGTGAAGCTTGAGTGATGTCAAAGGTATCATTATCATGATTTCGTAGAAGGAAACAATTTGAAAAATGGAGTCACAAAGTTTGAGTTATGGGCATAATGGTATTTTTTTTGAATGAATGAATAAGTTGGTTAATATAGGAAATTGGATTGATTATTGATTCATTTGTGAATTGACTAGGTGGATATTTTGAGCTCTAGAGTGAGAAAAATGCTGAAGAAATGAGCACCTATCACGACCTGGTTCGAGCAATTGGCAGCCTAGGTTCAAGTTGGTGACAATGTGACCTTGGTAGGTAACTCAAATGCTTAGTGTTTATCAAAATTTTGGCTTATTTTGGTGTTTTTGAGCTCTTAAAAGTAGTCTGGGGAATTTTTTTCCTATTTCTAGTGCTCTTATCTAGGGTTCAGTACTCTTATTTAGGTTTCAGTGCTCCTATCCAGTGTTGTTATCCTTTTTATAGTGTTGTTGTCCTAGAGGCATAATTTTTATATGATGTTGATTTGTTGTTCATTATTGTTCTATCTTGGATTTTGATTTGGTATTGTTGATTCATAAATGTTTGGTGTTTTTTAGGGTGAGGTATAGATAAGAGAGTTCTGCAAGGATCGGGTGATGAAGACATTAAGGCTACTACCGTTATCTACTGATGAGAGAGTAGTTATAGATAGGGTAGGGTTGGGTCATGTGTGTGACCTAGGTACAGTGCAATGGGATTAATATATGATGATTGCCTTATGTGAGAGGTGGAATGTGGATACATGTATTTTTGGCTTCTTATAGGGGAGATGACTATGACTTTGGATGATGTGTATCATATACTACATTTATCGATTAGTGGGCAGTGAATGATGGTATATGATAACATGGGTGATGATGTGATTGATCATACATCCTTGTATTTTACTGGTGTGCCTTTAGGTATACATCATAGAGGTAGTGATAGTGATGTGCTAATATTAGTCATTGTGGAGTCTAATGTTTTGTGTTTATAGAAGTGGTTGGCTATTTTGTTGGCATATTTTGTTGTTATGGATGTGAGTGGAGTATCTATTACATATAAGATGCATAGGATTGTGCATAGTGTGGATGTATATGGCACTGTATTCCAATGGGGGAGGACTATGCTAGCCCACCTATATAGGGATCTTTATAGGTTTACATAGGAGTCATTTAGTGGTGAGGTGAGTGCGGTGACCTTATTGCATTGTTGGGCCTATGAACACATAACAATTATACAACTATTTATATTATCGAGGGAAAAGTGGGCACTTCTACAACCATTTGGAGAGTGATCGATGGGCACACTAGCTATCTGATCCTATGGGATGGACCATTATAGTTAGGTTTTAGATGGATTGGTGGATAGTGACATCATATAGAGGCCTGATAGAGGATTTCCTAGGTAGGTAGAGGTTGAAATACAATTACGATATATGAGGGTCAACTATTGTCTACATACCATTGGGGTAGAATATATGAACATTTTTAGTATGAGCACATTACTAGATAGTTTGGGGTGTCATAAGATGTGCCCCTATCAACATGGGTGTGGGTGAGGAGTGCAAAATCATTTGTGAGGGAAAGAGCTCATGCGAGGCCTACTGAGGTTGAGATTGGACCATTACCTTCGGATGTGAAGGATGCAACCATATATATTATGGATGTGGATGATGTTGGATATATAGATGCATATATCATGTGGTGGGCTAGGCATTGATGGGCCCTGTTGTATCCTATTGAGGTAGGGGATGCTCTTGAGTATGAAGATCTTGAGCCGATCTAGATGATGGGATGTAAGCAGTGATTACATTTGAACTATGTATAAATTTGTGTTTTAGTTTTATTTTAAAGTATATAGCTAACATAACATCATAATGTGTGTGTAGGTGAAGTAGGAGGTGCTCAAGATGGAGCACAAGCTAGGGTGGGAAGTGGAGATGATGATTACTAGGAGACAATAATTGAGTTGACACTCTGAGAGCTCACATGACATGTACCTAACAATGTGGTGGAGGGATTGATAGAGTGAGTGATGGTCATGGCTAGAATTCATGCCCATCTATTTGATAGGGATACTATAGTGATAACTTCATATGTTAGGGTATCAAGAGAGAGAGACATGCTGAGAGTTGAGTTGGATAGGCATAGGATGCCTCTACATAATTTTGGATCTATTAGCACAAGGATCATGGATGAATATATAGATCTTTAAAGGCAATATGCAGACTTGGATGAGGAGTATGGTTGGATAATAAAGTGAGAGAGTCATCATAAGAGGTATGTGACAACTTGAGGACGTGCAGGGCCATCGAGTGTTAGGGTAGATTATGGGACTAGTACTGGTGGGGAGATTGAGACTGAGAGTGAGGGATTGATGTCTGTTCATGACTAATTGTACTTGATATTGATGTATATGTTTTAAAAAATTATTATATATATATATATAGATACTAATTTTATTTTTATTCAATGGTATTATATTATTGAATTTGGTGTATATTGGTATATTTGTTGTAAATGGTTGATTAGAAATAGTTGATTTGGCATTGACGTTAAGGTTTCATATATTTGGTAAAATGATATTTGGGATGTGATTTTATTGTTGTTGATAGGTTCAATTGTAATACTAATGTTTGATTTTGAATCATATGTGAGTAAAACTTTTTTGTTTTGTAATTGGTAAATTGATTTGATAAAGTGAATTAGTTTAAGATTTGTAAAATAGGATATTGGTAAGATTTGGATTTGGATAATTTGGTTTGGCTAGGGATGGTTATTTGGAACTCAAAATGCTAGTTGTTAGTAGAAGGGGATGTAAGATATCACTCTATGCGTATCAGCCCTTTGGCTACTGTATCACTATATGAACCCTGATGTCCAACTGAATAAGTGCCTATACTACTCATGTTGTGTAAGAACATGCCATGTATATGATGTTATCTATGTTGCATTGATTGTAGCTATATGTGGAGACTCTATAAGATAAAATCTCAATGGATGCACAACTAAAATTGTGTGCTATGAAGGAGGCTCATCTATCCATAATCATAGTGGATTACTACATGAAATAACACCCTCTGGCCTCTGCTATAATATGTATGACTGAGCAATAGATCAAGATGGAATTGTAACCTATGATGGGGGATTATTTAATCTCAATAATAGTAGGTTGTTACATGAAATAGGTCCCTAAAAACTTGACTATAGTGAATATCTATCTAGATCAGTACTCTATGATGTGGGTTCATCTAATCTTAACCATAGTGGGTTGCTACATGAGATAGGACCCTAAAAACTCTACTATGATGCTTGTGACTGTGCTAGATATGTATATGGAACTACACTATGTACTCCACGAACTACATTTCTATATGTAGGCTGCTCTCACTGTACTAGTTTCTAAACCCTTTGAGTAGTTGGGATAGGAGATCTCCTATAAGGTTTTGTCCTAGAAATTGTGTTACTCTCACAATGAGTAACCGATGATTCTTGTCAAGGAATGTCCTAGGATGACTCAGTCATGGAGGAATGAGGTGTGTGGTTCCATGATGGAGGAGATCTTGATGACCCTAGTGTGAATTTTATAATGCCATTATCAACACATCTATTAATACAGTCCTTGAGTCTATAACAATCACTGTCTTTATGTCCACAAATATGATGATAGTTACAAAAGGGCTGATGTGGTTGCTTCTGTAGGAGATGTGGATATTAATGATGAGTAGAAGGAAATGTGATTAAACTCCTATCTAGTAGTGATGATAATATGATATATGGGATATCCCACTCTGAATTAAACTATAGTGGTGCCCTACTGTTGTTCTCTATAGTGCATATTGTAGGTGGTGCTCTAGAAACTAACTCTCTGTTCTTAACTAGTTGCTTTTCTGGCAATGGTCTCCTATCTTATTTTGGACATGGTGGATGCTGACTGATAGGAGCTATAGATGGAGGTAATGTTGTTAAATCCAAAATAATCCAATCAATTCAATATGACTTAATAAATCCCAATTTCTTCTTCAAGGCTAAAACTGTATAGCATAAGTGCCTAAAAGAGGACTCTGTCTGATATCATATATGCTCTAGGAAGGGTTGGTGAAGCCCCTTAATAAAGATATGTTGAATCTCTAAATCTATTAGTTTATATATCAATCTTAACATTTGAGTCTTGAATCGTAAGATATAATCACTAACCGGCTCTGAAGTATTGTAATGCAATGCGACAAGTTTCTCATATGTAACATGAGGGCCCATGTTTGCTATATAATATCTGAGAAATGCCTCCTCTAAGTCATCATACATATGCAATGAACCAATAGGGAGTAGATCAAAGAACCAATTTTGTGCATTACCCATTAATGTCTATTGGAGCAACTTAAGTAGAATCAAAGGATTCACATGAGATGGCAAAGCCTTCTAAAAGGCTTTATGGTGTACGAATGGATCTCTAGTTATATCAAATTGATGTGATGATGGTATCTGGAAATGCTTAGGTAATGAAGCTTTGACAAATGTCTTCAAAATATGGTTACCATGTAAGTCATTGGCATCCATCCAAGACTTATAAGCATTGTTTTCCAGATTAAGGATATGTACTTGGTGTTGTAATTCAACAACTGCTTGCATCAAAGAAATAATCTCTTAGGATGGTATATTAGTATATTGAAGTGGTTTATTTAAATGTTGAATTTGATCATTTATTTTAGCCATGGGAATGCTACATTTAGCAATTGGATCATAGATAAGGGGTGTGCTCACTTGAACCTTTGGAAAAATGGTAACTTGGACCTTAGTAGAGGGATGTGGGCTACCATTCTCTTTAGGTGAAGAGTGAGAAATAGGTGGTACTATAGTAGGGGGTGATTTGGGAGATTCATTAGTATATTTAGTATTTAGTGAATCACATTCTAATTGAATAGAAGATGTGATGTTATCATGTGCATCATTTGAAATAGAATCATGAATAGAAGTAGAAGCAACATTTTGTAATGCATTATGTTAGAGAGGAGTGAGAGAAGAGTTAGAAGCATGAGATGCATTTTCTTCTTCACTATATGCATAATAGTCATCATTATTCCATGAATTATCATAATTAGAATTTTATTCATTTGAAAGGGGAGGAGTAGAAGTATCACTTTCATATTCACTCTCATTGCCATATTCATTTGCATGTTCACTATCATACTCATTTCACTTCCATTATCACTAGGGAGAGGGGTGATAGGAGATGTTAATTCTTTTCTAATATGTAATAAATTGTCATGTGAAATTAGAATATTATGTGCATCTATGTTATCCTTGAATGGAGTGCATGCATTATTTTCATTTGCAATATGAGAAGTAAGAGTAAGAGAGTTATCATTTAGAGATTCTTTTGTTGTTGTTTGAGATGACAAAGTAGAGTTAAGAACATGAGATGGATAATTTGAACTATGCATTGAAAATTTGATTCTATTGCACTTATATTATTATAATTTAAACATAAAATTAGCAAGAGAGAGAGAGACTAGGTTCAAATGCAAGTAAATTATCACCAATGAGAGGTTCACTTGGAAATGCATGACTAATTTGTTCATTTGATGCATTGTGCATAGTAGAACGAGGTGAAAAGTACCTTTCCCATTTATCAAAATTATTTTCTTTAGAAGAGGGAAGAAAAGAGATAGGTTTGAGAGAAGAATATGCATCTACTTTTTATTCACTATCCCTTTCATATGCATCATCATATTCCTCATTACAACAATAGTAATTATCTTCATTGTAAATGAAATCATTTTCATCATTTTTGGCTAATGTGCAATTTTGCAAATTTTTCTATTCATTTTCATAATTATGAGAAAAAATTAGAAATTTATCTATAGGATGAGAGGGAAGAAGTGCCTTAGTGGCCATTTTATTTATTTCTCCAAAAAGAATACGTAAAAGTACTATTAATTAAATAAATGCAAGAATGATTACTAACATAGAGTTTTTGAAAATATTTTTGACACTCCAAACAAGTTGCAAAAATTCCAAAAGTTTCATCTAAAAATTGTAAGGGAGGAAGGCTTGGGGTTAGAGGACCTAGTTTGGAAATCTAGGGTTTTGGGTTAGAGTTTTAGAAATTTGAAATTATATCAATAATTTGAATTCTAAAATAAATTTGAATAAAACAAATGTATAAAATTTTATAAAAAAATTAGAATTTTTAAATTGAATTTAGCACAAAAATGTGAAATATAAACCCTAGGGGTACCTAGGGTTTGAGATTTATTCGAAGTAAGTTGGGTTCACCAAATATTTTATTATTTTAGGGAAATTAGGGTTTATTTCCTACATAGTAAAGGGGCTAGATTAAGGGGCAAAATATAATCAAATGTAGTAAAATAGAGATTTATATCAATTTGATCAAATCAAATACATGGGGAAGGAAATAACTTATATGGAAAAATAGGCTAAGATGTTTAATACAAAAGCTAAAAACTATTGTGTAGGATTCAAAAAATGTCAAAAACCTAAATCTAGTTTTCATTTGATGAAAGGATAAGAGCACCAAAAAGTGGATACATTGATGTCTGATGCTGTAGTGCAATTCCAACGCTGTTGTCCAAATCAATTTTTTGTTCTGGATTTTGGTGTGTTTTGGTTTTTAGGTCTTGTAGGTGTCTTTATTTCTCCACAATCACCTGTATGTACCACTATATAACTTGTTTTCTTCTCAAAACCTTAGGTCTACCTATACACATGAAACAATAAACATATCAAAATCAAAAGGAAAAAAATTGGGTTAGGGGAAGTCTGATCGCATGATTGAGTACCCCTGATGTCCTGATCCTTGCCTACATTAACCCTCAAACTAGGGTCTCAGATCAAATGTAGTTCTCCCTTAGGGAACATGCATAATCAACACACATGGTAGATGTAATAATGAAATTTTGCCTTGGCCCTTCCTTAATCAAGCATGCAAATCTATGTGTGATATCGAAGTCTGAGCTATACTATTGATTGATTTTAATTATTTACTGTGCCAAACTAATAAGTGCTAGATATAAAATGCCTTGTGAAGTCATTTATATAAGAGAATCTTTATTTTGAATTTAGGAGATTTATTCACATTAAGCAACCTTAGAAATGTAAACAAAACTTAAGGGAGGGGATAAGAAGGGTTAGGGTACTATTAAGCGAAGATAAATACTGTTAGGGATAAAAATGCAAATGTATAAGAGTGCTAAAAATGGGACACTTTGTGTCTACCACTGTTGTCAAATTTTTGTGCTCTTATCCTATAGGATCGGGACCTAGGGGAACAAGATTGACATGTGGAGTACTATCTAGCTAAGGTGGAATCACTGGTTAGAAAGTTATAGATGAATGGTAATGAGCAAAAAGGTGACACAAGCAAGAAATAAGACCAAGATAAAAAAAATAAAGACATGGCTAGTGCAATCAAGGCTCATATTCTCTAGTTAGAGTCTCTTATGAAGAGGACTATGAAAATACATGATATGTGTGGTTGCTTGACCAATTTAGGGTGTATACACTTAGTGATAATGTTCACACTTGAAAAGTTCCACCATTATCTGTTAGTCACACATTTTAAACTGTTTACTGATCACTAGGCATTGCGATACCTGATTAATAAACCTTTACTAGTAGAATGTATTTAATGATGGATAATGGTCCTCTAATAATTCTAGTTTAGAATCAACAACAAACCAAGTTAGGATAATTTAGGTCCAAACCATTTGTGTCAACTCCAAAATGGTGAAGAAATAGAAGAAGTGTAGGATGAGTCTCTTGATGCACATTTTTTGTGTGTGTCTACAATTCCTAAATAATTGGAGGAAATTGCATAGTTTCTAAAATAGGGGACATTACCAGAGCACTATATGGAAAAGGATAATAAGCAAATCATTACCAAGGTCCTTCTATACAATATTATTGATGGATTCCTTTAATATCTTAGTAAGGATGAGATGTTATAGAGAGTCACACTAGAACATGAGTGGCCTTAAATACTAGAAGAGGCACATTAGGGGATAACTTGAGGTCACTTTACAAATTGGTTTGTGGTGGACCTACTTATTTGAGGATGCTCATTTAGTTGTGTAACAATGAGACGTGTATCAGTAGATGAGTAAGCTGAATTAGAGAGATGAAATGCCTCTACAACCTATACTCACATTATAACATTTAGAATAGTGGGGAATTGATTTTGTTGGGACTATCATTCTAACCTTAAATGAAGTCATGTGAGGTACATAATCATTATGATGCACTATTTTACCAAATGGGTAAAAGCTACTATGATAACCAGCTACAGTGTGAAGAACATAACAAAGTTCTTGTATGAGAACATCATTACTAGATTTAATTACCCCATAAAATTGGTAATAGAGGTACACACTTTTTGAATAAAATGATAAAGACTCTCATAGATGAATTCTTAATATCACACCATAAAATTGCAACTTATTATCTTTAGGCAAATGGCCAAGATGAGGCTACAAATAAGGTAATTAGTAAGATACGCACTAAGGTCTATGATGTTCAATGAGATGATTGGGAGGATTAAATTCCCATAGTGCTATGGGAATATCACACACACTACAAAAATGTGATAAGGTTCACCTCCTTCTAGTTGGTCTATGGTTTAGAAGTGGTCATGCCCATGGAGTATGTAGTACCTAGGCTGTGAATCACACTCATTATATGCATGGGTGATCAAAATTCCTTGACAAGTAGGTTGTTGAAGTTAAATTGCGTAGATGAAGATAGATGTATGTCATCTTGGAAATGGGAGGTGCATAAACATAACACAAAAGCTTGTCTATTAAGAACTTGCACACAAAGGAGATTTAGGTGGATTAGCCAATCATGCTTTATGATAGTCAATTTAGAGCCTTCCTAGGTAAATTTTGCATCAAATGAAAATAAACATAGATCATCCATATATTAAAACAAATTGGAACAATGGTCTTAAGGGATTTATAGGGTACCACTTTACCTATAAAGGTGAATAGAAAGAGGTAAAAACCCTACCTCAGTAAGCTTTGTGCGTAGATGTTGACAGTGTTAAATCATACCATTTTAGATTAGGATTCTTTATCACTTATGTTGTGTGGGTTTGGATTATTTCTTTGATTTTATGTGCATATATCAGAAGTGTGCCTAGTAGTTTAGAAAATTAGAACAAGAGATCATATAACAAAGAGTGGCATTAATAGGGGAGTGTATTGACCAAGAGAAACATCATGCCAAAATAGATCATGTGTCAGAATTTAAGTTCAAAAAAGACATGAGTGGTGAGATCCTAATCATATAATGGCTAATGTTTTTTTAGGGTCAATTAATGACAAAGGAAAGGGTAGGGGTCAACATTAGGGAGAAAATAATCACATATGATAGGTGAATGATAAGATGACTAGTCATATTACTTATTAAGCTTATCAAAAAAACGATGCCAACTCAGTAAAAAACATGCCAACTCAACAAAATGTGATCTTACTAATTAAATGATAGTAAGAGAAAGATCATAGGATAACAAGGCACATTCAAAGCATTAGGATATGAAATGACATGCAAAAATCTATAAATAGATCACTTGGCTAACCATGTTGCTATTTTACACATCATCGATCATTAAGCAATGAACCTTCAAAGCATTGAGCCTTTGATCTTGATCTTGTGAGCATTAAGCGTTTGATAGTGAGCCTTTGAGCATTAAGATTTATAGTAACAAGATCCTTTTAAATATTCATAGATGTTCAAAATAAGGGCCTAGGTATAAATGATGGTTGCATATAAACATTCTCAGTTGAGAAAAGGATTCACTATAATACAATTAGCAGACATAAGGATTGGAGCAAACATGTGCCAAATAAGGTTTACAGACTCAAATGTGTATGATTCCATCAAGCTCATAGAATAATGCATGTTTTTCCAAGAAGGTGTTTAAGGTGCAAAAGCCTAAATAGTAGTATAAGTACATAAAATCTACAACATAAATGTCAAATACTTGATCCAATTACCCACATTTAGTCAATTAGGCAACATAACAAAGCTACTTCTAGGTAGATTTAATGAAGGGAAGATTCATCTTTCCTCCAACATAACCATATATGTAAATGAAGATATTATGGTACAAGCAATAGGATTGATGACAAGAGAAAGACCTTTGGGCTCATACAAGTCTAAAACCCCACCTATTCTACCAAAAATTTGAGATACCTATACCAAAGGCCATCAAAAGATCCCACTAGACATTATCTAAGATGAGCCAATTCACGTTCTCATAAAATGCATTATGATAAAGTTTTGGAAAGCAACTAAGGCCACTAAGGAGGCAAAAAAAAGTGTCATTAATATTGCTCATCGCATGATTAACATAAATGAAGAATTCAATTGGCTAGAGTTCATGGTGTCAGAACTCATTAATAGCATTGAAAAAGTAATGGCATCTACAAAATAGACCTTTTAATACCAATTCTTGGTTTTGTTGCTAGTATTTATGCAAATGAAGTATCCAAAGGGCATAATGCATCTTGATGTCGACTACTACCTTGATGTATCATTCAAAAACCTCATATAGAAGTGAGAGGAGAGAAAATACTTCACACATCAATGATAGTTCAATGCCTAGTGGGATGAATTGGTGGAACTTGTTTTTAGTAACCCTCACATCCCTCCTAATGTGATGCAATATTTAGGGCAACATGTAGTGGTGACCAAACTACCTTAAGGTATGATCATTAAAGTTAATGAACTCCCCAAGGCACTTGATGCACCTTTAAATTTATTTATTAACATGGCCATCATGAATAAAGATGTTGACAATCAAAAGAAACTAGCTACATGAAGAGAAACTCCATTACATATAGTACCACCAGGTGTTCTAGTCCCAACTTCCATAATGACAATATATTTAGTGCCATAAGACTACAAGAAGTGCAATTTACCATTAAACCATAGATCTCATTCTCCACCTAGGTGCAAGATAAGGAGTTAAAGGACCTAGTTAGATAATCATCATGTCCTTAGGATCACAACTCAATGCCATTGGCCTGACATATGAATAAGAGGTGTACCAAACAATGATTACCGACATGGCCAGTGACTTATATGATCAAGAAGAATAGAAGAAATACTTATTTTGGAAAGTAGTGCATACTATATAGATACAAAAATGTACCACAACATTTGTGGGTGGACTTACCTACTTGTCCCTATTTTATTATTATGGACACAGTTAGCAAAGAGGCCAAACTTCATAAAATTCAAGTAGAGATTACATCAAAAGGAGTATTTAGCAATTCTTCACAACTATAACCTTTTGATCCTATACTAGAAAGTACTCCAAAATCACTTACATGAAATAAATGAACACTATGACACTATAGGTGAACTACACAAGGAAATAAGGAAGTAACATAAGAAGAGGAAGTGATTATGATCACTTCTTTATCTACTTTGAACACACACACAAAACAACCTAAAAAAATGTTGCAATAATCGAGACAAATATTGCTTCCTTCTGGTAAGAAGAAAGACCACATCAAGAAGACCACCATTCATGAAACTATGGTTTCTTTTACACCATCACAGTTTGATGAACACATCATTAACACTGAGGAGGTCGCTTTGGATGCATAAATGTTGGAGGAACAATAATTTGTATGTGAAGAGGCAATGAGGGTAGCTTAAATATAGGCTTGACATGAATAAAAATGTTGGGACAAGGTAGAATCCAAGCTAAAAATGGAAGAGGTACAAAGATAGAAGACACAAAGATTAGTGCATGGCCAGGAAAAAATAAAAGAGACCTAAGAAGCCCAACACTTACAAAAAATGTAAGTGGCAGAATAAGAAGTAGAGAAACAAAAAACACATGTAAAGAAAAAACTGATATCAAGAAGAGATAAAAATAAGAAGGTTTAGCCAAAGCTAAGCAGGATGAGGAGGCTAAGTAGAAGGAGGAGACTACAAAAAAATAAGCAATCAAAGAGAAAATAACTAATGAGAAGCTAAAGAAAGAAGAAAAAGACCATGAAGTAGCCTTGAACATGAAAAGGGATAAAGAATTAAAATTAGAAGTTGCACAAAAGTCCAAGGCTATGTAGGACAAAGCAAAAGTTGAGGTCAAGCAAAAAAAGCAGGTAGAACAAATAGAGGTCACTAAGGAAAAGGTGCATGATGTGCAAACTACTATAGACAAGGCAAAGGTGGGATAACAAAAATATACCATAGTGAAATTATAAGGCATGAAGGTTGTGAAGGGTAAATAGGACCAAGGGGAGGTTGTGGGCACCCAAGTAGAGGCTACATTGATGAGACTTCTAAGTCTTGTAGCTTTAGATGTCCCCATGATGACCACTCAATAAATGATCTTCTTTTTTCCCCTTGATTTGATATAAGGCATCCTAAAAATAACCTTGACAACCACATTAGATATGGATCCACGTACAATCAAATCATCTTTGGATGTGTTGTAACTCACTTTAGGTAAATAAGTTGAAGGAATATTTGCATTCCAAGAAGCTATTACATAAACAACTACCTCTTTGGGGAAGAGGATCACATAATTAGGGTAGGAAAATATCAAACTCTAATTACATATGAATAATATTATCAATATTATTGAGGATGCATGTATGTCACTCTATAATCAAGTTGTTGGCACTAGTTTCCTTTCTGCTCCTAAAAAACTCCCATTACTAGTTTCATAGCTCACCAAGGACTGGTAAACCATCCAATATTTTCCTAATCTCACACTACAAGGTCAAGCCATCAAAGTCAAAAAATGAGTCCTCTAAAAATGCCTTGAAGCATACTAGTGAGATATTAGAGTTAAACTAGCATAATCCACTAGACTAGCAACAATAGGTAGACATCGTTTAGAGTGGTGCATAACTTGAGTTTAATATCAATACCACTTCTACAAGAATGCTTCTTGATCAATTTTAAACTCCTATAGGTTTAGATGTAGCATTTCATACCTCTATTTAATCTCAAGATTCTATCATGCAATAACCCCAAACCTAACTTAACCAAATGTTATAGAATACTTTTGTAGGGGCTCAATCACAATGCCACACTAAAAAAATTGCACACATCCATGTAAATATCATTACCACGATGGATTATACTCAAGATACCTCACCCACTATACAGGATAACAACATTCAGTAACTCCTGTATTCTCAAGCTCCTGTACATAAATTAATATGAAGTACAAATGAATTATTTCTTGTATGATAGTCTTATAAGACTAATTTAGCTAAACTAGATAGTTCCATCAAACCTTTGGTAGATGTAACCTAGTTCATTCCACCCAACCAATTGCAATAAAAGCTTAAATAATAGAAGAATGACATAACAAGTTCATCATAGGATTCCCCACCAACATCACTAAAGCCTTCAATCTTTGCCACCCAAAAAATGCCTCCACCTTTCAGCTAGTTTCAACATAGGTTAGAGATTTTGAAAAATTTCTACTCAATTTTGCTATAGGATGGATCACATTAAATTATAGATCCAAATTGGTTGAAAACTCATAAAGGGTGGCCACCTGGTTTCACTAGCCTATTAAAAAACTGCAAGGGTGGTGGGCTAGCTTGCTACTTTGTTGAAAACTTGAGAGGGTGGATTAGTAGCACACAAAAGGTGAAAACTAGTAAATGGCACCTCAAGTGATCTGCGATTCTTGTGACTACATCCTATATTTGTACATTAAACTTACTAATTATATGATGTTGTCTCAATATGAGATAATAGTTTACTTCTAAAAAAGTGTTAGTGGGGGAATGTAAGTACAAAACCACTCAAATAAATATATGTGACATGTGGACAAGAACAACATTTTCCTTTATGTTGATCAAATAGTCCAAAGTTGTTGCATGGTTATTCTATTTTGGTTTATCTTAAGTGTATGGATTTTTGAAGTACGTGTTGACATTATTGTGTGCTAAATATGGATTTAGGTGTTAGATTGATAAAAACCTTGAGGGTATATATTTCTTCTAAATGTAATAGAATGGGTTTAGATGTTGCATAATTGTTGTATGTTATATTGCATAGTTTCTTCAATCATGTTAAAAGGCTTATACTAGAGCTCTATGCTCAAAATATATAAATATATATGATCATTATTCTAGTTATTACAAATACTTGAAATGGAGATTCATTAGGGTATTTTAATATGTTTTATCCTATGTTGTATAGAATTCTGAGAACAAAAATGTATTTTAAAAAATTTCCTTTTGTTAAGAATTTTGTTTAGCATATAATTAGATGTAATTATTATGCAAATACCTTTTCCTATGTTAAATACTTGAAATTTTCATTTAAATGTTATTAATATGTATATGTCTATAAATTCCTATAAGTTATTCCCTATATCACATGACTACCCTTGTAATTAACATGTTCTAATGAAACCCCTGGAACCTCTACTAACATTTACTATGCTCATGCAGGTCTAATCTAGAATAGGTTGGAAGTAGACTGGAAGCTGATCTTAGAATAGTCATTAGAGTTTGGGAATATTCTTTTTGTGGCCTTGAATGCTTGCATTGGATCTAGATGATTGTGTTGACATAAGTGTTTGACTGCAACATGGGTGTTTGGTATAGAATACTAACTAGATCTAGATGTGACCAACTAGAGCCTTTTAAGTTTTATTTCACCTTTTTATGATGTATGCAAATCATGTGCATAGGTTGTCACTCTTTCTCAAATGATCAAACCCTAGATTCCTCACCCTTAGAGTGACTCTGGTAAAAATGGGTTAGTGGGCTCACTATTTCAAGCTACCCCAAAGACCCCTTTGTCAATGAGTGTTGCCTACATAGCTAATACTCTGAAGAGGGCCTCAAACTTATGTAGTTACCCCTACATGTTGCATTGTGTGTGCATCATGGTTCAATGTGTGATAAGTAATGGTATGCAGTGTCCTAACTTGTAACTTGGAAAATATGTCTCATGGACTAATCTTGAAATGCTTCATACCTACAAAAATATTGATCCTATGGTTGATATATAAATAGTGATGAAAAAGGTAGGTTTTCTCACTTGAATTCTTGATTGAGTGCTTATTGGTAGGTATCCTTGTGAGTTCTAGGTGTTTGCTAGGTGAGGAATGAATGAAGGTTGATATTATATATATACCAATCCCTTTTGGAAATATCTCACACTAAAGCACTTAGCCAACCTTTAGGATACATTTCATTTGTAAATTGGATGACTTTTGGGCATTGAAAACTTTGTAGGAAAGTTGGATACTTGGGTTGATGTAATTATCTCTATGGGACACAAGTGTCTAAGAAGTTAGAAAATGCGTATAGGTTTAAAACTAAAAGTGAAGAACAATGATTAGGTTTATAGCTTTTTGCATAATATAGAAGGCTTGGTCATCATAATAACAATGGTCAGAATAAGAGATAAGTGATTTAAGCATAAATAGATAGTGAACACAAGCCCTTCGACAGTGAGTAGGTCTATGATTGAATGGTAAAACCACGATGGATATTTTCCAAGTGTATAAGACTATATTACTATATAAATCATAATTTATTATCTACACCCCTCACCCTATTTAATTTAATAATGAAATTTATATTTTAAAGAAAGAAATACATAACTATGTGTGTATAACACACCTTGGATTTACATGAGCTCAACTTGAGTGCTTTGTTAGTGATTTATCTACAACCAAGATGATGTTATAATATATAATCAGTGTATAAAATCTAAAATTAATATAATTTGAAAAGCTTGAAAGTATAAGAGCAAGGTTAGGAGTACATGTGTGTTGATGAAACAATCTTGCCTTTTGGAAATTTGATTTGAAAGGATTCCTCATTATGAAGCATTGAATCTGAGATTAAGACAAATTTAAACCTATATATATATATATATATATATATATATGTATGTATATATATATATATATAGACACATGCCCCTAACCTTGATGTAAAGGTGAGTTGCAACACATCCATTGACTTTGTTTCTTCTTAATTGTGTAACCTAAATATGTGTATGATCTGGTGAGTTTGAATGATTTAATCAACTCATGATATATACCTTGCAAGGGTGGATTCAATAAAATCCACCTATAAGTTTGTAAAATTTAGACAATTTAATCAAGTCTAACTTATAATCTTGGTAATACCGAGTGATTTAATCAACTCAACCTTCCAAAAGTGAACCAACTATTACAATAGATTGGTTCAATAACAATCCATAAAAGTCCAACCTAGATATAATAATAGTCCATAAAAATATTTAAATCTATAAATGGTTTGATTTTATAATTTTAGGTGCCCTTCACATGGCATATGTACCTCATATATTTCTTAATCTAAAACATGGGTATAGTAATAGTATCAATGTATAAAACATTGTCACAAATGTGTATTTGAATCATATACTATGAAATCTAGTGAATCCGTGTAATTGTGGAGAACATGTTTACATAACATGCCCCAATTATAATCTAGAGAATTTGAGAACTAGTGTAAATGTGGAGAACATGTTTCCATAACATTCCCCCACTATTATCTAGATAATATGAGAATTAGTGTAAATGTGGAGAACATGTTTCCATAGCATGCTCCCATTATAATCTGGAGAATATGTGAAAGTGTGGAAGCCATGCCTCTATGACATGCCCCCACTAATATCCCCCACCTTTTGAGGTGAGGGGAAATATAATATGGTATTTAATGTTGACCAATTTGACCACAAGTCAAATTAGGTCAACCCAATAAATAGTCAAACTTGTTGTAGGGTCTTCTAGGGTGTAAATTGTGTATCATGGTCTCAATGAGGTTAAACATTATGTTCATCTTTGTCATCTTTGTCTATAACTTATACTAAGTCATTCTAGGCCACTTTTGGGGTCATTTGTTGATATTGTATGATTTCCTCAAGGGGACAAGTGTATCAAAATGATATTAAATGTCTGTGTCAGTTAGATGTCAGAAAAACTATTGTGAGTTAACAAACTACTAGGTTTAACATACAAGAAGAAGTTTAATTGCAAAAAGGAGAGTTTGGGCAGTTGTATGGACTATAGGATAGTTATGACACGTGTGTTAGAATTTAGAGTGACCTTTTGGATCCCAAAAACTCATTTGAATTTTCAATTTTCCTTGAAAACTCCAAAAATGGCAAAAAAACTATTCTATCTTTCTATTGCTCTCTTGGGCAAGCTAGAATGGTCAACTAGTATCTACATGATATGTCCAGGAGGAGGTGAGACAAAACAATTGCACTTGAGGGATGAAATTAATATTTGTGTACTTAAAATTAATGGAAATAGTTAGAGGACTGGTGTACTATGCTTCATGAACTATTGCTAAGAAAGTTTGCTCCTCTTTTCTGCCTACACATCTCCATGGCCTTCAAGTTTCTTCTCTATTTGGATTGGTCTTTAAAAACTAATTATTGTACATGTTATGGAAGGTCATGACCATTATTATCACAAGGTTATTTGTTTTGTTTTCATGTGTGGTGTAAATGAGTTGGAATAAGCATCTCATTCTTACTAGTTGAAGACACATTAAGGTTACATACATGTTTTTCATCAGCATCAGAGTTTCTTCTTTATGTGTTAGTTTTTGAGATCAAAGGTGGTGTTGTTTCTCATATATAAAAACAAGATGATAGTTAGTTGTTCCTTTTGAAGGTTTTATTTCTATAACGTTCTATACAAAGTACAAATCCTAACACATTGCACACAATCAATTTTCTTTATGACTGTCACCTACAGTCAATTAAAATTAGGTCTTAAACAGTCATGGTGGTTAGATAGGAAGCTTTCAAGGTGCAAAGAATATCCTCAAAGTGGAAACCATGAGTTTGAGATATCCAAAATGGTTTAAGATTGGTCGTGATAACCAATTTTTTAATGTACATAGTCCTATATTACATAGTGACACCTACAGGTTTCTAACAGGGGTCTGAGTGCAATCAACAAAGGATAGGGGAATGTTGAAATACAAGTGTTTAAGATCATATGAGGAACCATTAAAGTCTAAGATCATAATAAACATCAAAGTGATAATGTTGAGATTTTTATATGCATTCGATCCTACAACCATGTTCATTTGCTAAGATGGTTGTATTTGAGACACTTTGGTCATGCTTTTAGTCCTTCCATAGTAGAGTGTCTTGAGGTCTAGATAGGCTCGAGTGTTTCCATCATTTATCCAAAGCATAGGGGTAATTCCTTGAAAAAATAAATTAGTTGTTTGGTCAAGAGAGGGTGATCTAGGTGGGTTTCCAATTTAATCAAATTTCCATTTTAAACTTTTAGTGAAATCTACAGTATTTGAAACTAAAATAATCCCACAACATAACGCTGACCTATATTAGAATGGCTATATGGTTTATATGCATGAGAAGAGCTCATATGGATGTGGAATGAAACCAATTATCTCATAGGTATTTAAGTGAGTTTAATTATAATGACTTGACTCAGATCATCACCTATAGGAGTCTTTTGTTTCTCCTATATTATCATCTACAGTCTGCTACAATAGATAAACTGACCTATGGTAGTGGAGAGAGGCACATATTTAGACATGAGCAAGTTAAAAAAAGTGTGAGGTGATCTTGATGACTTAAATAAGATCATAAGGAATGGATCACAATACCCAAACAAGGATAAACACCTATAAGAACCTCTTTGTCTTAAGGTGAATGCAACTATAGTCTACTACAATAGACATACTAGCCTAGACAAGTAGATGAAGTAGTTTAGAAAGTTGGTAGAGGTTGATGATGGATTAAATATTACTGAGACAAATTTCATAGTGGTAGTGCCAATATTATATGATCCTTAGAGAAAGGAATCAATCAAAGACAATTCCTAACTTATCATTCAACCTGAGGTTTCTAAACCATGGAAATAGTGGATAGTCTTAAAAGTCTATCTTGAAGATTTGAAGGATTGAAGACTCTAAAGGTATGAGATAGCTTTTTAAATTTTTACATAAGGTTATAAATACCTATTATAGCTTCCCACAACTTCAATATTGATAGACAAATAAGGGAGATGCTCTCTATTTTGTCTCTGACAGAGGACACTCCTAGTCAATATGAAGACTACAAGTAGGGTATGTAAATGTGAGAAAGGGGTAAAACAAGAGTCATAAATGTATTGCATGATGATGGTTGAGATTTATTGTAATGTTAATAAGCATTAAAAGTCACTCACAATCCTGAAAATCTACTCAAAGGTGGTCATAGGTCATGAATCACAGTTACGCCTATTAGGCCTAGAACTAGGCCTAAGCCCTACAGGTGTTTAAATTCACTTATACAACCATATGAACCCTCTGATAAGGTTTAATACCTTTAGGGAAGATTTTAGGAGGATTTATAACCCTTTTTTTATAGAATAACTACACAAAAGGGTTAATTTTGGCTCAAACTCGCTTCAAGGTGTACAAAATGCAAAGGAAGAGCTCGATAGGCCAAATTCAAACACTCATACCTATATGGATTGGTTACATGGTGCCCCAATCTGATAGGGGTGGTTGAGTAGGGTCCTACACTTGGTTTTATTGTAAAATTTTTAGAGGTTGGATGTTAGGATTTTATGAACAATCTTTAATAGTCCAAGCATGCTAAAACCCTCCTAAACCCTTATTTAAGACCCAATGGAGGAAATAAAAATGGAGATATATTTAGAGGGGGTAATGTGGCCTGAAAACTATTTTGGATTTATCATAGACTCTCCCATGCTCCTTCTCGTCAAATTGGTATGTACCTTACTTTTACGAACAAGCCTAAAGCAAGGCTTTTTCTAAGGATTTGATTATTCTATAGGTACAGAAGGGCTTGAATATATGAAATTCAATGTATGAGGTATATGGGGACTTATTATAACTCCATAAATCTATTTCTCACCTAAGATAAGCATATAAAAACCTCTGCTAAGTCATTCATTTTAGGTAGTCTTTGACAGATAATGAAAGTGAAGAGTGACTGCCAAGTGAGAGAATGAGAAGTTTATTTTTGGGGCATTTTAAGGTTTTTTTGATGGAGTGAAAGGAAAATTACTAACACCTTTTCCATATATTTGGTTGAGTAACTAAAATCCACTTGGATGATAATTTTGAAGAATGAGGCCTAGAGGGCTAATAGATGAATATAGATGGTGAGTACACATGTCTAAAAGATGGATATCAGTTAGAGATGCATCTAATAGCTATAATAGTATGTTTCCAACCCCGCTAAGATAGTTCATATGTTTAAAATCTCCCTAGGCTAGTTTCAAGTGCTCAAGAGATGCTTCATGATGAAGGTAGTTTCAAGAAGGCAATTGAAGGGTCTCTACACTAGTTTGAGGAGTCTTTATGCTTCAGATGGATAATTTACCTTCCAAACCTTTTTTATCCACTTCATTCTTCTATAATGTAACTGCTCCTCATCACTTGACACTTATTCTTGTGACCTTTGAGCTTCACTTCTTCTCTATCCTCTTATATGCTTTAAAATGCAAGCCATTTTGGATTTTGTAAAAAGTCCACACTTGGTATGGAAAAACCCTGATGGTTTGATGTTGTTTTTTGCCTTTGAAATAAATATTTACTATTTAGTTTTGAGTTCACAAGCTATATTGTCTAATGTGTGAATTGGTGTATAGTGAAAGGCTAAGTGATTAATATATATCCTTACTTTCTCTCAACCCTTTCATGTTTGATGCAAGTAATTCTCTCTCTAACAGGTCACATGAAGTGTAGTCAAGTGAATTTGTCTCTCTTTAAGTGTAAGGAGAAGCCTTAGTGTCTATAATATGACGTCTGGTCCACTCACTTTGAGTAGTTTGATGTATATCACCTCCATGTTTGAAATATTAATGTTATAACAATTCAAGATTTTGAGACTAGTGTTGTGAGTTATGTTTCTTAGTGCAATGGTATGGTAGTATAGTGGATATCATTCTAGTGTATCACCTCATTAGAGTAGTTTAATTTTAGCTCTCTTTCTATATCTTTCTACCCAAAAAGGTAAGTAGTGTAGGTGATAAGTACTTAAGGATCAATCTATGGAGCTAGCCCTCAAACCTAGAGGTCTACCTCTACCATAGGTAACCCACAGGCCTATAGTTATTCCAAATTTGCCCAAATATTAGAATAGGATTGAACAACCATATCTAAGGTGCAATATTTGGTGATAATAGTTACCTTAGATAAAAAGGATAAGATAATTGTATAAGTTATTGATGGATCATGTAACGTATAGGGGTTACATGTCTAGGTATATATAATATTTAGGCAGGTAGTTTGTGATCAGATAAAATCCTAAGATGCACAATATAAATAATGGAAATGTCCAGAGAGTAACATTACAAGATCAATAAGCAATCAAACACACACAAGACCACTTAAAATTAAAGCAACAAGAAATGGTTCAAGGTGACGTCATACAAGGGGCATGTTTAAATGTCTCATAATCGAAGGGAAATGACTTAGTCAAATGTCAATGACATATTCAAATGTACACACACAACAAACCATGACATATCCAAATGTCAAAACATGCAATCATAGGCATGGGGGCCATAATCAATAGAACATATTTAAATTATCAAAACAAGCAATACAATGTAAGATAATAACAAGCAAGGAGAATAGGCAACCAAAATGAACATAACATACTGGATTCTAAACATATGTGATTGCAAACAATGTTAAGTACATAGCATATCAAGTATAATATGAAAATTAAAATCATGGATATAAGCATGTGTATACATATATAAACTCTAACATGATAATAGAAAGTGATCATAGAATAAAGTAATTTGTGTGTATCATGATCAAAGAAGTAGATGCCCCCAATATACTTAGGGCACAAGTGCAGGGTAATCCCAACACATGTATGTGCATATATCACATACTTGGGTATGCTTACATCACACCCAAATGAAGTGTGTAACACATGTGTATATTGAAATCAATGATATGCTATCGACTAATGTGAAACAAATAACATATGTATAAGAAATAGTACAACTAGGAACATGTTGAAAAAAAATTGGTATTTTTGATTTTTTTGAATGTCTTGGTTTTTTTGGAATATTTGATTAGGTAATTTCTAACCAATGATCCCATATAAGGGATGCTTATCTAAAATTACTATGAACACTAGATATGATATAATAAACTGGTGGTACTGTTGAAGAGCATGCATATGTGTAATATTTGGCATTATAGGATTTGTAATACTTTGTGTATGTGTTATAGGACTCTATGGTCTTGAAGAAGTAATAAAAGAATTTGGGGTTCATGGAATCCATCATTTTTTGATCTATATTGTATCTAAAATAGTAATATTAGGAACATGTTTAGTTTCTCTAAATGAGTATGATTTTTAGTAGTGAGGATTCCATGGAATCCTTTGTGTGTCACTGATACAATGGTATCTCAAGTATGGATCGCCTAGGAAATCTGATTACTTGTTGCTTACCATTTCATGGATAATTAACCTTATTAGGTTTAATAATTAGTTGCCTTGGAATAAATTATTTTTGTTCAATTGGATGGTCATATAAAATTCCAAGAACTATGACTAGTATGTTGGCATGGTTGTATTTAATACACCCATGCACCATAGAATGTATTGCATAGAGTTTAGGTATCTAAGGTCATCCCAATAACATATCAAAGACTCTCATTTATGATATAACTGAGAATGTAGTGACCACATGTGCTGGTCAAACCTATAAAGGTAAGTCAATGTCACTAAGGACTTGCTGTGAAGTCCCATCGAATGCTTTAACCACTTTGGTTGAAGGGTGTAAATCATTGTCTATATTCCTAAAATGTGTAAGTAATGTCATGGTTCAAACATTTTTGATAACACCATTATCAATCATAACTCTATGAATAGGTTGGTGATTAACGTATGTTGGAATGAATAATCAATGAAGATATGAGTTATCATCCACAATCTCACTATCATTGAAAGTAATCAAGGTTATTTAAACCATAAGAGGTGTATGCCATGTATAAGAACCAATAATTCCATCTAAGGGATGCCCATAATGTGGTGGTGGAGGATGTGTATTATATGTCATTTGCACTTAGTGATTATTTTGAGAATGATCATATAATGGGTCACTAACCATCTTTTGGTTCTGATGGTCACCGCGCTGTGACCTAGAGTGTTTGAGAGGGTCATCAAATACAGGTTGTTGGTTATCAATAAGATCTTGGATTTTATACTTCAAGGATTAACATCAATTATTAGAATTCTTAGGCCTTAGTGATAGTAAAAATAAGCATTGGTAACATATCCATAAGGTATAGGTCTACTCATATCAACCTTTATGGGAGGAGGGAGATATATGAGATGACAATCCACACGTTTCTTAAGAAGAGAGGCTGGAGACTTAGGTAACCATGTAAATTATCTCCTGCGTAGATTATATAAGATAAGTTGATTAGGTTGTGAAACTGCGTAAATAGTTGTATGTCCCTTTTAAGTTCTGTAGGTTTGACCTTGTAGCTAGGTTTAATATGAAACTTGGTACTGGATGTAGTTGGTATGTTTGCTTAAAACCTAATTTTGTTCAATGAGACAAGTTTCATTATAGGATTTCATGATCTCACACAATATGATAAGTTCGATGAAAGGATTTGAAATTTTTGAAAATAATAGACTTATGTAATGGGGCAAACAAACTTTACCTGAAGATGTCTTGAAGCTCTTTATCTACGATTTGGTTTCTTTTTTTAGCCATAATTGACTTGTATCTCAAGACATTCATTAATAGGTTCATTGGTTCCTTGTTTGATTTTTTTAATTTGGGAATAGTATACCTTTTTGGTAATGTTGATAGAGAAATGTGACACAAACTGATCCGTAAGAGGTTTGAATGATTTTATGGATTGGATTGGTAAGTCATAGAATCACCTTAGATCATAGTCCTTGAGGCTCCTTAGAAATATTTTAGTCAAAAGTTTATCATTGGAAGCATAATCAAGGCATGAAACATAGAAAGATCAAATATGTTATTTAGGATCACCCTTGCCATCATAAAATATGAACTTAGGTACAACAAAACTAGTTGGAAAGGGGTGCAAAGATATTTTAGGTGCAATAGGGTTATTATAATGAAATTAATTATATGTTCACACAATACAATAATATATCATAGAAATGAGAGGAGATATAATAGATCCATACAATAACTGATAGAAGAGTAAAATGATTGATAAATATAACAGAGCCACTTCAAGTGGGAAACCTCCACAACAATGCAATAATATCAAAATTCACAATTTATTAGTAGGATGTAGCATGCCCTCTCATTCAAAATAACATTATCCTCAATATTAAATCAAATCAGGATGTTGTTATAGGAATGATTCATCCTCCCATGTTACATCTTTAGAATGAATTTGTTTTCCATTTGATCAAATAATCCTTACTCACTTTGGTCCGTAGTTGCTTAGTGCATGTGTGAAGGATATATTCAGGATCTATAATGACTCAACCTTCTTCATCAAATTTAGGTAACTCAATGAAATTTTGTGTCTAATTACCTTCTTCAGTCAATATACATAGAATATTAGATGTGTGTGAGTGGACGGGGGAAATTATAGCTTTAGGCCACACTACCAATTTTATGCAAGTTTTGATAAGAAATATAATACTTAGGGGACAAATTGTTATCCTTTTTTGTTACTTCAAAGACATTTACTTAAATAAATGAAAATGCACAAAGATGCAATCACCTATGTCAAAATGTCACTCACTGTGGTGTTGATCCACTTATTTTTTCAATCTATTTTGTGGCATTGCTAAATTTTTCCACAAACTAGCTAGTACCTCCTATTGACAGTGAATGTGTTCCTCAACAACTAAAACCTTTTGATGCACTACCAAGGCTAAAGTGATATATGGGGGGTGATACCCATATAATGCCACACAATGAGTCATTTTGGAAGAAGATTTATACCACCATATGTTAAGTGTCATCCAATACATCTATTTTTCCTATTTATTGGAAATAAAGCAACATAAATACCCTTCTATACAATTATTGACTACCTATATTTGTTTATCATATTGAGGATGATAGGATGAGCTATGAAACAACTAGATGACCAAACATGTAAATAATTTAGTCCAAAAATTTACTAGTAAATATGGGATCTCAGTCACTTACAATGATCATTAGAGTACCATATAATTTTTGAGTTGTATTGAGAAAAGTAAAAGCTACTGTACTGGCAAAAAATGGTTATGATAAGGAAAAAAGTGATCATAATTGGCTAGTTGATCCACAACTACCAAGATAATATTTTTACCCTCAGATAATGGTAAGACAATAATGAAATCCATGGAAACCTCCTCCCAATGTTGGATAAGGATCAATAAAGGTTAGACCTGGGGTCTTAATTGTTCCACCTTTGTTCTATTGACATACCATGCATTCAGCCACATATTTCTTGACATCCCCCTTGAGTCCTTCCAAAAATAAATGTTTCTTGATTCTATTCAAAAATCTTGAGTGACCTCCTAGTGGAGATACATGTAGTTCATGAAGGGTTTTATATTTGAGGAGAGAATGCTTACATAGGTATAATTTATCTTTATATCATAATACTTTCCCTTTCCATGTAATTCTTTTAGATCTCCCAAAACCCTGCTAAATATTTTGAATCAAATCATGGGTAATAATGTCATTTTCCCATTCTGATCTTGCTTCCTCTAGCTAATCTACCTACCAAATAGTCATTATGCATAATAATGTCTCAATCAATTCATCCCTCAGGGATGATGCATTTCCACCACATTCTATTTTCCTTTCTCATAGACTATTTCAAAATCATATCCTGACATTTTAGTCACCCATTTTTGTTTTTATCTAGAAGATAATCATTGTTCTAAAAAATATTTGAGGCTATCATGAGCAATCTTTACTGAAAAGTGATGACCTATTAGATAAGGTCTCCATTACTTGAATGCATGTTAAATAGCCATCATCTCTTTCTCATAGATTAGATTGAGCATATTTTTTCCCTTCAGTTGGAGACTCTCAAATTTAAGTGGTCTACCTTCTTGCATGAGTACAACCCCCATGCCATATCTTGATACATCACATTCCACAACAAAAGTTTTCAAAAAAATAAGAGTGATCAAAACTATAGTGGTACACATATCC
This sequence comes from Torreya grandis, assembly GCA_037957365.1. Classification (NCBI taxonomy): domain Eukaryota; kingdom Viridiplantae; phylum Streptophyta; class Pinopsida; order Cupressales; family Taxaceae; genus Torreya; species Torreya grandis. The sequence goes on from JARHVA010000646.1 coordinate 2,277,822, forward strand.
ATTTTTAATTGTTTAAGTGCCTTGGTAGCTATAGTATTTATTCAACAAATATATGAGTGGGGCTGTGATGCTACCATAATTTTTGACAAACCTATGATAGTAATCAGTTAGCCCTATAAATCCCTAGAGGTTCTTGAGTGTCTTGAAAACCTATCACTCCATCATCACTTGGATATTTTTAGGATCAATGTTCACTGCTTCATGTGAATATGACTCAAGTAATCCACCTCTCAAACACTGAATCCACATTTATAAAGTTTTGCATAAAGTTGATATTATTTGATAATTGAGAGTACATGTTTCACTTACTTCAAATGGTCTTCCTAAATTTTGCTATAAATGAGGATATCATAAATACTAAAACAAAATTTATAAAAAATAGCTTGAAAATAGTATTCATCAAACTCTAAAATGTCGATGGTGCCTTTGTCAGGCCAAAAGGAATGACCGTAAACTCGTAATGGCCTTCATGAGTTCTGAAAGTTATTTTAGGTATGTCCTCTTCTTGGATTCAAATATGATAATACCCATAGTGAAGATCTAAATTAAAAAAATAAACCACACCATGTAATTCATCTAACAAGTCATCAATTACCGGAATAGAAAACTTATCTTGGATGGTGTACTTGATGTGGTACATCTTCATTCCTCACCAAGTAAAACTATTTGATTATTCATAGATATTTATAGTTGACATATTTGATATTGGTTATATTTCTAACTAAGCTTGAGATATATGCTATTATTGGATAGTAATATATTGCTTAGATACATGATGGTACATGTTTGTATTACTATGAGTTAGTTATGGTGTATGTACTTACATTATGAACATGTTGATGTGTTATTTCAATTATATTTTATGCCATATGTTTATCATGTTCATATGATCTAACTACCTACATGTTGTGAAGTTGATGTAAGATAAATTATCCCTCAGAGCATGCTAGAGGGAGAGTCTCATCGGAGAGGGTGATGTAGATGGAGACGTTAGAGGATGATAGATAATTGATAAGAACCCTGCACACACTATAGTAGTTAACACATGTTCAAATGCATTAAAAATGGTTTGCACATGGTATGTTTATTTCTACATGTATTGGAAAGTTAATTTCTATGAGTTTTTTAATATAGTTTGAATAGAGTAATGAATTTATTTTGTGTATTTGGTATGTTTGTCATTAATATTTATAGAAACATTATTAGCATAATTAGATTTAAAATTTTAGAAAAGTAATTTATGGAATTGTCATTTAATTTGCTAGTGGTAATAAAGAATGATTAATTATAGATTTTCTCTATTTTATGTTAAAATAAATAAAAATAGAAATTACAATAGAAAAATAAAAAATGAGAAAAAGACAATAAAAAAATAAAAAGAAAGAAAATGATTAAATTTAGGAAAATAAAAAAAAGAATCAAATATATTAAAAAAATAACTAAAACAAAAAAAAGAGAAAAACAAAAATTAAAAAAATTGAAAACAAAGGGAAAGGGGCTATGTCTATTTCTTATAGGGATGAAATTAAATATATATATATATATATATATATATATATATATATATATATATATATATAAAAGAAGTGTTTGGAATAAAATAATTAAGAGGAGAAAAGAGGGTGGCATAACCAGAAGAAGACACATAAGGAGCATTGGAAAGAGGAAAAGTGAGATTAGACCTGTACAGGCTAACAGGTATGTCATGTCATTAAAATTATTATTTTATCTATATATTTACATGATTAGAGTTTTTGGTTTTGGTGTGTGATTGTCTTAGAATAAAATTGTAAATCATAACAACATATTGAGTCATTTTAGGGAGTGAATCAATGTTATTTATGCTAGTTAATACTTAAACTTAGAATAAAAAATAACCTTGTAGATATTGGTCATAGTATTTCAAACTTTATATTTAGATGCTTGACATTGCCATAACTATTCAACTCAGTGTAAAGGAACTGGACACCTTCATATTACCCATGTGATCAAGTATGTGATTATCCTTTCTTCCCTAAATTCACTATCTAGACTTATTTTTTTTATGGTTATGACGCTTCCTAAAATGAGATGGGTACATCTAATAAAAATATTTTCCTTTAGAATTATCTATTTTTCATGTTTTGGATATGAGAACTTATTTAGACTCATTAAGAGAAAGTGCAAAATAAGGAAGGTCATCGATGTTTTTAAAGTAAGAAAGTCCTTATAAAACTGGAGGATTAGCGGGTGAAGCTAACATACTTGAACAAGATTTTTTTTTCTAACACATTGAAATAATTTCGTTGAGATATTTTCATGTTTTGATCTAGAAGAATTGCATCTACTTTTTGACATATGTAGAAAATTATTGACTTTAATATCATTTTGATGCCACAAATTTTTGACTATTTGGTGAGGTTGTCTTACACTAGAAATTCTTGATGTATTATGACTCACACGAGAAAAACCATAGAAGAGCTTTTCTGAGAGTTATATTTATTCTAACACCTCTATTGGGCATTATGAATAGCAATGCTAATATGAAAGAGACTACACATATATATACATATCAAAACTTATCCAAAATTTTAAGTGAATACGTAGTTGATATATATATATATATATATATATATATATATATATATATATATATATATATAGTCTGATTTATACAAAGGGATCACATCATATATAATTTTCCAGCCTTGCTATAAATATGAGTCAATTTATATTTAATTTTCATGCCTGTATAAAAAAAATGAGTCACTGAACTTGTAAATTTCTAGCCTGTACAATGATGGGATGGTGTTTCTGTACTTGAACTCATAGCTTGAATAATATGTCACATAATGGCATAACCCTATATCAATTTGGCAACCTATGTATTATGCAATGAGGCACTAAACCTCATATTCTTAGTCTTTATTTTATGTGATGGAGTTGCTATAAATAAATGGGTATTACCAATCTTAATAGAGTGCATTGGCATTGCTTTATTTATGGTTATGACTAGACAATATGGGTAGTAACTGAAATGTATGACACATATATTTATTTATGGGATTTTTAGGTTGGGTCAATGCCTTATAATAATATGTCTTTCCTTTTCTTAAAAAATAAAAAACTATTGAATCCATAGTGCCTAGTGTCCGTGTATTATTTCCAAGTGGATTGGGGATTATTTAAATTAAGGTTTTATTTAAGTATGGTATTTAGTGTAAATACTAATCAAGGAAAATATTTTGGAAAAATTTGAAATATGGATATTTATATCAATGAGTCAAATTACTCATAAACTTAAATAATAGCTAAATCTATATATAGTAATAAAAAGAGGATAGTTCTTGTTATGCAGACCTAAGTTTATGAACTTTCAACCTAGTATTCTTAGACTTATATAGAAGTTCCAAAATTAATTAAGGATGATTCCAAGATTTTAAAACATAGTCAATTTATACGATATTGAAATGGTTGAATAACCTCATGGAAATCTCTTTAGAGAATATTAATATATGTAGGTGTTAATATGACTCATAGTGTGTAGATGTAGAGAGGGGTGTATTCTTATGGTTATATTTCTACAGGTGGATTATAAACTATATTAAAAGAATTATGAATAATTTTTTTTAATGAATGCGTGTATTCAAACCTCTAAATATATAACAAATGATAGTTTGGATTACTCTATGTTGCATGAAAATATAATTTTGTTATTCTAGCTATTGAATATAAGCGCATGTTTTCATGTATATCTGACTACTTTATTAACCTGATTGTGATACTTATTAGTTATGCATAAAAACACTAGACTATGGTAATATGGGCTATCATAGGGTGTAGTATGGTGTGAAATGAATTGTAATATTTGAATTTATAATTAATTATGTATTTGCTCAAGTGGTATGAATTGTAGTCATTATTTCTAGTATGGGATAAAAAATAATGTAATATTCATTCATACTTTTGATGGAATAAATGTATGATTTGATTACTCCTATGTTTAGCAAGTTATATGATGTGTTTGATAGTAGGATGTAAATTATATGAATCTTGTGGTTAAATTGTATTTGACCAATCTGCATTACTAATATTGAGTAAGGAATGAGATGGACTTCACTAGATTACTAGCATCACAATGTCAGATGAAGACAGTTTGATCAAGTGGTGTGTATGAATTTGATTGATCTATAGATCGCTTTTATTTATTATGCTTAAAACTTTGGCCAAAGTATGTTTAGTGAGAAATTATCATTTCATGAGTATGATTTATATGTTTGTGTGATATCTTACAATATATTAGGTTTTCTATGATACACCACATTATTAGTCTAGAAATCATACAACACATGAATAGTTGCTTATCTCTCTAGATTTCTGTATTATCACTATCTACTCATCCATAAAGGGAGGGCCATTTCCTAATGGGATTAGTGTGGGAGATTGTTTATTTGTGGTTGGTGTGGAAAATCTCTTAGATTATGCTCTCTCCCCACAATAGTACTACTTATTGAGATGACACTTGAGATTAACACAGATACTTAAATTCAAGAACTATAATCCAAAGAAACTATGTATCTTATATGTGCATTGTATTGTATTGTAATTATTATTGAATATTGTCATGAAGAGTTGTAATTACTTATTATTGTACATTGACAGTGGTGGATGTAGACTTGTATAAACTGTAACTAAGTTTATATAATTACTTTCAAAATTGCATTATGATGTACTCTCATGATATTAAAGATCAATGACATATGATGTAATATGCTTTTTGATATTATGATATTTTGAGTACTTCATTTTATATCTATTAGATTATTATGGTGTAATTTATTTTTGGTATATATGTTTAAAAAAAATCACTAATTTCTAAGTAGATCCCAGTAGGAATGTTACATGTTGAGTTCTATGTAGTCTGGGCACATCCTCCAAGTGTCATCCTTTTTTTGCACCATGACCATTGGGGAGAAATATTTGCTTTGGCTATGTTATATGATTCCTATATCCATCTCATGTACCATCTTTTCAATTTCACTCTTTTGGGCATAGGGATAAATATAGGGTCTAATACTTGGTGATTCCTATATTCAGCTTGGTGGATGTCCTTTTGGCATGTCACAAAAAATAATTAAATGGTCATCCAACACTATTTGTAAATCAATATGGGTAGAATCCTTGGTTTTTTGAACTTCTATGTAAAAAAGTGCACCAACAATCCTTCAACACATTTTCTAAAAATCTTCATCACTAATGGGAACTAACCAGTTATGAAGATTTAACTCATAATCCACATAGTTCAAATGTTGTGCCTTTTGAATGGAAGTGCATGAATAGTTCCTATAAATTCATCTCAATAGTGCTCAAAGTGTTGAGCCATTGCACTCCCAAAATAATGTCAGTCCCTCTCATGGTAATAACAAACATAAGATAATTTAATAGGCATTCTTCCATATAAAGATTAATACTATGACATTTTCTAGAATAGTTGATAATACCACCATCTATAATTATGAACTAAAATTTTAGAGTTGGGTAAATTAAATAGTTCAAATGAGTAGCCAACTTACTATTGATGAAGTTATGTATACTCCCAAAGTTAATCAACACAATCACCATCTATGTCTTAAAAAAACTGACCATCTTAAGAGTTTGAGGAGTAATAATTTTGGAAAGTACATGACAAGAAATTGTAGGTGATAGCAACCCAAATAACACCTTATTTGAAGGTTGATAGATTACTCTCAAACTCCTTCACACCTAGACTAACATTGGAATGATTTGATATGTGGGACACTTGAACTCAGACCAAACCTCTAGTTTTGATGAGGATAACTCCTATGATCTATAACTTATGCTCTACTTACTAAACTACTACTTTTGGGATGAAAAGGGTTAGAGAGATATTGAAAGGGAAATATAATTCTACTATTGATGATACACCTATATTTCTAGTTTATCCACTCTATTTGAGCTCCTAAAACATTTATAAAACAAGCAAAGACTAAATATACAACTCCAAATGACTCCCATGCATCAGTATTTCATATAAAGGTTTTATCAAGTGATCAAAGCATGAGGGAAATTATGGAATATGCCTGATTCAAGGCACTAACCAATCAATTATATCCACTGTTAGCTCATTCAAATAACATTAAACACTGAACATGACATGTATAAGTTAGTATACTAGTATCTAGGTGAGCTTAAGACATGACAAGGGAGAAAATACTGCCACATGTTCAAACCAAATAACATAACACACTTTATTAGAATATGAAAATCTGAAAATAGTGATTTTATTATCTCAGAAGGTTACAAAGCTCAATCTTGGCAGAGTTGAGTCATGCCCAAGAGAGGGATCTTGAAAATGGCTTAAAAGCTTGAATATATAGCTAATAACAAAATTTATATCTAATGTGGTGTATAGGAGAGAAGGATTGATTAATTTGAGTTAACTTAAGACAAAAATCCTTTTACAATAATAAACAATAGTCTCCAAGAATTGTCTTCATGTTGAAATCTTTGCATGGTCTTCACTTTAGCATTGAAATGAAGACGGTAGGCCCTTTGATTTGTTGTTGAAGCTTTATTGCATGATTTATATGCCAATATTTGGTGATTAAATCCACTTTAAGTGAGTTTAAGCTGAATATAATTCTTCCTTTTCATGAAAACCTTGAAAGATGCATGAAGTTCGTTAACTAGTCAACTGAAGTGATGATCAGTTCTTAAGGACTAATTAACTCAACTTGAACTCCTTTTGCATGAAATGGCATTTGAGACTTGAAATTTTATGATATATCCTCTTTAAAAATAGATAAGTGGCATGGAAACTCTATATCAATTCCTTAATATTCATTCAACACCAACTTCTTCTTTGGTGTTTGATTAAATAGGCCTACTAGGCCAATTAGGCCTAATAGCCTACTTTTGAACTTAAAATCCACTAGAAACTACAATAAAACTATTTAAAATAAAAATATAATTAATGTTAGACCTATAAAAACACCTCACACCATGAAATATGTGTGCTTGATGAAGTAACTCTTGCCATTTAGTCACCATGGTTGACTAGGTCAATTCTGCCTCATTTTCCTACAGAGTGGCAATTTTGAAGGAGCTAGGAGGGGCACTCCTAGGAATATTTTTGACAAAAAAATGTTTTTATGGTGAATAAAAAGTCTTAGGATTCAATCTCCATGAATTCTATTTAATGTAAACTACCTTGTATCTCATTTTTCATGCTTTTTCTCTAAAAACCCAATTTTTGCCTTGATATGTATAACAAATTAGCATTGTTGGGATCCTATCTAAGCGTTCTTGATTTTTTTAGAGGTTTTTAGGTTGATCCATGAGGTTTTGCTGATGATAAAATCAATTTTTCTCAAAATTTGTCACTATGATGGTTTGGGAGGGTTTTAGAGTTGAATCTTCTTAATGATGATTCATGAAGCATAGAAATCCAAATACAAAATTATTTCCATGAATGTGTATCATATATACCCCTTAAAAATCCCAAAAAATATTGGGTTTCCATGAAAAATGTATGAGAATATATCATGTGAAGGAAATCTACCTACAGGGTTTATAAGCATTCTGGATATGCTTACGCTCTTAGCGATTATTCAAAAATCATAGCCCATAAAATAAAATGAATTGTCCATGAATTATAGTTAAATAAGTTTCCTTAAATCATGCTAATATTATTCTATCAAACTCTTCATGTTGTTAAATATACGAGCATTTGATCAGGTGGCTTAAATGGGTGTCTAGAACTACAAAATTTAAATTTCCTCCTTGGACTGAAAATGAATCACCCACTGATACTAAATACTTTAAAACATCATATTGGGACATTCACCATGTCATTAAATAATTATATGTGTGTCATCTTGATTCATAAGTCAAAAATGCCTTTTGGAGCTATAGGCATGCTTGCTTGATTTAGCCCTCAAGGGCATGGTTTACATATGAAATGGAGTTTAAACACTCTTTAAAGGTCTTATGAAGATGGAAAAACATCCTTACATGCTTATAAAATACTTTATTTAACTTTAAACCATCCAAAACACCTTAAAATCCTCAAGAGGCTTACTTATACCAAAAATAACTGTTAAGGGACATGATAATGACTGTGCTAACAGAGTAAGGTTCTCCACTTGTTATTTTACCTTCTCAACAACATGGATAGTTATAAAAACTTATGAGGACCTCTTTCACCACTTTTTAATCTATGATCATGCATATTTATGCCTATAGGTGGATTTTCTTGGCATTTAGTAGTAGGATGTCTACCTGTTTAGTCTTAGGACCGAGTTTTCCTCATTTTTACCTTGGTTTGAGCCTAAGCATGATGAATATTCCTTTAAAATATCATGAAAATTTCCCATGAAGTGATCTCATTCACCATTAATTAGTCTTCAACCTCTATCTCTCCTATCTCAAACCTTAACTCTTAAGAATCTTACTTAGCTTGTACCAATAGTCCAGTAGGTGTGTGTTTTGAGGTGAAGAAGTGTCTTATAACATCTCATCATGATTTGATGTTTAATATATCCCATTAAATTACTTAAAAACCTTGACTCTCATGCTATCTCTTGATCCCAAACTCCTCAAAACACGTTCTCAAGTCTCATACACAGTCTTATTCCGTACTATTTGCTATGTACCCTCACTTCATGCTTAAACATTTCTTTAGTTATCTTGAGAAGTTTGGGAGATTTTCTATTTGATCACTTGACTATTCATGAGGATGTATACATATGTCGATCTTGTCTTGAGGGAATCTTGAGTTTACATTTGCTATGATTATGAGAATAACTTGTTGTTTAGTATTGCTGTAGGTGCAATTCATGAAGTGGATGGTTGAAGGGTAGTGTTTGGAGCCTTCCCTATCATTTTCTTGATTAGTTCACATTATTTGTTCTCTTAAACCACATTTTTAAAATGAATATTATCTAAATACCATTGTGTTTGAATAATTCTTAAAAACTTAAATATATGCTTGCTTTAAAGCATGGTTGTAGGTGTTCAAGAAAAGAAATACATATAGTGTCATATTTGTATTAAACCCTATACCATAAAACAAAATTGACACTATTTCAAAATTCCCCTGAAAACATAGACTAGACATTAACTTCACTTAATCCTTGTAGCATACTTGAACAACAAAACTCTATCATGGAATGTTATGCTTGAAATCTCCTTTTATGTGACTATAGGTGATAGAGTGTTGACCTTAGCTATGTGACTATCTTGGATTTCACCTCTTTCATGAAATCTTAGTCTCATTCCATTTGGTTAACTCTTGACCTTGTTCATGATCAAGAAAATAATTATATACCAATGCATTCCTATCTTCCCTCATCAACGTGAAGGTAATTTGCCCTTAAGTGGCTGTAGGTGTAGGTCTCAATTGAACTTGACTATAGAAGTCTTATTTAGCCCTTAGACATACTTTTTTTTTAATCTCTTCATCATTATCTACTTGATTCACTAACCTAAATCATGAAACTTCTACTTATGCTTTAGATCTCATTCTTTTCCATGTTCAGAAACTTGACTGCTTATGAGGCTATAGGTATGCTTTGAATTGATCATTGAATGAGTGCCTAGGTGTTTGGTGTATACACATAATATTTTTAACTTTTATCAAATACTGATGCTTTACATCTTGCAAGAACCTATTGTGGCTCAATCTCTCTGAGTGTATGCCTTAAGGGGTGCATCGAGAAAGGGGTGGGCAGACCTTTGGTGCTTCTTAGGATTGTTGTCCCTTATTTCCATATTATTACCAATCTATTCATATCCTAAAACCTTTCCCTAAGCTATTTATCCTCCCTTGCACATTACTCTAGTCTTTTCCTCTTTCTATTCTTGTTCTCCTTACTTGGCACCCTTTTGACCTAGTCAGCAAACTAGGTCGACCTAGTCGACCTAGTGTAGTTTAGGGTTACTTTAGCTCTTTAGGTTTGTTAGTCTTTCGATCGACCTAGCACAAACTTTAGGCATCAGCCCAAAAATGTGCTAGGTTGATCGGGTCAACCTAGCATAGCTGACATGTCTGAATGATTTTTGGGTGAGATACTCCTATATATACAAGGTCATTTTAGTCATTACATGATATGCAATCAAGAGTTATTATTCACTCACACTTCTTCACAACACACTCTTCCACCATTCTACTTGAGAAGTCTTAGCTTCGGTTTCTTATTTTTGAGAATCTACTCTTGTGGATAGGTCTTGGATGCTTTCGCCTAAGAAAGTGATCCTTACAAACCATAATAACCTATTGCAAAGCACCATTTACCAAGGGAAAGATTGAATAGTGATAGATTCACATTCAAGTAAGTATATTCTAACTTTGTTCTCCTCTCTTTTAGTAGATAGAAGCAGCATAAGTGTTGGCTCGAATAATGTTACTCTTCATATTCTATATATTAGGGTGTTAGTCATACTTGCTTTATTTGAATTTCCCTACACATATTTAATTACTTTGCATCTAACCCCTCACATTCTGCCACAAGCTTTGGTGAGAACTAGAATAGTTTAATTTTCTTGTTATTAGAATAGTTTACTCTCTTATTTGTTAGAATAAATGAAATATCAAATCATAAGACTCTTTTAGGGTTGTTTGATTGTGTTAGATTGTAGGATTTGGAACCCTTCCTATCATGATATGTTGTGACATGTGATACAAGTGATCCCCTAATCGGGTCTAACGAATCCCCATATTGGTCATGCTCCCACTTAACAAGTGTAAAACCAATAAAAAGTGTAGGTCTACTTTATCTTATCCAATCTAAGATTAATTCATGTGCATCATGAAGTTATGATTGCATACATTCTGGTGAACCTGATGTGAACTAACCCTTACATGATTTGTTCACTTTTTCTTTCATTTATTTTGATCATCATTTCTATCATATATTTTGACATACTGGTTCGATTCTATCGACCTAGTTATTTTTATCTATGCATAGGAATATGAAACTGGATCTATCAACTTGACCCAATACAGGTTTTTAGCACTTTTTAGACTTCTAGTTTAGCCTACTAGGTTGACCTAGCACATTTTTAGCCATTTTACAATGGGTTCTTATACAACTTGATTGATCAGCTCGACCCAGTATAGGTTTTAGTTTTCCAGACTTTTAGATTAGCCTACTAGGTTGACCAACATGACCTAGTGTATTTTCAGACTTCCTATTAAGTCAAATAGGTTAACTAGGTTAACCTGGTGCAATTTTAGTACTTTTTCAATAGGTTTTTGTATTGCTTGGTCGACCAACTCGACCTAGTTTGGAGGTTTTTGCCAATTTTCTCCAAGGTTTGTGATCATCAATCTTCTCATTTCCACCTTTGATCCATCAAGGTTAGTCTTTTGTTATCTATATATTTCTATTCTATAATTTCTTTTCAAGTTTGTAGTCTTCAAAAACTACCCCTACATAGCCAACTAAATCAACCTGGTTGACCTAGTTCTATGTTCTGTGCACTATCTGAAACAACTAGGTCATCTTGGTTGACCTAGTAGGTTTTCTAGACCCTATCTTCAATAGTACTAGCTCGACCCAGTCAACCTAGTTATGTAGGTTGTGTATATAATGTTTTCATTATACCTTGTTTCAAAGTTGGAATTTACCTTGTATGTTAATCACATCTTTTCTTTTAGTTGTTTGCATGCTTATAATAGTTCACATAGTCTAATTAGGAGGTTTTTAATTAGCTATTTAATTTTTCCATTTCTATTTTATGCACACACAATCAAATCACATAAGATCAATAAGCATTTTAAAATTTGACTACCTAGGCCAACCTACTTGGATTTCATCACCAAGGGGGAATTTGATTTGATGCTCTAGACAAGTATAAAGTGTGGTTATTGGTATATTATGGCTAAGCATCTGATGCCCTTATCGCTATAGTGTGTGAAGTGAGGGGGTAGGCCCCAATATCAAGCCTGTATCGTTGCCACTATAGTCCATTTCATCCTAAATTTACTTGAAACCATATATAGATTATTATCTAGTACCTTGCTTGTAGCCAACTCCCTATCATTTAAAATTATTCTTATTAATCTAATTCACATTCTAGGTTGACCAATTATCTAGATTTACTTTCCAAATTGTCTGCTTGATCTTTGCTTAATTGTGTGTGCAAGAACTTGAATTCACTAGCATTGGTGCAAGGTTTTGCTTTATGTGCATCAATTAGATTAGCTAGTGTCAATTCAATTGATTGTTTGTTTACTTTCATCATTTCCTTTTCTAGATTAGCTACACAATTATCTTGTTTTATTTCCCATTTTGTCAACAATCTTTTATTTTTACCTGTTTGCTATACTAAGTCAACCCGAAACTATCACATACCCTATTTTCTACCCCTGTTCACTGCACTCGGTCGACTTGGTCAACCCAGTACAGTCTGTAGGTCCCATTTTTACACTAGGTCAATTTGGTCAACCTAGTTCCATTTCTTGCTTTCCCTATTTATCAACCTAATTCTTAACCTCTTCTAATTTACATTTTATTCATTTCCCTTTGGTCAAAATGAAATTTTCTATTAGAATCTTTTTGTACAGTCTTAATCCATTTAGATCCTATATGGGATTTTCATTCTCCCTTTATTTTCCTCCCAAGAACACCATCACTCTTGGGGTATTTCTTCTCCTCGATCTACAAATTGTAACATGGTTCAAATAACACCTCATGATGAAGTTGATGGATCCAATCCTTTTTGCACCTACCAAAAAACCTCTCAAAATCTTCAAACTAATATTGGAGTGATTGACACAAGTTTATTTAACAATCTTACTAACAACCCTTCTTTTAATAATCCTCCCCCCAACACCAATTTAGGGAGTGCTCCTTCTAACAACAACCTCCCACTTGATATAACCCAATTATTAGCCCAACTGATTCAACAAATGAACATTATGCAAAACTCTACTACTAATCAAATGATGCAACTTCAACAACACTTGATCAATGTGGCTAATCAACCTCCAATCACGCATCCTCAATCTAATCCTAACTACATTCTTTCACCTCTTAGAGATGCCTCAGGTAATGTTATTCCTCAACTAATAATGAATAAAAAGATGCTTGAAACCATTCAAAATGAGCCTTTAGCTCCCTTCATTATATCTATTGACATCGGTAACATATCACCAACTATCATATATGATGGGACTAAAGACCCCACCTCATTTCTTATAGCCTTTGGTAATCTCTACAAAGAGTGGATCTAAACTAATACATTTGCTACTACTAAACTCTTAGTTAAAACTTTCACTGGTGATGTATTATAATGATACAATCAGTTACCCCAACATTATATTTTGAAACTTGAAGATTTGGTCAATCCTTTAGTTAAAGATTTTCAACACAATGATCTTAAAAATTATCTTAGCCATAAATGCTAAGCAATCTCCTAACGAATCGGCTCATGACTTTATTAAATGATGGAAATCCTTAGCTCATAAATCCAATCATAATATGTCTAATTATAACCTATTCAAACTCTTTATCACCACTTTAACTCCCATTCTTCAATAAAAGGTTCAAACCTTTGCTGTTCAAACTCTTAATGAAGCTCTTGAGCAAGCTAAATGGCAATACTTTCTTATAAGGAAATTCGAACCTAATTCCAAACTTCTTAAAGGATCTTTTCAAACATCCAATGCTATCCTAGTAACACTTCTCAAACCAAACCAGGGGTTACCAAAAATGATATTCCTTTACCATCTCACATACCTTTTTTAGTACATCAAATGAGATAATTTTTACCACCCTCTAAACCTTTCATATATCATAATACTCTTCCTAAGTTGTATGATCCCAATCTCTTTTATTGGTTTCATGCCGACATTGGGCATTCTCACAAATATTGTAGAGGGATTTCTAAATGTGCTATTTCTTACATGCTTGGTGATTCATTCGACCATGAAACCATGATAAAAAATCATCATCAAGAATACACTAATGCTTCTCAAAAATGTCAATCCTCTAAAGCTTCTACATCTAATCACCAAAAATATACTTCCCATAATCAATCAACTTCCAAGGATGTTTATGCAATTGACACTGATTATGATCAATAATTTAACAATTCTCAATATGTTAATACAACTAAGGTCAACTATCATCAGAAACCAGCTCACAAAGATCCTATTACCAAGCCTAAAAAACCTTCTTTGGAGGAACAATTGCTTAAAGATACTACCACCATCAATATTGAATCAGAGGCACCTAAAGAACAACTTCCTCCTTCTAATCCTTCAACCACATCTATTCGTCCAAAGTCTAATTTGTATTCTAAACCTTGTAGCTCTTCTTATAAATGTCATCGAAATTTTATTGAAGAACTTAACTCTATGCCATTTAAGATTCCTCTTATGGAGTTGGTTCACACTTCACCTTATCATCATAAATTCCTTATGCAACAACTCCAAGAGATCAAAGATCCATATTATTTTGATGAAGAACCACCTTATATTTATTCTTAACTAATTAACATTAATACCATTAAATCTATGTGTCCCTCTTCCAAGCCTTCCATTGAATTCTTTGAAGAGGACATGATTAATGATGAAATCCTATTTCACGCCAATGACCTACCTATCTTCATCAAAATAGCCATTAATACCACCCTTATTCAAAAAGTTCTAGTTGATGAGGGTTCTAGTATTAATGTGACCTCTTTATGGATTCTACAATAACTTGGTTATAACAAAGGTCATCTTAAATAAACCTGTCTAACTTATCATGGTTTTGACAAGACTAATCTAAAGCCGTTTGGTTATATTTGGCTTCCCTTAACCATTGGTCCTAAGACAATTTAGACCAAACTCATGGTTCTTGATCTTCCTTTATCTTATATCATACTCCTTGGTCATCCATAAACTCATCGAATGAGGGCCATTAATTTTTTTGACATTCAATGCATTAAATTTTTACATAACAAAAAATTCTATAAGCATGAAGCTGATCCTAACCCATGGAGTATCCAATTACCTAATCCTAAACCACAATATCATGTTCTTATGATCCCTAAAATTAATAATGCTCTTTTACTTGAGTTCATTAATATGAATCCTAATTTACAAGTCACTCTTGTAGATTTCGATGATGTTGAGCCCAATGAATTACAACATACTTGCAACACCACCAAGTTACCTCCATATATTTTGGAGTGGCTTCCTCCTTCTCTTTTGCCAAGGGATTGTACCATTCCTCTCATGGATGAGATTACCAATTTCCCCCCTCCATGTAATGCTTAAGATCCATCTTTACCTTAAGATGCTTTTACTTGCAATGATTTTTAGGTGGCTAAATTGTTTCAAGATCCTCTCACCATGTCTCCTTGAATGTTAAGTAATCTTGGGATTTCACCTTCTGAAGATCTTCCTGAATCTCAAGCATGTATAATTTCTCCGACATATGATGAAAACTATATCATGGCTCAAGATCCATCTAGATACTTGGATGTCTTGCATTATCAAAAGACATTAGCCCAAATTCATGCTTTCAATCAAGATATGCATACCATTTTTGTAGATAATAACTTAGAATCTGAGGGTTATGTGCTTCCCATTAATCCTCCTCATATCAATTCTCCTTAGGTGGTAGAGTAAAATCACACATTTTGAATATTGAAAAGTGATTTCATCTTCTTTACCTCCTTCAGATCCTCCCATTAAATCTAATCCTTCTCCTATCAAAGAACTCATCAATACTTCATCTACTTCTTCTACTCCTGAAATCACTCTTAATGCCAAGGAAACTAATGTCTATCAAATACATTCTAAACATGATCTCCATGGTAACCAAATTTTAGATCTAGAAGTAGATGTTGAGTATTGTGGTCCTCTTCCTACTTTGCCTAGTGACAAAGCTATTTTTGAGTTACTTTATGCTTGGGAACCTTAACTCCCCTAGCAACATCATAAACTTATAAATTTTAAAACTAAAACTCATCACTTTAACAACTTTATCACTAGCATTTATCCCAAAACTAATATAATTTCATCCTTACCTAATGCACTATACCACTTTCAAGATGGTAATGCCTTGCTTATTGAAGAACTAACTCACATCGAATATGGCACTCCCTCATGCCCTCGATCGATCACAATTTACAAATAACTTTCAACCTTTGAACATGATAATTTTAACCTATTTTTCGATAAGTATCAAGATGCATTTGCTTGGTCTTACCAAGACATGCCTGGAATTGACCCTAGCATAGTGGTATATAACATCATTACCTATCCTGATGCTAAACCTGTGTATTATAATCAATGAAAATTTCCTCTTGAAGTTACCAACTTATGCCATAAGGAAATCATCAAACTACTCAATGCTAAATTTATTAAACATATGAATTATTATGAATGGGTTTCCAATATTATTCTTGTTAAAAAAAAGGTCACTCTGGTCATTTGTATTGGCATTGATTTCCACAATCTTAATATTGCTTATCCTAAATACAACTTTCCTTTGCCTTCAATAGATGCCATTATCAATTCCATAGCTGGATATGAAATGTTATCTCTTATGGATGGCTTTTTGAGATACAATTAGATTCATATAGATCCTGAAGACCAACATAAGACTACTTTCACCACAGAATGGGGCACCTATTGTTATGTTAAAATGCCCTTTAGTCTCAAAAATGCTAGGTCCACTTACCAATGTACAATGAATCATATCTTTCATGACCTCATCCATAAAATTGTCAAAACATATGTGGATGATCTTATCACCAAATCCAAACACCGTATAAATCATCTTTCTGATCTTGCCATCATCTTTGACTATCTCATCAAATATAAAGTTTGATTTAATACTTTCAAATGTGTCTTCAAAATTTCATCTAGCAAATTGTTATGATTCTTAGTCTCTCTCCATGGCATTGATGTTGATCCAACCAAGATTAATGTTTTTATCAACATGCCTATTCCTCATTCTATTCCTGATATTCATACCTATTTAGGAAAACTTGGGGCAATTAGATGATTCATTCTCGAGATGGCTTATCAAATTCACTCTATTATTTACCTTCTCAAGAAAAATATAACCCTAGAATATACAGAGCCATGTCAAAAAGCATTTGACAACATGAAAGAGTCATTGATTCAGCCACCTTCCAATGATAAACCTTTGATTCTCTATACTTTTTCCACACCCATATTAGTAGGGGAAATGCTTGCCCAATAGAATGATATGGGAAAGGAGTATGCCATTTACTATATTACCGAGGCCTCACTGATTATGAAACACATTATACCAAAGTTGAGCGTGATTACCTCGCTATCTATTTTATAACTAAAAAGCTTCATCACTACATGTTTTACCAAACCACTTATGTCATTGTTCATTCTAACCCTCTTCATCATTTATTCTCTAAAGCATTTCTTCCAGGAGATAGAATTGGCAAGTGGATGGTCTTACTTATGGAATTTGATTTTTGCATCATCACACAAAAAAATGTCAAAGGGCAAGTCATAGCTGACCAACTTTCCATAGCTCCTATTCCAACCACTTCTTCCCTTCAAGATAATCTTCTAGATGATAAATCCTTTACATTGAAGGTTTTAATCAAGAAATTTCTCTTAAATATTATTTTCATAGCTTTACTACTAATCTTGAAGCTAATCAACTTAATGAATTTTCCTCTTCCTCTGATACTACAAAACAAAAGGTAATTATCAAAGAGCTTGAAGTTAATGTTGAATTGCATGAGGATAATTAAACCCTCTACTTTGATGGTGCTAAATGCCTTCAAGGAGCTGGGGTATGTTGCATTCTCACTAGTCCTCTTAAAAAGATAATTCCTTTAGCTTTCTGTTTTACATTTGATGTCACCAATAATATGATCGAGTACAAAGCTCTTATCTTAGGTATGAGAGCTGCTCTTGATTTAGACATATAATATCTTCATGATTTGGGTGATTCTCAACTCATTTGCTATCAAGTTAGTGATGCCTGTTAATATAAAAGTAAAAAATTTATCACTTATCATAAAATTGCAATAGTTCTTGCCAAAAAGTTTTATCTCTTTTTCAATTGAGCCTATCCCTAGAGATCAAAATTCAATTGTTAATTCTCTTGCCTCTTTAACTTCTCTTTTTCATCCACATCAAGTCCTTTCTGATCCTTCTTTTATCATACAAATAATCAAATCTCCATTATCTAGCCACCCTCCTGATTCACTTATCTACCACATCGAGGTTGTCACCATCTAACAATGCCTATGGTATCAAGATATCATCCAATTCTTAGAACATCAAACTTATCCTCCTGAATTAGGTTCTTATGAAAAGACACATCTTTGCAAACAAGCTTTCAAGTATGTATTTATACATAACATCCTTTATTATCATAATGCTGAATGTACCTTTATCCCTTGTGTTATGCAAGATGAGGTCCCTCCTCTACTTAAATAGGCACATGGGGGTATTTATGATGGTCACTGTAACATACATGATACATCATGTAAAGGCCTATGTATGGGTTATGATTGGCCTAATATAGAAAAGGATGCTATTGAATATGCTAAAAAGTGTAATCCTTGTTATCTTCATGATGATCTCATTCATTCACCACTAGTAGAACTTCAAACTATCAAATCTCCATGGCCATTTTTCACATGGAGATTTGATCTCATTTGTAAACTTCCTCACTCCCAAGATGAGCACGCCTTTATTATCATCTCTACTAAGTACTTTACCAAGTGGATTGAAGCCATGCCCCTTGTTAATGTTATTAGTCACACCATATCTAAATTCATTTTGAACCAAATCATTTTCCATTTTGGCATTCCTCACACCATCATTTTTGACAATGGTGTTAATTTCAAAAATAAACATGTTAAACAACTTTGCACCAAATTTAAGATCAATCACAAGTTTTCCACTCCTTATCATCCTTATTATAATGGTCAAGCTAAGGCCACTAACAAGATTATAAATAAAATTCTTTAAAACACAATTCATGAAACTTGCATGGATTGACATCTTCATCTTTATTCTATACTTTGGGCTTATCAGACTAGCATTTGTACTACCACTGGAGCAACTCCATTTTCTGTAGTTGATGGTTTTGAGTTGGTTCTTCCTCTTGAAGTTGAGCTTCCTTATCTTCACATATCTCTTCATGGAATCATTCCTAATGAAGAATTGTGTGACTCACCTTCATGCCCTTGATCTACTTGATAAATGCCATCTCTCTGCGTTACAACATAATCACCAATATAAGGCTTGCATTGCCTGACAACATAAAAAATGTGTTGAAATCCACAAATTTAATGTTGGTGATCTTGTCCTTAAATTAGACTACACCCATGACAAAGAAGGTAAATACACCCAAAACTGGTGTGGCCCATATTTAGTTAAAGACATTCTTGGTCCAAGTGCTTATCGCCTTTAAACCAATAAAGGTTATGTTTTCAAGGAGCCCACCAATGCTCAATTCCTCAAAAAATACTTTGCCTAGTCATTTCCTTCATGTCATATTTTCTATCTATATCTATCTAATACTTTTTATAGGTTACTTAAGCATGGGTCTCTCCCTCTGAAATAGTTCCCTCTTGTTCACAAACCTTTAGTCCTCCCTTTTTAGTCTTTTGGTTTCTTGATGTACCATAACCTTCATTATCTTATTTTTCATTCTCTTTCTATTTACCAATTTTGATTTGGTACCCCTTGGGATTTTTTTTTGTGAGTTACCTTATAAGACCACAGATAAGACTTGACATCCCTCATAAAACCACCATATTTTACTTATTTTTCTTCTCTTGTTTCTACTTGCCAATGCTATTTTGATATCCTTTGGGTTTTTATTTTGTGAGTTACTTTGTAAGAAATCTCCCACTTTGCTTTTATCATGCTTACTAGCACCCTCGTGGGTCTCTCTTTTATGAGTTACTTTGTAAGACCATAAATAGGACCCAACCCTCCTCATAAAATTACCATTCTTTTCATGTTCTTGATCCTTATTCTCAACTTTAGTATTTGCTTCTTTTTCTATATAGAATTTTCAAACAATCTATTCTAGCATGTTTTTCATTCACTTCCCTCTCTCTTATGATAAGGAATCACACCTTTTCTATCATTGTATCCCTCTTTGCCCTTTGTCACATTTTTTTACAATTTGAAGCAATTCAAATTGTTCCATGTGTCATTTCTCTTGATTTCCCCTTTCTTCCATCTCCTCATTGGATAAAATAAGGTTGAATTCAAGATAGCACTTTTATTTCACCTAGATTTATGAGACTCTTATACCCCATGTTCTTTGAAGTTTCTCTCTCTTTGCAACCTTATCCTAAGTTTTCAAATGAAATTAATCTTTAGCACCCATGTTTGGTCTTCCAAATTCGTATGGAGGAGGAACAAAAAAACCCATCAAAATAAAGTTAAAAGCCAAATCATTTGAACACAAAAGATAATGATATCTAAAAGGAAACATATAAATCTCAAAAGTCAAATTTACACCAAAAGATGTGATTACAAGCACATTTCCTTTCTCCAATCAAATTTCAAACTTTAGAGTCAGCTTCACATAGAGCCAAAGTCCTTTGGGGTGCAGTAGGCTAGTAGATTGGAATAGGGGAATTTAAATTTTTCTATGGTGCTACTTGATTTCTCATGTAAGTACCCAATCTTTGCAGTAGATCCATGATTCTATAAGGGGTCCTGAAAAATGGGGAACATGTTGTGGGGAGGTATGTCCATTTTAATTTTCATGCATATAGCCTTCATGGGATGATCTATATACTCCATTTTTTGACCTAAAAATTGTGTATCTAAGATAAGTTCTTCAGAGTCCCTAAGGTCGATAGTCCTCTTATTTTGACAAACCAAATTTGAGTGTCTTAACTTTGATAGAGTTTCTCTACTTTGCTTTTCCCTTCATTCTACCCTCCACCCATTTCATTTTCCCCCCTGGATAGACAAATTGTGATTCCAAATATATTTTCCCTCTTCTTTAAATTCCTTATTCTTCATTTCTTAAAATATGCTAGCACTACTTTATTTTAGTTTTATCTATCTTTAGATGCAAAACAACATGTTTGAGCAAATTTGGATCATATTCTTCACTTCATTTTACATTTACTAAACTTAATTTACTTTAATTTTTCCATTTATCATTATTTTAATTTTTGTTATTGTAGACACCTAGGTTTGCACCCTTTTTCCATTGTTATGTGAGATGTGGTTTGTTACTGCTCACTCATTAATGTTGTTTTCTCTTTTATACACCTTTTTTCATTATTGAGTGAGATGTGGATTATTACTGCTCACTCATCAATGTTATTTTACTATTTTGTTTTTATTTTTACCATTAATTTGTCTTGCTTATCATTCCTTTTTAAAATGTATCCTTGGTTTAAATTGGTGAATTTGCCTTTTCTTACTGGAGGTTTACTTGTTTGAGTTTTTCAGTCTTTAGTAGCCTTGGATTTTTGGTTACCCAATTTACTCTTATTTGACTTGGTCATTTTTTCTAACATAACACTTATCACATAGCTTGCTAAATTACCAAGTGTATCCCATCCACATAGCACCAGTTATCTTAGTTTTTCTTATGTTTGTTTGCTTTTGCTCCTTAGTTTTGTATTCCTGTGTTTGTCGAAAGCAGTCTCTACACCCTACACAATCAAAACTAAAAACACAACTGATAATCATCTCATGATAAAAGGTAAGTCAAGGTATGCATTACATTTAATTTTTAGTTATTTAATTTTTAGATTAGTTTCCCTTTTCAATCATTTAATTTTAGTTATTTTGTGCTTTTTAAAATACTGCAACTTTTTTTTGGCATCAACACTGTGTGTGTCCTTATATTCTTTCTTAAATCACCATCCCCTATTACACCTTAGTGACACATGATGAGATTTTATTAGGGCTTATGTATACACATAATATTTTTAACTTTGATCAAATATTAATGTTTTACATCTTACAGGAACCCATCATGACTCAATCTCTGAGTGCATGCCTTAAGGGGTGCACCAAGAAAGGGGTGGGCAGACCTTTGGTGCTTCACAAGATTGTTGTCCCTTATTGACACATTATTACCAATCCATTCATCTCCTAAAACCTTTCCCTAAACTCTTTCTCCTCCCTTGCATATTCCTCTAGTCTTTTCCTCTTTCTATTCTTCTTCTCCTTACTTGGTACCCTTTTGACCTGCTCAACAAACTAGGTCAACCTAGTTGACCTAGTGTAGTTTAGGGTCACTTTAGCTCTTTAGGTTTATTATCTTTTTGACTGACTTAGCACAGACTTTAGGCATTAGTCCAAAAATGTGCTAGGTTGATCAGGTTGACCTAGCACAGTCAACATGTCCAAATGATTTTTAGGTGAGATACTCCTATACATACGTGGTCATTTTGACCATTATTATGATATTAAATCAAGAGTTATTATTTGCTCACATTTATTTATAATCTAATCTTACACCATTATACTTAAGGAGTCTTACCTTAGGTTTATTATTTTGGAGAATCTAGTCTTATGGATAGGTTTTAGATGCTTTAGCCTAATAAAGTGATCCTTATAAACCACAACAACCTCTTATGAAGCCCCATTGGCCAAGGGAGAGATTGAATCATGATAGGTTCACATTCATGTAAGTATATTCTAACTTTGTTCACCTCTCTTTTAGTAGATAGAAGTAGCATAAGTATTGGCTTGAATAATGTTACTCTTTATATTATATGTATTAGGGTGTTACTCATACTTACTTTATTTAAAGTTTGCTATACATATTTGATTGCTTTGCATATAACCCCTCACATTGTGCCACAAACTTTGGTGCACACTATATTAGTTTACTTTCTTGTTATTAGAATAATTTAATCTCTTATTTATTTGAATAAGTGAAACATCAAATCATAGGACTCTTTTAGGGTTGTTTGATTGTGTTAGACTATAGGATTTCTAACCCTTCCTGGCATGATATATTGTGACAAGTGATACAAGTGATCCCCTAATCAGGTCTAGTGGATCCCTGCATTAGTCATGCTCCTGCTTAACAAGTGTATACCCAATTAGAAGTGTAGGTGTGATCTATCTTATCTGATCCAAGATTAATTCATGTGCATCATGCAATTTTGACTGCATACATTTAAATTTGATTATATTTGATCTTTTGATGAGTTTACTAACTTTATTACCATGAATCATTACAATCACAAAAACCTTAGAGGATGTAAATCTTTGCCATCATGCTCTTGTAGATTATAGATAGGTCTAAATCCATATATGACTATGGTTATGTGATAAGGTCTTGTACATATTATAGTAGTCCAAACACCTATATGACGTATAAGATTTCAAGGGGTTCAATATGTACAATTGGATATCTCAACTCAACCTCATTTACCAAATAACATGTCTACCTTCATAACTTGCCGATTTATTAAGAAAACCTCCTTGAGACTATATAGAAATAACCACATAGTTAGTTATAGGTTATAATAGGTTACAAATTTGATTTTTTAGTCTTGATTAGGATAATAATTTCATGGCTTAGTAGTCTACTTACCATAACTTGTTATCATAAGTCCATATGTGATATGATGCTCTATCAAGACTAGTTTGATCTCATTATCTTCAATCTTAGAATTCTACCTATATCGTTTGGGTTGTAGGTAGTCATCAAGGAGGGATATGATTGTATCTTGTCCTTAAATATCCCTTAGCTACTCTTTGACCTCATTAAAGTTCATATTATACTATAGACACTTTATACCATCATGAAGTTACACATTAACCACTATGTTTTTACACTCCTCATTTTGGAGAATGGACTGCCTGTTAGGGTTGAAGATGTATATCCATAGGGTGTATGACTATTGTATTATTTTGTAATTTTTTAACATGATCTCCTATTCATACATGATCTTGGTTCTCATAAAATTTCTTCTTGAGCATGCTACCTCCTTAAATACCATTGTGTTCTCATTCACTTGTATAAGCTTGGAGATAAGCTTTTAGCCTCATGGCTATAGGTTGTATTTATGATTGAAAACTAACTATGTTGTGATCTTGAATTCCATATTGATGTTATTGATCTCATTCAATTCATATTTCTATAAAAAACCTGTAAACTGCTAAAATAATACCACTTCCACTATTTAAAACCTGCTCTAAGAGGCCCTTAATTTGTTGTAGGTGACCTTTTTCAAGTAAACCTAACTATAGAAGTTTGTTAAGACACCCTCACATTTTGATTCTTGGTGGGTTCTTATTATTTGTCATTTGAAGCATCGTTTTGCACTAAAGATAAACATGAAACCTTCTCTATAACATTACATCCTTAACTTGCATGGACTAGCTTGACTATACCCTATGTGACTGTAGTTTATTTGTACAGACTATAAATAGGGTTGAAGGTGTTTAGAGCTTGAAAAAAGTGATAAGAGATGTAAACCTCCTAAAATTATGAAATAATATCAAGAATAAACCCTAATAATTCCTTAAAAAGTTCTATATCTTAAAGGTTTTTGAGAATTAGCCCACTTTCTTGAACGTGGCACTATCCTTAGGACTAGATGTAGGTTCCTTTCCCTCTTCTTAAGCCTTTCAAGGCTTCATTTTATTTTATACCCTATCTCTATATGCAATCTAAGATATCCTCATACTTTATAAGACTTTATGATGGCCAATTAGGCCTAATAGTCTATAAGAGTCCCTAAACTTGTCAAGTAGGCCTTCTTTGAGATAGGACATGCTTGTAAGTGGTTGTATGATGTCATCTTATATGAAAGGAGACTGAATTAGGCCTTAGATAGGTCATATAACATGAACTAGATCATTTCTTCTCTCCCTTGTATGGTTGATGAGGTCATTGGATAATGAACCTTTAAAAAGGCACTCTATCAAATTGTCTTGGCTTATAATCTCCATGGAAAGTCTCATGATCGTGGGTGCTTTGATAGCCTTTACACTTTCTTGTTTGAGTAACCATAATCAAGATGGACCTTATAATGTTTTGGCTTCTCCTTGATAGGGATTCATGGTGTGGAGATGGATGGAAGAGGTGATGACATGAATAGGGAATGGAAACCATGGATGGAAGGTTTAAAAGAAGCCAAACCATAGGGTATAGGTAGTGTATGATAATGAGATTGAAAGTGAATGAGATGAAGGTGAAATAGAGCAATGTGAACATGATAATGCTTATCTTGAAGAGTCATATACAAGCATAAACCTACCCTCCACTATATATATCAATTTGGAGGCTATTTCAGGAGGGTAAGAGGCTAAAAATAAAACATAGGTTTCTGCTAAAACCTTACAATGTGCTAAAAAAGCTTAAACAATACTAAACTAGGCTTTTTTGGTAATGATTGAGAGCATATGAATTGTATTTTGCTATTAAACTTGGATAACTTATGATAATTTTGCTTGGATAACACAAAAAACATGAATTAGACCCTACAAACATAAATTCAAGAAAACTTGATGCTGCCTTCTCTCTCCATGATCATATAATTCCTCTTTAAGCATGTAGACTGTATAATTAAACTCCTCTTGTCAAAGATCCTTTGTTTGACCCAAACACATTTGAAAAGTTCTTATATAATTTCATGGGAAGATATATTAGTCTCTTGAGAAGCTCCACAAATTGGAATTTTCTTGAAATGATGCCTTGATGAGGAGAAATAAAAAAAACTAGTTGCCCTCATTGATGAAAAACTACAAAAATTATCCTGACTTCAAATGGATGATTCATGAGGGATAAGAGAGAAATTATATAACCACTTGATCCATCAATAATCCCTATGAATCTACTTTCTTTTTGCATAATTTTAGCCCTGTACCTTCTCTCTCCAATTTGTACCATCAATAAACCTAAAAGTAGGTATCTATGTGCAAACTAGTAAAGTGCTTGGAGATGACTAGTTTTGGGCCTGTACTACATCCAATTGCCATGAAAATATTCATGGACCTCTATAATATTCTCCTCCTCATATTTCATGCTTCAACTATATATAATTTCATATGAATTCATACTTCTCTTGAAAAATGAATGAAATAAGCCTTTTCTTGGCTTTTATTGTTAACTCAAGTCTTTCAATTCCAATATAAGTGCATTAAGAAAAGTCCATAGGTATTTAACATGAAAAAAACTGACATAAATCTTTTCCATGCTTTTGGAATCCATATTTGGCATATGGGAGCTAGAAAAAGGCCCTTTTTGACTTAGATTTACATCAAATGACCTTTTCTAGTTATAAAATTTTATGCCAAAGTTTAAATCATATATATGAATATGGTAAAATGTATTTGACTCATTTTATGACCTTTTTTAATACTAATTTTAACATTTAAGGACAAAAATCTTCTTTTTAGGCTAAAATACTCAATTTTAGACTAGTTTGAATGGGTTCAATAGTTCTAGGAAAAGTTTTAGATTGTAAGGATTAGTATTTGGCCTTGATAGGCCAAATTACCAACATTATTGGTGACTCATAGGGGT
This sequence comes from Torreya grandis, assembly GCA_037957365.1. Lineage (NCBI taxonomy): Eukaryota > Viridiplantae > Streptophyta > Pinopsida > Cupressales > Taxaceae > Torreya > Torreya grandis. Next base: position 2,304,302 of record JARHVA010000646.1, read on the forward strand.
TGACGAGTCTATTGGTTAAAATAACTCACCAGATTTCACATGATAATGGAAAACTAAAACATAACAACTTTAACTTGATGACTCTCCTGACAGGCAAACAAACTCTTTTGGACTTTGTAATGCCTTTTGACTATGACAAAAACAATATTTAAGGGAAATAACAACTAAACTAGGAAGTAAAAACATATAACTAAGGAAAATTGTAAGTAGATTGCTACTTGTGCTATTCACTTATTAAAATAAAGCAAACCTAGAATAACTAACCTGAAGTAATAAGCTTCCCTCCATGGTCAAATGGAAAACTTTTTGGTCCACCATATAACCTTAAAGCATGATTTATTCCTTTTGATGGATTCTTCCTACATCTAGGAGCACTTGTATGTTCATGTCCTAATGATGATGCAGTTGGGCTTTCTACCTTCATTCTCAAGTACATAGATTGAAGATATGGATCCTAGACCCAATAATCCTCCTCCCATATTCTTATTTATTACATCAATAATGTTAATTTTGATTCATTCATGGAATGATCATGATTTGTCTCATTCTCATTCAATGATTGTATTAGAAACTCAGTTGGTATGCTTGGATTGGTGTCTTCATTGTGATCCATTTGAGGTAGTGGATTGTTAAGATCTTCAACTTCATGATAGGTGTTCAAACATGGATGTAATATGTCATTAATATTTTCTTGATAAATGAATAAAATAATATTCTTTATAGAACATTCCTCAATCTCTGTATGGTTTGGAGATGGACTATCAAACTTTGCATAAAAATCCTCCAAGTCATCCCAAAAGGCCATTTCATCATGATCAACTGAAAGGATATGAAATTCATTTGCATTATTACCATCTAAAATCTCTTAATCACACATTTCCAACCTTTTGGTGGAGACATATGAAGGTTCTTGATCTGCTGTACTTATTTCATCTTCATGTTTGATAAGGAATGACATCTCATCTATCCACTAAAGCTCTAACTCATCTTGCTTTGGGATCTTCAAAATAACTATTTCCCTGAAATTTTTCTTTATTTTATGTTTAGAAATAGAGTAAAATTTTAAATAAGGGTGAGGTTAGTAGAACCTGGATGTTGTTTATGCTTTATAATCTAGACAGTTGTAGATACTCCTCTTTGGCTTGGGAGGATGACCTGTAGATAAGAAATAGACTAGAAAATGGATGATTAGTTGGGTAGGTGGGTGGATTGTCCAAAAAAATAGATCTAAGAAGTACACAAATTCTTTGGAGGCTATCAATCTACCTTTTAAAATAAGTTAATGTTGATGAGGTTGTTGATAAGAGAGGTTGCATAGAATAATGAAAGTACTTGATCGAAAGAAAGAAATAATTTTCAAAAGAAATGCTTATTTTAACAAAATAACATTAAAGGTAAATGATGAACTATCAAAATATGGTTTAGGTATGGTCAGGTTATTGTTTCTAGTCTATATTATGACATAAGTAAAAAAAATAGGGTTTTGGTTGAGGTTGAGGGTTAATAAATGCTTGTTGTTATTTAGTCGCATAGTGACCATCAGTGATTAGGTTGAATGTCAATGGTTAGGGTGACCATCGATGGTTAGGGTAACCATTGATGGTTGAGGTAATCATCGATGGTTAGGGTGATCATTGATAGTCACTATGGGTTTGGATAGGTTATTAGTTCTGATTAGAATAGGTTATGGGTTGGTTATAGAAAGGTTTAGTGGGTTGTCAGAGGTTGGTTAATGGTCATGAGAGTAAGAGAGAGTCTCAAAGGTATCAATGGTAATGTTTTGGTAATCAAGTGTTTGGGAATGGTCAAAGAGGTCTGGTAGAAGAGGTATTGTGTGGAGTTGTAGAACTCTTAAAACTAAATAACTAGAACTTGAAACAATAATAATATACTTAGCTTGTGATTGATAGTTGGTGGCTTGAGTGAGTCCTAGAGTTGGGAAGATAGAAGAATACCTGCACAAGACTCTGATGATTAATTTCTCTTCTTAATTCTAGTTGTGTATCCTTTAGCTTCAACCTCTTCCTCTTCTTATAAGAAGGAAGAAGAGGTACAATAATGCATTAATAAGAGGTCTAACTTGCTATCTAATTTTAACTTCAACATGCATGGGTTTGCACATGAATTATAAAATCTAATTATAAAAAACCAAGCTAGAGTGATGGGTTAGTTAAGTGGTTTAGGTGGTAGAAACCTAAACATCGATGGTCAAGGTGACTATCGGTGGTCAGGGTAATCATCAATAGTCAAGGGTCAAAGGCTAGGTTAGGTCAAAAGGTGTGTTAGTCAATGGGTCATTCTAACTTGGGTTTGTAGTTAAAATGGGTACAGATGGTCCTTAGGGGGTATCGAGGTCATCTAGGGGTATTTTGATGTCTAGAACCATTCTGTACAGTTTTCTAGTGTCTACATTTTGCCCCTTTTTGTTATGTAGTTTGTATCAACAAGATGCAAAACAAAAATGGATTGTGAGTTGGAGATTAGGTTGTCCCGAGTATGAGAGGAGGTGTTCCCTCTTGAATTGGGAATCGATGAGGTGAAACAAAATTGAGTGAAGGTTTGATAATTAGGTAAGTTGGTGATGGAGTGGGTGATAGGTTGGGAATTGAAGCATAAACACGTACACAAAGTGTGATAAAAAGTATGATAACCAAGATCATGAATTAACTGGGTTGCCATAATTGGTAAAAATTAAGGTCAGTGCTAGAAGGATAAGTGACAAGTGGACTACATAACTGTATGTAGGGATGGTGGTTGGGAACACTCATAAATGCAAGTTTCCTAGGTAAGGTCTATGTTTTCATGGGTATCTAAGGTATGAAGTACTCCTAATAAAAACACAAATTGGTTTGGTGTAGTCATAGGTATTTAAGGTAGGAAGTGATCCCAAGAAGACACAAGTTGGTTAAGTGTGTGCAAGGTGTCATAGGCACCAAAAATTATTCAACTTGGCATTTATTATCAATGTGATCAAAAAGACCAAGGCAAGGTCACTATAAAAATATGCACTAGTTTGTGTCAAAATGGCCACTAGCGAGGTGACGTGGTTAGGGGTAAAGTTTGGTGGAGAAGGTCATCTCCAATGGTGGGTAGTTGTGGAGAATAAGGTGCTCTCTAATTTATTGTAATGTTGTTTGTTGGGTGTTGTTCAAATAGGTTACCCCATTTGGTGTACCCCTTGGTATGGGTAAAAAGGGACCCATTTTCTAGTGGAAGGGTGAAAAGTTGGTGGTTGGGGTTTCAATGACTCAAAAATGGAAGACACACATCTTCTCAAGTGGTCATGAAGGTATAAGGAGGGTGAAATGCTTTGGTTGGAAAAAGACCAAAATGGCAAGATGGGTGGGCTTAAGAACATAAGCCCCTTGCATGTATTGTATTGGTATTAGTTCATTAGTTAAAAGAAGTAACTTAATCATGTAGTGCCAAGTAAGCTCAAAATCCCTTGATTTGTAGATTGTAAAAAGAGAGATGAATGGTAGGTGAATGGATGGTAGTGTAACCTTCTCATGGGGATGGCTTGCCCCACCTTTGTAGGTGACCTAAGAACCATTATAGACAAATCCATGTTCTAACATTAGTGTAGACTAATCAATGTAGGAATTCTATGAATGTTATGTGAAAGTTAATGAAAGCTTTCTTGGGATTTGCTTTGCTTTTGACTTTTGACTTTGGGTCTATTGATGTTTCTATTTGATGGGTTTGAGAAGTTGATCAATGCTAGAAACTTCCAAGTGATTGCTTACTTGACAAATGTTTGGCTTAGCCATCCTTTAAGGGAGTGGTCTAAGCTTTGGATTTGTTTATGTTGATAGCTATCTTTCGACTGATCAATCTACCTTTTTAAGAAATTTTTGATAGTTTTGGGCATCTGTCCTTCAAGAGAGCAGTCTATAATGCTAGATATTTTTAACCTAAGTGATATTTAGCATCACAAATTGAATGTTATGTGGGTTTAGACATGGACTAGTATATATAGGCTTAAAGTCTCTCCTTTATGGAGGTAAAACCATAACACAAGAAGGTGAATTATGGGTGAAAGAGGTTTAAGTGACAATGACCATGGTGATTCATCTTATAAGGGATGAAAAGTATCCATGAGAATCATGCCATAGGTAGAGTCATGGTACATATGCTTAAGATTAGGCTAAGGTTGTGACAGATAATCACATGATTCTATTAATTGGTTACCCTTAAAATAAGGAGATAAGGTTGGATAAAAGTAAGGGATGAACTTAGCTTAGACACAAAATGACTAAGAACTTGGTTTAACAAAGGAATGGGATGTAAATGCAAAGCATTTAGGGGCTTAGGTTTTAGTATGCCCTAGATCCACACTTACATGTAAATGGTTTGAGCCAATCAGTAGAGAAGAGGTCCCCTAGCTACTTTTCAACACTTGATTAGACATGGAAAAGACTCTAGGTTGGATAGAGCAAACAAAGGCAAGGTTGGTTAGGTTATGTTAGTTGTTATACCTTGGTTAGATTGTAATGGTTATTAGTTTTCGGTTTGGTTAGGTAGATTTAGGTGTTGGTTTGGGTTATTGATAAAAGGTTGGTCAAGGTCAAGGTTAGGTGTAGGTTGAGGTAATAAAATACCAAGGGTTGGTTTGGTAATTTTATTAAGGTGAGGTTTGAGTTGATAAATGAATAAAGCCTCCTAGAGGGATAACTCTCCCAGTTTTCTCCTTCGATAGATGATTGACAAAACAAGAGGCAAGGTTGGTTAGGTGATGATAGTTAGTCTTTATGTTGGATTTTTAGGCTTGATGATTATTGGTAATGGTTTAATTTTTGGCTTAGGTTGGTTTGGTGATAGGCTAGGTGTAGGTTGAGGCATAAGTGCTAAGGGTTGGTTTGGTCATTAGTTAATGCTTGATTTATTGCTTAGTAAAAGATTTTGTAGGGATAATTCCCCCAAATTCTCTTTTCATGAAAGGTTGTGGTGGAAAAAGGCTCCAAGTGAAGATGTTGGTTAGTAAAGAGGTTTTAGGAAGGATGAATATGACATAATTTATATCCCAAGGGTTGTTAGTTATTATTTGTTAGTTTGGAGTTCAAGTTGTAGGTGGTGGTTCAGGTGGGATTTCCCTAATGGTGTTATGGTGAGGGAAACACTGTTGGGTTAGATTTGGGGTCTAGAAATGATGTTGGGAACATCATCTTGAAATAAAGGTGGGTTGGAAAAGAGTGTTAGATTATCCTAATGAGGGAGCTTTGGTGAAGTGTGGCTAGCTTGGAGAAAAGGATAGCCAAGATTTAAGAAATCTCTAATCAAGGGTTGATACTGGTTTATGTTGATAGATAAGTTGCTTATGGGTGGATTAAAATTTGGGTTGATCATGGTTGATTGATTTGGTATAGAGGTTGGTTTGATTGGTTGGGAGAGGTAAGATAGGTGGTTGATTTGGATTGTTTGTTGGGTTTGCTTGTTTGTTTGGTTTGTTTGGTAAGGTAAGGTGATAAAGATTTAACCCTATTCAAAAGGGAATTGAACCAAAGACAATGTCATTAAGTAGATGAAAACTAGCAGATTATAAAGGAATTGAATGGGTTTTATTTTAGTTGAGGTTGGGTTAAATTTAGTTATAGGCAAGGTGTTTTGAGTTTAGGTCAGCTCCATTAAAAGGGGAAGTGGAAGAGGTGGATTGGTTTCCTTAATGATGGTTTAAAAAGAAAGTTGAGAAGGCTCTTCTTGGTCAAAAAGAGGTTGTTTTAAGTTTGATTCTTCCTTAGTGATGATTTCAAGAAGAAGTTGAAAAGGGTGCACTTGGTTAACAAGTGGATTGGTTGGGGTTTTATGGTTTCCAGAGTTATAGGTGCACTAAAGACCAAATCTAATGAAGGGACCTCATTGTGTTTAGGGCTTTGATTAGGGGCTAGCACAATAATGGGTGAAAAAAGAGGTTTAATGATTGATTTATTGAATAAATTCAAGGTTAGATCAAGGGGAACATGAAGAATATCCTTTGGAACCTCCTTTTAATTGATAATGTTTTTGATGATCATCTTAAAGGACCCATATCTATCTACCACATGTCTATTTGTGCGATGATAGGTACAAAACTCATTCTCTATAAACCAAATGGGTTTTTGAAGATAAACATTAATGGGTTTGATTTGTGGAAGTCTAATGATATAAGCCCTTAAGAGTTTGTCAAGGATTGAGGCATATGATTCCCTCGGTGGGGTATACTGCCTAGGAAGAGTGTGTGCCAATGGCTCTTGAGGTTGCGAGCTAACTGGTTGCTTTGATAAAGTTGGTTGGTCAAATAAGTTGGATTGACTCAACAAGTTTGAGTTATTTGATGGGTTGGGTATGCTTGATAAGGTTGGTGGGTTGGACAAATTTGGTTGATAGTTATTGGTTTGATTTGGTGAAGTTGGTTGGTTTGATAAGATTGATGGGCTCAAAAGTTTGGTTGGTTTGATAAGGTAAATGAGGTAGGTTTGTTTGAGAGGTTGGGTAAGGTTGAGGTATTTGATAGATTTGACATGGTTGATATGGTGGGTAGGCTTACAAAGTTTGGTTGGTTCAATAGGGTCAGTTGATAGTTATTGGTTTGATTTGATGGGGTTAATAAGGTTGATAAGGGTAAAAAGGTGGGTATGATAGGTTGGCTTGATAGGTTTGATAATGTTGGTAAGGTAGGTTGGTTGGGTAGATTCAAAAAGATAGGTAAGATTGATAAATTAGGTTGGTTTGATAGGCTAAGGGCGATAAGATTGATTAGATAAGAAAGTTTGATTGATAATTATTGGTCAGATGGTTATTAGTTTGATTTGATGAGGGTGATAAATTAGGTTGATAGTGGTTGGTTTGGTAGTTGTTGGGTTGATGTTTGTGGGTGGTATGACTAGGGGGATAGACAAGGTCTTGGTTTTGAGATAAATAAGGATGCCGAAAAAGGGGTATAAGTGATTGATATGATGGTTGAGGTAGGTAATCAAAAGTTTGATATAGTTGAGGTAATTGATATGATAGTTGGGATAGGTAACCCAAAGATTGGTGAGGTTGAGATAGTTGAGGTGGGTTATGAAAAGGGTAAAATAAGGGTTGAAAGGTTATTAGTTAGTTGAGGCGATGATCAAGTGGTTGTTGAAAGGTTTTTAATTGGTTGTAGTTGAGGTTGAATTAATTACAGGAAAGGTTGGGTTGGTTGTAGGTGAGCTTAGGTTGGTTATAGGTGAGATTGGGTTGATGGTAGGTAAGGTTGGGTTGGTTGTGGGTGAGGTTGGGTTGCATCATGATGTAAGGTAATGTTCCAAGGCAAGAGGGTTGTCTTCTAGGAGTCTAAAAAAGTTAGGATATCCAGCCAAAAATTTAGATGGGCTCTCCATTGAACAAGGCAATGGAGATGAGGTGGATGAAGGCAAGGTGGTGGAAGATTTCCAAAGGGGGTTAGATTACACAAAACTCAAACAAAGAGAAGACAAGAAAAAGGTCAAGAAGATAAATCACACACTAAAAAGTATGTTAAGTCCTAAAGTTCTTTTTAGTCTCTTTTATCTTACACCTTAAGATTTTTAAGAAATTGTGTGACTCAACTTGGTTTATAGAGCAGGTATTAGAAAATAAGTCTATGGTTGGTTTTAATTAGTTTAGGCTCTCAAAGGGATCTATATTGGAAATTAGTACATGGGTTGATATTGGGGCCTACCCCCTCACTTCACACACCACAATGATAAGGGTGTTAGGTGCTTAGCTATTATATACCAATTTTTAGAGTTTATACTAAACTAGATAGATGAGTTGGTTCTCCCCTTGGTAATGACATCTAATTACGATAGTTAGGAAAGGTAAGGTGATGAAATCCTAATAGATCATTATGTCAAGTTATTAGATGTTTAGTTATGATGTGTGGTGATTTAGTTTAGTGTGTGTAACAAAAGTGATGCTACAATTGAATCACTTTACTTTAATTTAACTAAGTGAGCTAAAATTGCAATCAACCAATGTATGCAGTTGATTTTAAACCCAAAATTATTTTTGATTTCATTTATGAGAACATAATAGAGAGAGGAATATATATATGCAAAAAAAAGAAACCCAAGTAGAGACTCAAGGGTCCCATCGTGTGTGTCAGAATGTTTCAATAAAATTTTGCTCTATTTTCTATTTAGAAAGAGAGTAAAACTTGAAAGAAGGGTGAGGTTAGTATAACCTGGATGTGGTTTGTGATCTATAATCTAGATGGTTGTAGATGCTCCTCTTTGGATTGGGAGGATGGCCTACAGATAAGAAAAAAGACTAGAAAATGGTTGATTAGTTGGGTAGGTGGGTGGATTGCCTAGCAAGCTAGATCCAAAAAGTACACAACTTCCTTTAAGGCTATCAATCCACCTTTTAAAATAAGTTAATATTTATGAAGTTGATGATAAGAGAGGTTGCATATAATAATGAAAATAATTGATTAAAAGATATAAATACTTTTCAAAATAAATGTTTATTTTAATAAAATAACATTAAAGGTAAATGTTAAACTGTCAAAATATGGTTCAAGTATGGTCAGGTTGTTGTTTCTAGTCTGTATTGTGAAAAAGGTCAAGAAAATAGTGTTTTGGTTGAGGTTGAGGGTTGATAAATGCTTACTATTATTTAGTCATACAGTGATCATTGATGGTCAAGGTGACCATCGATGGTCAGTGTGATTGTCAGTAGTTGAGGTGACCATCGATAGTCAAGGTGACCATCAGTAGTCATTATGGGTTTAGACAGGTTATTAGTTTTGGATATAATAGGTTATGGGTTGGTTATAGAAAGGTTTAGTGGGTTGTCAGAGGTTGGTTGATAGTCATGAGAGAAAGAGGGAGCCTTAGAGGCATCAATATTAAAGGTTTGGTACTCAAGTGGTTGGGAATGGTCAAAGAGGTCTGGTAGAAGAGTTATTGTGTGGAATTGTAGAACTCTTGAAACTAAATAATTGAAACTTGAAATAAGAATAATATACTTAGCTTGTGGCTGATAGTTGGTGGCTTGAAGAAGTCTTAGAGTTGGGAAGCTAGATAATACCTGCACAAGACTTTGATGATTGATTGTTCTTCCTGATTCTAGATGTGGATCCTTTGGATTCCACCTCCTCCTTTTCTTATAGGAAGGAAAAAGAGGTGCAACAATGCATTAACAAGAGGTCTAACTTGTCTAATTTTAACTTTGACATCCATGAGTGTACACATGAATTAGATAATCTAATTATGAAAAATCAAGCTCGAGTGATGGGTCAATCAATTGGTTTAGGTAGTGAAAACCTGATCATCAATGGTCAAGGTGACTATCAATAGTCAAGGGTCAAAATATAGGCTGGGTTAGTCAGTGGGTCATTCTGACTTGGGGTTGTGATCGAAAGGGGTGTAGATGGTCCTTAAGAGGTACTAAGGTCATCTATGGGTATTTTGACATTTAAAACTGTTATGTGTAGTTTTATAGTGTCTACATAACATTACCTTCTTGAATCTCCAAGAAATTAGTGGTATCCTCAGATGAATCATCAACCTATTATCCTATTTTATCATCCAAATCTGCCATCTTAAACTCTTCAATTTCACTCAAAAACTCATGGGACAGCTATTACCAATGATCATCAACCTCAAGAATGTTCTCAATCTTAGCAATGAATTTATGTGAGTTCTCTTCATGGATGCCTTTTAGAGGAAGAGTTGTTTGTACTTGATCTTTATCGATTGTTTTAAGTTCTTGAAGAACCTCTTGCAACTCATCTTCTTTGGCATCATGAAAGACTAAATCATGCTTGTCCTTGTCAAGTGGTGTCCTAATAATGATTACTTCTTCTTCTTTAATTGAAACCTCTTTCTTATCTTCATGAACTTCATTCATCTCAGCTGAACTTTCTTGATTTACGTCACAAAAGAGAGGATCCTTCTCAAGAATTGGCATGGTAGATCCCTAAAAGTATTCAATAAGATGAGAAAGGTCTAAAGATGTTATTATAGATGCCTAATTTTGCTCATGGAGATGCTCCTCTTGGATCACCTTCACCTCTTTTCTCTACTGCACTATTTATTGAATGGCTTTCCATGAAGGAAAGGCCTTTGGATTTTAAGGAGAAAGGACTAGAGGATGAATGATTTCTTGCTTGCTCTTGACTTCAACTTCTTCATTTATGCTTAAAATTTATTCTTTATCCTTAGAATACTATATCTGATTCCAAGTCATGAAATTTGGTTTAGAAACTTTTGCTTCTATAATTGTTACAAGAATGGGTATGGAATAAGGAATTTGATATTGTGTTGCCTCTAAAACTACTATTGAATACTGAAGATGCTGATTTGCAAGCTCAATTTTCTTTGCTAGATTAGCCTCAAAATCATGGACCAAATGGTTAGAGATGTCTCCCTATAAAATTGAAGATGAAAGATCATATATGCTCTGTTGTGAAATTTAAATTTTAGGCTCTTCAAAATATACTTCTTTAGCCTTCTAAAGCCTCTCTTGGATAGAATTCCAGGTAGGAAAGCTAGGCAAGGTTTGGATTGAATTTTGAAGGCTATGATATACATTGGTTTGACATTCATGAAGAGAGAGGGGAGATCTATGGGAACATACTACTAATTTTGATGACCCTTGTGTTTTTCATAAACCACTAACCTCTCTTCAATGCTTACAATTAGACCACCTATGTCTAGGATATCAACACTGAACTTTGAATGACCTTGCCTTATAAAAATTGCACATACCTCTTTAGCCTAATAAAAATTAGCTATCATGTTCTAAATTTCATGCTTGGTGATCTCTTATCCCTAGCTCCTTTGATTGTTTATGCTTATCATCAATTTATCATAGCCAAACAATGTTTAATTGAAGCTTGAGATGTATTGTTTTGGGACTTGACTGGGCTGGTTAGGAAGATAATAAGATTCATGAGAGTTTTTATAATACTGGTATGAGCTTTCATACTACTGATAAGGCTCTGAATATGGTTGGTGAGGCTCATCATAAAGCTGGTATAGGTCATGAGGATCACTCTAGATCTATTGATAAGGAGAAGAATGATAGAATTATTCTATATAGGATACCTTAACCTAAAAAATCATGAAGCTAACAAAAATTATAAACACAAATATGCCTTTTACCTTAAAATAAGGACTGTAAGAGCACTTGAAACTAGCTCTAAAGATGAATATGCTACAAATTATACTCTAATGGTTAAATTTGTGTCCCGTTAGGTGTGCTAGAATTGTTAGCAACCTAGATAAAACCTACTTGAAGGCTAATAGATATCTCTAAAACTCCTTCACACCTAGACTAACATTAGAATGATCTAAGGTGTGGGACACCTGAACTCAGACTAGACCTCTAGTTTTGATGAGGCTAGCTCTTCTGATGTATCACTTATGCTCTACTTACTAAACTACTACTTTTGGGAGAAAAAGGGTTAGAGAGATAATGAAATGGAAATCTAATTCTACTATTGGTGATACACCTATATTTCTAGTTCATCCACTCTATTTAAGCTCTTAAAACACTGATAAGATAAGCAAAGACTAAATCTACAAATCCAAATGACTCTTATGCATCAGTATTTCATATAAAGGTTTTATCAGGTGATCAGAGCATGGGGAAATGATGGAATAGTCTTGATTTAAGGCACTAATTATTCCTTTATATCCACTGTTAGCTCAGTCAAATGACATTAAACATTAAACATGACCTGCATAAGTTAGTATATTAGTAGCTAGGTGAGATCAAGACCGTATAAGGGAGAAAATACTACCACATGTTCAAATCATCTAAAATAAAACACTATACCAAAACATGGAGATATGAAAATAGTCATTTTATTATCTTAGAAGGTTACAAAACTCAATCTTGGCAGAGTTGAATCATGCCCAAAAGAGGGATCTCAAAAATGGCTTAAAATCCTGAATATATAGCAAATAGTAAAAGCTATAGCCAATGTGGCATAAAGGAGATAAGGATTGGTTAATTTGAGTTAACTCAAGACAAAAATCCTTTTTTTAATAATAAAAAATAGTCTCTAAGAATTATCTTCATGTTGAAATCTTTGCATGGTCTTCACTTTAACATTAAAATGAAGATGGTGGGCCATTTGATTTGTTGTTGAAGCTTTCTTGCATGATTTCTATTCCAATATTTGGTGATTAACTCCACTTGAAGTGAGTTGAAGTTGAATATAAGTCATCATTTACATGAAAACTTGAAAGATGCATGAGGTTGGTCAAGTAGTCAACTGAAGTGATGATTGGTTTTTAATGACTAGTTAACTCAACTTGAACTCATTTTACATGAAATGGAATTTGAGAATTTAAAGTGTATGATATATCCTCTTTAAAAATAGATAAGTTGCATGGAATATCTATGTCAGTTCCTTGATATTCTTTCAATTCCAACTTCTTCTTTGATATTTAATTAAATAGGCCTACTAGGCCAATTAGGTCTAGTAGCCTACTTTGGAACTTGAAATCCATTAGAACCTACAAGAAAACTATGAATCCTAAAAATACAATGAGTGTTGGACCTGTAACAACACCTCACACTATGAAATAGGTGTTCTTGATGAAGAAACTCTTGCCATTCAATCATCATGGTTGACTAGGTCAATTCGGCCTCATTTTACTGTAAAGTGGCTATTTTTAAGGAGATGGTAGAGGTACTCCCAAGAAAATTTATAACTAAATTATGATTTTAGGGTGAATAAAAAGTCTCAAGCTTCAATCTCCATGAATTAGATTTCATGTAAACTACCTTGTACCTCATTTTTCATGTTTTTTTCTCTAAAAAACTTGATTTATGCCTTAATCCACATAGATCCTATAAAAAATTGGAATTAATGGGATCCTCTCTAATTTTATTTGATTTTTAAAGAGTTTTTAGGTTTATCCATGAGGTTTTAATGGAAATAAAATCAAGTTTTCTCAAAACTAATCACTATGGGGGTTTGGGAGGGTTTTAGCGTTGAATCTTCGTAATGATGATTCATGAAGCACATACCTCCAAATCAAAAATTTTTCCTATGAATGTTTAGTATACATACCCCTTCAAAATCCTTTAAAATTTTGGGTTTCCATGCAAAATATATGAGAATATATCATGTGAAAGAAAGTTGCCTGTAGGGTTTGTAAGCATTCTAGATATGCTTACACTCTTAGTGAATGTTCATAAATACCATCCATTAAAATAACATAAATTATCAATTAATAATAATTAAATATGGGTCCTAAAATCATTCTAAGAGCGTTTGGCCAAAATCTTCACTTGGTGAAAGATACGAGCATTTGATCAGGTGGCTTGAATGGGTGTCTAGAACTGTAGAATTCAAATTTCTTGATTGGAATAAAAATAATTCCTTGAATGATTCTCCTTTATTTAAAACATCATCAAGGGAATTTTACCATGTCATTAAATCATTTTGTAGGTGTCATCTTGATTGATAGGTCAAAAATGCCTTTTGGAGCTATAGGCTTGCTTGTTTGATTTATGGTTTGCATATTAATTTGAGTTTCAAAACTCTTTAAAGGTATTAATAAGATTAAAAAACATCATACATGCTTATCAAACTTTATATTTAACTTTAAACCCTTTGACACACCTTAAACTTGTCAAGAGGCTTGCCTACACCAAAAGTGATTGTCAAAGGACATGTTGATGACTGTGCTAAAAAATTAAGGTTATCTACTTGTAATTTGACCTTTCCAACAACAAAGATAGTTATAAAAACTTATTAAAACCTTCTCCACCAAGTTTCAAACTTAGATTGTGCATATTTTTGCCTATAGGTGGATTTTCTTATCATTTAGTAGTAGGTTACATACCTGTTTGGTCTTAAGAATAAGTTTTACTCATTTTTAACTTGGTCTGCACCTAATAATGATGAACATACATTTAAAATATCATGAAATTTCCCCATGAAGTGATCTCATTCACCATTTATTAGTCTTCAACCTCTATCTCTTCTATTTCAAACCTTAACTCTTAAGAAGCCTACTTAGGTTGTACCAATAGTCTAATAGGTGTGTACTTTGAGGTGAAGAAGTGTTTTGTGACATCTCATCACGAATTTGTGTTTGAGACATCCACTTAAACCACTTAAAAACCTTGACTCTCATGCTCCCTATTGATCCTAAACTCCTCAAAACATGTTCTCAAGTTTCATACATAGTCTTATTCCATACCATTTAATGTGTACCCTCACTTCATGCTCAAACATTTCGTTAGTTTTATTGAGAATTTTGGGAGATTTTACATTTGATAATTTGAATATGCATGAGGATGTATATATATGTCCATCTTGTCTTGAGGGAATCTTGAGTTTACATTTGCTATGATTATGAGAAGAACTTGTTTTTTAGTATGGCTGTAGGTGCAATTCATGAAGTGGATGGCTATAGGGTAGTGTTTGGAGCCTCCCCTATCATGTTCTTGATTATTTGACATTATTTTTTCTCTTTAACAACCTTTTGAACATCAATCTTATCTAAATACCACTATGTTTAAACAATCCTTACCAACTTGAATATAGGCCTACTTTAAAGTATGGCTGTAGGTGTTCTAGAAAAGGAATACAGACAATGTCATCTTTATATTGAACCCTATACCATAAAATAAACTTGATACTATTTGAATATTCTCCTCAAAACATAGACTAGACATTAACTTCACTTAATCCTTGTAACATACTTGAAGAACAAAACTCTATCATGGACTGCTATGCCTAAAACCTCCTTCTATGTGACTGTACGTGATAGAGTGTTGACCTTAGTTGTGTGACTATCTTGGATTTCACCTCTTTCATGACCTCTTAGTCTCATTTCATCTAGTGAACTCTTGTCCTTGTTCATGATCAAGAAAATAACTATATACCACTATGTTCCTATCTTCCCTTACCAACATGAAGGTAAGTTGCCCTTAAGTGGCTGTAGGTGTAGGTCTCAGGTGAACTTGACTATAGTAGTATTATTTAGCCATTATTCATAATTTATGTTGATATCTTCATCATTATCCATTTGTTTCACTAACTTGAATCATGAAACTTATCCTTATGCTTTAGATCTCATTCTTTTCCATGTTTAAAAACTTGACTACTTATGAGACTGTAGGCATGCTTTGAATTAACCATTGAATGAGTGCCTGGGTGTTTAGAGTTGATCATATTTTATCTTTTGATGAGTTCACTAAATTTTTTCCCATGAATCATTACAATCATGAAAACCTTAGAGGATGAAAAATCTTTGCCATCATGCTCTTGTAGGTTGGAGACAGGTCTAAGTCCTTATATGACTGTATGGTGATGTGAGTAGGTCTTGAATGAATTGTAGTAGTCTAAACACCTATATGAAGTATAAGCTTTGAAGGGGTTTAATATGTACAATTGGATATCTGAACTCAACCTCATTTACCATACAACCTGTCTATCTTCATAACTTGATTTCTTAGGAAAACCTCCTTGAGACTGTGTAGAAACACCCATATAACTAATTGTAGGTTACAGTAGGTTACAAATATGATTTTGTAGTCTTTCTTGAGACAATAATTTCATGTCCTAGTAGTATACTTACCATGACTTGTTATCGTAAGTCCATATGTGATATGATTCTTTATCAAGACTATTCTAATCTCATTATCTTCATTCTTGGAGTTTTGCTTGTATTACTAGGGATGTTGGTAGTCATCAATGAGGGATATGACTGTATCTTGTCCTTGAAACTCCCTTATATACTCTTTGACCTCATTAAAGTTCATCTTTTGCTATGGACACTTTATACCATTATAAAGTTCCATATGAACCATTATGTTTGTACACTCCTCATTTTGGAGAAAGGCCTGACTATTAGGGCTAAAGATGTATATCTAGAGGGTATATGACTATAGCATTATTTTAAGAACTTTAAACATGATCTTTGATTTACATATCATCTTGGTTAGCATGAAAGTTCTTCTTGAGCATGCTACCTCCTTAGAGACCCCTATGGTCTCATTCACTTGCATAAGCCTGGAGATAGGATTTTAACCTTATGTATGTAGGTTGTATTTTTAATTGAAAACTAACAATGTTGTGCTCTTGACTACCATCTTGATGTTCTTGATCTCATTCAATTCATCTTGCCACAAGAAACCTCTAAACTGCCAAAATAGTACCACTTCCACTATTTAGAACATGTTGACTTATACTTCATACTCTAAGAGGCCCTTAATCTGCTATAGGTGACCTTTTTCAGGTAAACCTGATTGTATAAGTTTGTTAAGACACCCTTACATTATGATTATTTATGGGTTATTATTCCTTATCATTTAAAACATCCTTTTTCATTGAAAAAACATGAAACCTTCTCTATAACATTGCATCCTCTACTTGCATGGACAAGCTCGACTATACCCTATGTGACTGTAGTTGCTTTGTATAGACTATGAATAGTGTTGAAGTTGTTTGGATCTTACAAAAAGTGACAAGAAGTGTAAACCTCCTCAACTTGTCAAATAGTATCAAGAACAAACCCTATAACTTCCTTGAAAAGTTATGTATCTTTAAGGTTTTTGAGAATTATCCCACTTTCTTGACTGTGGCACTATCTTTAGGACTGGCTATAGGTTCCTTTCCCTCTTCTTAATCCCTTAAAGGCTTCATTTTATTTTATACCCTATCTCTATATGCATTCTATTCAATCCTCATGCTTTATAAGACTCTATGATGGTCAATTAGGCCTATTAGCCTAAAAGAGTCCTTAAACTTGTCAAGTAAGCCTTCCTTAAGATAAGACAGGCTTGTAGGTGGTTATATGATGTCATCTTGTATAGAAAGAGACTGAGTTAGGCCTTGGAGAGGTCATCAAACATGAACTAGATCATTGCTTCTCTCACTTGTATGGTTGAGGAGGCCATTTGAGAATGAACCTTAAAAAAGTCACTCTCTCAAACTATCTTGGCTTATAATCTCCATGGAAAGGTTCATGATTGTGGATCTCATGACTCTGGGTACTTTTCTAGCCTATACACTTTCTTTTTTGAGTAACCATAACCAAGATGGACCTTATAATGCTTTGGTTTCTCCTTAATATGGTTTGGAGATGGATGGAAGGGGTGATGACATGAATGGGGAATGAAAACCATGGATGAAAGGTGTAAAAGAAGCCAAACCATAGGGTACAGGTAGTGTATGATAGTGAGATTGAAAATGAATGAGATGAAGGTGAAACAAAGCAATGTGAGCATGAAAAGGGTTAGCTTAAAGAGTCACATACAAGAATATACCTAGCCTTCACTAAATATATCAATTTGGAGGCTATTAGAGGAGGACAAGAGGTTGAAAATGAAACATAGGTTTCTACTAAAACCTTGAAATGTGATAAAATACCTTAAACAATGCTAAACTGAGCTTTCTTGGTAATGTTTGAGAGCATATGAATGGTATTTTTCTATGAAACTTGGATAAATTTTAAGAATTTTTCTTGGAGAATACAAAAAACATTAAGGAAACCCTACAAACACAAATTCAAGAAAACTTGATGCTGTCTTCTCTCTCCATGACTGTACAATTCCTCTTTAAGCATGTAGACTACATAATTAAACTCTTCTTGTCAAAGATCCTTTGTTTGACCCCAAAACATGTGAGAATGACATGGATAATGTCATGGTAAGTTAGATTAGGTTCTTTATAAGCTCTATAAATTGGAAGTTTCTTGAAATGATGCCCTGGTGAGGAGATATTGAAGAAAATCAGTTGCCCTCATGGATGCAAAATTGTAAAAATAATCTTGACTTAAAATGGATTATTCATGAGGGAGAAGAGATAAATTACATAACCAATTTCTACATTATGAATCCCTTTGATACTTTATTTGCCCAAAATTTTGAACCTATACCTTCTCTTTCCAATCCATACCATCAACAAACCTGAAAGTAGGTCTCTATGTGCAAACTAGCAAAGTGCCTCGAGATATTAGTTTTGGGCTTGTATTACATCCAATTACCATGAAATTCTTCATGGACCTATGTACTATCTTCCTCCTCATATTTCATACTTTAGCTATACAGAATTTTGTACAGATCCATACTTCTCCTTGAAAAATGAATGAAATAAGCCTTTTCTTGGCTTTTATTGTTAACTCAAGTCTTTCAATGCCAATATAAGTACATGGATAAGAGTCCAAGAGTCTTTAACATGAAAAAATCATGAAATAAATATTTTCCATGCTTTTCGAAGCCATATTTGGCATGTAAGAGCTGAAAATAGATCCTTTTTGACTTAGATTTGCATTAAATGACCTTTTCAAGTTATAAAACTTTATGACGAAGGATAAGTTAGATATATGGATATGGTAAAATGTATTTAACTCATTTTATTACCTTTTTTAATACTAATTTTGTCATTTAAGGACCAAAATCTTCCTTTTTAGGTCAAAATACTAAATTTTAGACTAGTTTAAATGGGCTCAATAGTACCAGGTAAACTTTTGGATTGTATGGGTTGGTATTTGGCCTTGATAGACCAAGTTACCAATAGTAGGTTGAAAATATTTAGAGTCATCCCTAGGTTCCTCCAAAACTACACATGAGTCTTCATCATATTCGTCATCCTCATTAACACCTTCAATGTAAAACAACTTCTTTTTAGCACAATGATGTCCTTTGCTCCATTTATTATCATAGCCAAAATACAAACCTTTTTCATGCTTCTCCTTAATTTTTTGAGGGCTCAATCAATGAGGATGAGGAAATAATGGTTTTGGGAAAGTACATTCATGAAAATTAGTGAAAGGCATTCATTTGAGTAGCTCTTTTTACTATGCCATGTGTGCCCTTGGGATGGCTTTAGATATTAAACTAGGACTAAACATGTGAACTTACAATTGGATGTTTCCTTGAGGCCACTTAAAAATAGGTCAACTAGATTTTCCTCAGTGCTGTCTACCATATGTAAGGATAGATTCTAAAAGTGAGGAATATATTCATTTATAGTCCTTATTTGGCACAGTTTGGATAGCTAGTTGAAGTAGTTTTCTAAGACATTGTTATATTAGTGGAGATATAACTCTTCATAAAATATAGACTAGGAAACTAAGAGACCCTTATTTTTATTTTGAGCAAAAAACCATAAATACAAAATGAACTACTCAGGTTTTAGATAGAGAGAGGCCATAACCACCTTTTGTGAACATGGAGTCTGATGTAGATAAAATAAGTTTTTATTTTGAGTGATCCATGTGAGTGGATCATTACCATAAAACTTATACAGATCCAATTTTTATAACATTAACTTATGACCAAGATTGACATTTTGATTATGTAGAGGAGGAGAACCAAACTAGAGTGATGGAGGGTTATTTTATAATAGATGAGCTATAAAGTTGGCCAATTACCTAGTTATTTATTGTAGTTAATCCTATAATCCATTCAGGTTCCCTCTCATCCCTGTGATGTCCCATTTAATCACATTGAGATCATATTTATGCACCATGCCATGCAACTCTAACTAAAGTCATTGAACTACCTTCAAAATACATAGATCAAAAGTTACAGATTCCATGTCATCCTTGTGAGGAGTTTTGGGTGTTTTTTTCCATTTTCTATGTCTAAAATTGTAAGGACCGTCTATACATAAACTCTAGGAGGGTTTTAACCTCAAAAAAAGTGTGTCAATAGATAAGACTATTATAATCACCTCATCGAGATGAATCCAATGAGTGTTAATTTGTGCAAGGGTGAAAGTTTTTGGCTCAATAAAGTGTCGATAGAATACACCATTGTAATAATCTCATAGAGAGGAATCCAATGACTACTAATTTGTATAAGGTTAAAAATTTTCCTTTCTTTTACTATTTTTTTCAAAAAATTTCTCTGAATAATCCTATAGTGATGAAAAATTTAAATTATTCTTGGATTACAGGTTATGTTTTTTTGATCCTTCAACTTGTAATAGACACGCAAGACTAGATCTAGAAAAAAACACCACTACACAAAATTTCCCAAATCAAAGCTTTAATACAACTTATAATGAAACTAATTAGATGTTCACACAATAGAATAATATATCATGAAACTGAGCATAGAAATAATATATTCACATAATAATTAATAAAAGAGCAGAATGCTTTATAAATATAATTGACCCACTTCAAGGGGACAACCTCCACAATAATATAATAAGATCAAAATTCACAATTTGATCATAATAGACTAACCGCTACCTCCTATATATAATATACTTAGTCATGGTTATTCCATAGGCCAACCATGCTTAGAACATCAAGAAATGAAATAAGATAATATGATGGTATGTAAACCACAAGTCAACCACACATATCCCTATATACACTATAAGTGAAAGGTATACAAGTTATGCAACACCTCTTTTGAATCAATAACATAAGGTGACTTCATATAATTTTTTTCAATATTTGTAACCTTAGCTTGAAAAAGTTTAATAGTTTGGATAAAATTACACATTTTGATCATTAAGGTTTTAAGTTTGAGAAGTCACTAAAAGAAGTATACCCATAGTTTGAGTTGATATAGTCACTAAAACTAGTAACTAGGTTGAAGTACCAATGTTTCCCATGGAGGATGTAACAATAGTAGAATTTGTTTTAGGGAACAAAGGTGTAGACACATAACCCATGCCCCCATTAGAATTATGAAGTGATGATGTGATCAATGGAAGAGTGATTGATAGGAAATAATTGTAGTGCTACCTAAAGGTTCACCATCTATTGAGTTTATTTCTATCTTTAGTTCCACATTACTAAGTATTAGTCATGCACCTAGAGGAATGGAGAATCCAACACACTAGCATTGCAACATATCATATGAGTGACCTCACGCACTCACCCAAGGCACACTGCCTAGACTGGTTCTCATTGGTTCTATCACACGATGGTGGATGAACAAATTTTAGGTGCTTGAGTTAACATAATTAATAATTGTTATTAGAATCATCATTTTAGAGTTATCCATTTAATACACTCACATAGTGTAAGTACTCTATTATCATAAACAAAAATTAACATAAAATAGATTCATCATATCAAGATTTATAGAATATTAGTTATATTAATTAATTTGATTATATTACAAAATTACTTCAATCAGTACACATTCTCTAGATCTCTATCCTGACAGTAATAATACATCTATATTCAACAACTCTATCTAATCAAATCCAAAAGGGATATTTATACATAATCAAACCTCTTCTTAGGTTACATCATTAATACATTAAATATGAGAAGCTAAAGACCATTTCAAATAAAGAATTCAAGGTGAGCCATTATAATTATGTTCTTGTTGAACTGGGCCCAACAACCCCTATATAATCTAATTATGCTAGATATTAATGTTCGTGTTTCTCCTCCTCTATGAGTTGATGATAAATTCATGCTCCCATTAATCTTAGATACTTCCACAAAATGCTTTGTAACTACCTCCACTTCTTGTACCCTTGTCTTATTCTTGTGTTTCTCTAAGTCCTATGTTTTATGATCTTTATTATTTATTTATTTATTTATCTTTCACAACACCCATCCATGCCAAGGTCTTCCACACTATTATCCCTTATTTATCTCTTCCACGCCATTCTCTCCTACATGGTGGTATTTAATGATTATTCTATGCCCTTGTATATTTGTGCTTATGTTTCCAAAAATACTTGAAATATATTATAAAATTTGGGTCTAATAGTACCTCAGACTAAATTGATAGTCTATTCCAAACTATGCTACAGTTTCCTAAATTGATAAAAATGTGGGATCTACCTCTTGGACTTTATACTTGATCTCATCCCAATGGTTGAAGGCTATTTGAATATTAGAAGTAATAACTTACACTTCACCCTTCAATCATTTCATGTACCCATGATGTTCTAAAAAATTATCTGCTTGAGTTGTCAAAGTCTCAAGCTAAGTGGTTATGACTTTGTCAGTGTCCTCAAGTGCACTGACCTTTATTAAAAATTGTCCTAGAAGCACTAAGAAATTAGAATTCAACTAATATTAATGGGTACTTATTTGTTTTCCTAGCTCCTCAATGTCCTAGAATATTTGCACATATTAAGCCTTATCTTTAATGCTTAGAGTGTTCTCAACTAATTAATGGCACTATTATTCCTCACACAGTAATCATGCTTCTAAAATTTTATTGGGTGATGCTAAGTTAAAAAAACACATCAATGATGGGAATAGTGGTGTTCAGTTTATTTAATAATTCATGGTATACATCCATGGCCTCGTTGAACTTGATGATGTTAAGGTGTGGAGCTAAAAGCTTCACGGATGAGCAAATGCAAAGTTGCAGGATTTACACAGTCACCAACATCAGTCAGGGATCGACTAGAGGCTATCGATGTCGATTATGGATCGACCGATGTCGGTCATGTGCAGAATGACAGGGAACGATGTCGATCACCTGTGCGTTCCAGAATTCTATTTTTGTGGGATGAACAAATTGTTTGCATGATAAGTTATACTGTTAGTATTAAGTTCGCATTTCTATTTTAGGCAGGACTGATTTGAACCCTAGATTAAAGAGGTATATCTAACAGTGGAGAATGCATAGCTCATGATCCCTCATCTTATATAATAGGGATAGATCTTCATAGCTTGTATTGGATGATGTAACAAACAATTCAAGTAGCTGAATTATGTTTGTAATTGTGAGAGAGAACTCTTGAGGGAAAGAGATCTGTACATCTGAGAGGTGTGGAAGAAAGAGAGATTTCTTCATTGTATTTCCTTCTGAGAAGATTTTAATACAAGTTTTCATTGTTTCTTGTATCTCTTGTTCTTTGCTGATTCTAGTTTCTAGTTACTTATTACTTCTGATTAATTTCGTGTTTAGTTGCTTGCACAACAGTAATCAATTGTTATTGTTACGATCTTGACACATGATAGCCCATAATTTCTCCTATTTAGGATCCACCATGTTTTTATATTTTTTAAATAAAGGTTCATGATGATCTCCAATTTATTGATTGCTTTACCAGTAATGGGAATTCCATCTATAAGTTCTAGTTCACTTCTCAAAATTATTTAGAAAAGGCCCAACATCCTAAGCTTAGCCACTTTGATTGCATCTAGTTGCCATTTCTTCTTCAAACTTGTGTATTTATTTCATGCTCTTATTGATATAGTCCTATGACCTCCTAATGTTTGTTTCGAATCTAGCACATGTCTTCACTATTGATAATGTTTTGCCTAGAAACCTCAAGTGTAAACTTGATGAGGGCTTCACCTACTTGTTCTAGAGATCAATTCATAAGACTTACCTAAAGTGTGTTTGAAATATCATCCACCTCTAGGCTTATGTTAGTGTTTTCCCTTTTAAGCTCAAACCATTATTCATCATGATATAATTCTATTACAAAATACATTTCATGTTGAGTTTGTTCTGTGGACTCATGCTTAAGGAAATAACCCCATAAATACAATTGTTTGTATGATGTGTCTTATTAAAATGTGATTTGAATAAAAAGCTCATGATTTGTCTATTGTTATTACTCTACCTCCTCCATAAGTTCCTTTCCATTTTGGGGGTTATGATCTAGATCAATAATTTTAAGACTCTTTTCCTATTGATCTCTGGTACTAGTGTTAAGTTACTCTATGCTAGGGCCTTCCCCTCTTTCTAATTCTTTAGGCTTTGGATTCTCAATGTCCATTTACTACTCATCAATAGGTTATTCTTCACTGGGCTCAATAGGTTTTTCTTTGTTGGGCTCGAGAGTGGGTTCCTTTATAGGTTGTGCATCTAGAGACACCTCACCTATGTCTAGAATAAACAATTGGGGTATTTATTTCTCAAGATCTACATAGGTATCTATTTGTGAAGTATCATCTTTCTATTCTACAGGTAGCCCTTGGTCTCTTATTGGTGATGGGGTTCACCTTTGTCATTTAGGCTCATACCTTGGTTGGTCCTCTCATGTCCTAATTGAGCTGGTGGCCTCTTCTCCATCATGCACACCCTTTACTCTATGTGTGCTTATGGTTAAGGGATGAACGATTCCTTTCCTACCTCTTGGCTTCTTGATATTTTATTTTGGGGCTTGAGCATATAGAAAACTACCCAGATTTGCCCTTGCATGACTATATTTTAGGGATTAAGATAAATTTTATTAGTCTCATGTCATTCTACATATGCATGCCTCAATGGATAAACATAAATATTATGAAGAGTATAGATATTAATGTCAATCTTGTTTACATCAATATTTATAGGGTATACATCCTTAATATGATTCATAGAGTCCATGAAATATCTAGCAGTGAATGCATAGGGTAGCTTGAACCATGATGAAAAGTTGTCAGTGCCTACCATCCATATTCACATGAGGGAGTAACTTTACAACAAATAAAACAAAGGTTCCTATCTATGTGGGCAACTCCTTGGGTATGCACCATTCATTTTTAAATACCTCCCTCATGCCATCAAACCAACCCTTCATCTTTGATTTGTAGGAGGGTGAGATGGTGTCATGACAAGTGAATTATTTGAACTATTTAGTTGGGGACTTATGCTTCGATGGATACACCCACTTTATCTCCTGATCAGTATACTCTAAGATACCAATTTCATCAAAAACTAGTAGAAGTAAAATTACGCCCCAAGGGAAATTATAGCTAGGTAGGTGACACACCTTCTCAATATCCTACACAATTTTATTGGTAAAGAACATGGATTAATTATACTTTTCTCCCTTGGCCATTTGGCAATAAACATAGAGGTGGGCCATATCCACATCCTTCCCACCAATCTATGCCTCCTAGTTTGGTCATGGCCAAGTACATGACCACTTGAATTGTGAGATCTATCAGGATTGTGATGTACATGGCATGACCTTCTTTTTTATATTAAAATGTCACCACCATTTTATTAATTTCCTCCCAATACTCAAGATTTATGCCAACATCAAATCTAGAATAAAGTAACCTCATTACTTTATTGATATACTCAGGGGTAATTATCATTCTAATCCTAATAAAGTAGAGGTAGTCTTCATGAATATAAAAAAATACAAAGGAAACTACCTCATGCAACTTTCCTAGACAAGGTATCTTGAAGAGTTAGATCACCCCCACATCCTCTAGTATGTTGTAGACTATTATATCATAAGTGATCTCATATTGGGAGTTTTGGCACTCCAAGTTCATTTCTAAGCTATCAATGATTGTAATTAAGGACTTGATAAGTGGAGACCTTAGACTCCCAATAATCTATGCATAGAATTGTCTTTGGGTATTACATTTCCTCAATCAAAACAAGAGAGGGTGGTGTTGTGGTAGCAACCTTCTTTCCTACGCATGCCATTTATTATGTCTTTTCACTAAAAGTCCCTTCTTTTATTTTTGTGGGGTCTATTCTTTGTGCATCATGTTCACTACATATTTATTCTTGGATATATATGGGACTTCATTCTTCCATGCCCTCATATTATTCTACTTTAGGAATGGCTAGTAATGGCTCTTTGCTCCTGTTAGACTTTCACTTTGGTTGTATCATCGATTGGGGTCCTCAAAGGTTAACGCATGACCGACTAACTCTTTTGAATGAATACATTTTGATGATTTTATCTCTAGACCTAAAATGTTTTGGATTCCTACTTTAATCTTCTCCAATGGTAGTTTTAACACCTACAACTTACAACTTTCTCACACCCATTCCTATGATCACTTTACCACTTATTTTGTTGAATGTTCTTCACCACAATCTCTACTTCATGTTTTATCATTGAATCATTATGTAATATCCTTATAATGTCAATTGTTTACATTTTATTTGAGATTTGTAATGGCTTATAATTTTTCAATAAAATTTTAAAAGGAAGGTCTCTCTATCTTTTATAGTCTACCCTATTTTTTTACATTAATTTCTCCACATTATTGTCCATCATTTCAACCAGTTAATGTTTAAAATGGAATGCCTTGGTGTCTATTTTACATGATTGCCATTAATATCACTCCATAATCAATAAATTCATTCCCCATCCTTTTTGAGTTATTACATCTTTCTTGAAGTGTATGACAACTGTAAAAATTCAAATTTCCTAGTTTATTCATGAGAAACTACCTTTTCTACTTCAACCCACTTTTATAATGATATTTAATTTTTATATCTTTATTATACTTACCTAGGTCTTGTGCCACTTCTTTCATGCATCGTGATACCTCTTATGCAAATCTTTTATGTTCCCTATTTTGTGCACCCCATTATCTTCTAAGCTATTCGATCTAGTACATTTCCCCCATCATTTCCTTCATGCGCCTCCTCTTGTGCACTCCTCTTGAACACTTCCTTTACTTGAGTAGTTTATCCATACTTAAAACCCACCCCATATTAAAATTTTTGCATGGTCCTCCATGTCATATCATAGTGCAATTCATGTCTATAAATAAATAGAGAGTGCAAAATACCAAAAGAGTATCAAAAAATTAAACTAATTAAAAAAGGGAGAGTAGTTAATGTGACACTTATTTTAAAAAGAAAAAAAATAATAGACTAACCTATTGGCATATTATTTATTCATGAAAGTGAATAATTACATAGAATGGTAGGGCCAAAGCTGACAACCATTTAAATGGCCTAGTAGGAATTGGCCATCTAATCTTTTCAATTTGTGAGTGGCCATTAGACAAATAACATGAATAATAAATGGATCATCCCAATGGATTTTTAGTTTACCTGAATGTCATGAAAACTTTGAATCATGGACTAGGACATGCATACGAAGATGAAAAACTTTGGTTTTGATATGTCGATCATGCCAGGCTTTCTATTTTTACTTCTCAACTCCTTGGTTCTAGTGTGAAAGGAAACGTGTTACATATAGATGAAGTAGAGAATTCAAGAGTGTGATTTTAGGGATTCCTCCTCATATAATTGGCCAATGCACATAATGCATAAAGAGGGAACAAGAAACTCTACTAGTAAAACTATTTTAGTGTCAAAGTCAAGATTGAGAGGATTATTCTTGAACAACCTTTTGTATGTGGTCAGATACACCCATAAGACTTCAAAAATTTGTTCATCCTAATCACTGTGATTGATGTAAAATCTTTGTTAGTGTGTGACCTAAGATATTATTGTATGCTTTAGCTATGTAATTACCTTGAGGGTGTCATGGCACGGTTTTATGGTACATAATGATGAATTTAGCCAAGAAGATGTGCATTGTCTCATTGATAAAGTGAGTGCCAGTATCACTTATTAAATTAACAGGGCATCCATACCTTGTGGTTATATTATACTATATAAATATAGTGGTGGTCATAGCAATACAATCATGTGAAGGTAATGCTTTAGTCCATTGTTTGAGATAATCTATGAAAATAATGATGTAACACCTATTAGTTTATCATGCAACCGGTTGAATGGTCCCAACAAAATCAATAGCCCATTTCTCAAATGGTTCATGAGTAAACATTTGATGAAGAGGCATAACATACCATTAGTTTGGTTTACTTATGCATTGATAGATATCACTTTGGTGTGTATAAGCTTTGGCATATTTAAACAAGGTGGGCCATCACAATCGAACTAGTAAAACCTTTCATGATGTTACATTACCAAACATAGTGTCCTTTTACGACACCCTCATGGAGTTATTGAAGGAATTTCATGCACTAATGCTACATTATGAATCTTCGTATTAATTCATCTTGGCCAAGTTTATACAGGTGTCCACAAATAAGCTAGAAAGGGGTAGTGTGCATAACTAGTTGCTTTTTCTCTTAGGTGGTAAGGTTATCTGGTGTGGAACCTATTATAAAAAAAACTACAATTTACTTTAATTATTTGGGCACGCAAGTAACTTGAAAAATATATACATCAGGTAAATCATCTTCTATTGTACATGACCATTCACCAGATTGAACATGTGAGAGATGGTTAGGTATAAAATTAACTTTGCCTAGTTTTATGACCATATAAAACTATAATTCCTAAAAAATAAAAATACATAAATAGGTGTGCCTATGCAATAATGGATTATTTACCAAATTCTTGAGTGATTTATGATCCAAATAGAAGACAAATTTGATTGCCAATAAGTATTGGCAAAACTTTTAAAGTGCATAAAACATCGACAAGACCTCACGATCAGTTGTGGAATAGTTATATTATAATATGTGAGATTTTAGCTTGAAAAATAAATAGGATGATCAAGGTTGGCCTCAATGGGTTGTGCCAATATAACACCTACTATGATTCCTGAAGCCTTGACATGTACATGAAATGGCTAATTCCAGTTTGGGAACTAGAGAATGGGTGTAGTCACCAATTTCTCTTTTAGGGTCTAAAATGCTTGGTAATGTTGAGTCATCCATAAAAATAGGCCATTGTGCTTGAGTAATTATTCCATTAGGGTACCTATGTTAGCATAACCTTGACTGGACTTCCTAAAGTAACCTATGTGACCTAAGAAGGTGTGGACTTTGTGTTGAGTGGTTCACACTGGGAGTTATATAATGACCATAATTTTAGTTGGATCCACCAAATAGTTCATCCTGACAAATAATATGTCCTAATAGAATCCAAAATGAGGTGGAAGAGATGTAATTTTTAGGTTCAAGGAGATATAAATCTACTTGCAATTTTTGAGCATGAGGCACAAATTATCACCGTGGTTGTGCATTAAACCATACACAATCTAGTCATCTAAGCACACATAAAGGAATTTGTGGATGAAATCCTTGAAAGATTCCACCTTAATGTGTGAGAGCATGGATGACACATTATTAAAGCCAAAAGATAGAATATTATATGTAAAATAACCCCATTCAATTGTAAATGTTATCTTTGCTTTGTCTTCGTCAATAATTTGGACTTGGTGATAGCCAAAAAAACCATCGGTGAATGTGTAGATCTTGCACCCAATAACACCTTCCAAAATTTTATCAGTGAAAGGAATTAGGAAAGGGTTCACTACACATAACTCATTGATAAGCCTATAGTCCACATAAATTTAAATGTGACCATCCTTTTTAATGCTAATCACCATGGGATTAACCTATTAAAATTAATCAATGTGAGTAATAAGTCCATCATGTAACACGCTATCGATTTCCTCTTTAACTTGAGTGCATAAATTTGGGTTCATCTGATGTGGTCATTTCCTCACTGATTAAGAAACTTCAACTAACTTTATGTGAATTAAACCCAATGATGGATTCACTCATTTCATTTTCATGCAATTGCTAGGAAAATATCTTGGCACTCATGCAACAATTTAAATATTTTGGTTATCTCAACATTAGACCAATAATTTCCTATAGTGGATAGTTTAGGTGCATCATTTGTTCCAATTTTATACTAATTTTTTTGGAGTGGTAAAAAATATGATTTATACTTAGATTGCATCTTTTCTCTGACATCACATGCCTCACACTTTGTATGTAGATTTAAGTGGTCAAATGATGGCTCTAGTTGATCAAAATTGGTACCCTCATCAACTTGGTACACAACCTTTTGTTTACCCTTTTGGATCTATTCCTGATGGTCATATTTGGATTAAAAGTTCAATTCTAACCAAAGAATGCTAGGAGTATTAGGTTATTACAAGATAAATAAATGATCCTCAGTTATGCCATGCATGTGCTATATTCAATCTTTAACGAGTGCCTAATCACCCACAACTATTTAACAGATCAATTATAGAGACAAATTCAAATCCATATATTGTGAAGAATGTCAAGAGAACCTACAACAATCAATATGCTCTGATACCAACTGTTAGGTGACCCCTTATCCAATGGAAGCACAATTGATTACTTTCTTATAAGCAATAAAACATGGAATTATACCAGAATGATAAAGTAACTAGAAACTTGAGACAACAAAGAATTCAAGAGACAATACACACTCTTGTATTAAATATTACTAGAAGAAAATACAATAAGGAAGATGCCACTTCTTCCTCCACCTCAAAGCCTTGCCACACCTCAAGACCTTCTTCCCTCTGTCTCTTGCTCAACATAACAACTCTATAGCCTGAGTTATTATCCCTCCTTGAAAGCTTCAGCTGATCTCCTTGACCTTACACCTGTAGATCTCCTTGACCTTGCTTGCTTCAATGCTTTTACTTGCCTTCTTGATAGATTACAATACATGCCTCATGGGTCTTTAAATAGAATCCCATGGTTACAAAAGTAGAAATCTAACTACAATAATTAGACACGCAGCTCGTGACTATAATTAGTCATTTAACATGCAAACACTCGCTTCACTTAACTGACTATTCGTCAACAACAGTTTTGGAATATACAGGCGACAGACGTCGATCCCTGTCTGTCTGGTTCTGCCGACGTCGGTCCCTGTCTGTCTGGTTCTGCCGACGTCGGCCGACTCCCTGCCGTCGCCGATTTCCTTCTCCACTGTCTATGATCGATGTCAGTTATACTGCCAATGCCGGTTCCTCTGGTTCTTCAACATCCTCTTCTTGTGTCTGCAAACAGTTGAAGCTTTTAGCTCCACACCCTAACAATCTCCCACTTGGAGATAAATAGTTACTACTGTACCTGTACCTATCACCATTTATTTTGTTCCTTAGGCTCTGTATCCCTCTTCAAAGTCACTCTTGAAGACCAACCACCACGCAAACCTGTGATGCTAAACCTGTCACTTATGCCAAAAGAATTTTGCTGCTCCCAAATTCTTCATGACATACTTCTGAACCAACTCTACCCTTAGCTCAAAAAAATCCCTGTATATGAAACCTTGCAACAAGTAACATAATATAGTAACAGGATAATGTAGCTAATATTATCCAACCTGGTAAAGATAAAATACAATGGTCAAACCTCCATTGTCCTGTAGCCTACTCAAGACCAAATACCATAGCCTTCTGTCTCACGTGTCCATCCACTCTCTTCTCTAAAATGGGAATCCATCCCTCCATCCAATGCTTTCTTCCACCTGACAACTCTACCAATAAATACCTATTTGGTTCTTCTCCAAGGACTCACACTCCTCATCCATGCCAAGCTCCCACTGTTTCTAGATTCTACCTGCATTGCTTCTTCCATCTTCCTAGTTCATGACTATTAGTAAGCAATATAAAGAAGGTGAACAACAAATATGAGGTTCACTTATCATTTCTGACCTCCATATGGGTGTTTGAGACTCCTTGATAGCTAGCTGTCCACCCATCATCCGTTCCAGTGACCGATCTCAGCCATCTCCTAGTCTGCTCCCGACCGATGTCGATTCCATGCACTGACCCTGACTGTCGACGTCATTTCCCTGGCTGACGCTGGTGTCCCTCCTGTGACATTGGTCCTTATGACCGACGTCGGACTTCTCCTGCTCGACCTACCGACCCTGTTGGTCTACACATGACCGATGTCGGTATCTGGCTGACCGACATCGGTCCCATGCGACTGACATCGGCGTTTGTGTGTTCCTGTAAGTGATGAAATTTTCATCCGTGAGCTCTTCTTGGATCAAACCTTTGTCCATGCTGCCCTGCTCAGATTTATTCAGCCCCTGTGATTGATCTCTGTCCTTCATCTCCTCCATAAACACCAAGGCTTCTTTGTTCCTGTCAAAAGCATCAAATTTCTTTTTTTGCAATGAAATCTATCTATGCTTTCCAAATCTGAACACATACCTTTCAAATCAAGAACTTCCATTCCCTTCTTATTCACGTGACCAAGCCTATTAGACCACATCTTTGAATCTACACCAGAAGTAGAATTAGTAATACAAGTAGATAGATAAAGAGTATCTACTTTCTTACCTCTTGCTAGAACAAGTGCTCCCTTGGTAACCTTCCAAGAGTCCACTGTGAGGGTTATTGTGCATCCCTCATCTCCCAACCTTCCTATAAAAATCAAACTCTGCTTTAAAATTGGAACATGCATGACCTCCTTCAACACCCATGTGTTGTCAGTCTGCAATCTCAGCTGCACTTTCCCTTTGCCAACTATCTGACAAGGCGTACCATCCCCTAAATAGAGCACTCTAAAGTCTCCCTATTCATACACATGAAACAAATCTCTGTTTGGGGATGCATGAAAAGATGAACTAGAATCTAAAATCCATGATCCTACCTGACCATCCAAAGAAAGTATGAGAGCATCCTGTACCACAATATTTGCATCCTTTGCTTCTTCAATACCTGCATGTTGATTCTCTTTATCTCTCAACCAACACTCTTTCTTTGTATGTCCTTTCTTTCCACAAAACCAACAGGTAATACCTTTGGACTCGAATCTCCTTCCTGACCTTGATTTCCCTTGCTCAATCTTCTCCCTTTGCCTTCCCCTGCTTTCTGCACTTAGAGCATTCCCTGATGATTCACCTGTGCTTCTCCTATGTATTTCTTCATTCAAGATCACACTCACAACATCATTAAATTTTAAGATTTTAGAAGCAGATGCAGAATTACTTATTGCCATAACCAAACCGTCCCAACTTTCAGGCAAAGAACATAAAATCAAGAGAGCCTTTACCTCATCATCAAAAACAATATTGACTGAAGCTAGTTGGTTTACCAAACCATGGAAATCACTGAGATGAGTATGTACCAATCCACCTTCCTAAATTTGTAAAGTAAATAGCTGCTTCATAAGATATACCTTATTAGAAGTTGAGGGCTTTTCGTATAAATTCACCAAGGACTTTATCAACTCTTCCGTTGTCTTGCACTGTGATAAGCTGGAAATCACAGATGATGCAAGGCTTAACCTTATGGAACCGAGAGCCTTCCAATCAAGAACACTCCATTCTTCATCCTTCATATCTATGGGCTTGCATGCAACCCCACCCAATGGTAAGTACAAATCCTTCTGATATAGATAGTCCTCAATCTGCATCCTCCAATGTTGATAATTCTTGCCGTTAAACTTCTCCATTCATAGCTTACTTTTTTCTGCCATTGCTGAACTCCCACTCAATCAGAAAACCCTGTGAATGACCTGTAATCAAAAAACAATAACCTGCTTCTTGCAAATCGTAGCTCTGATACCAACTTATCAGGAGAACCTACAATAATCAATATGCTCTGATACCAACTGTTAGGTGACCCCTTATCCAACGGAAGCACAATTGATTACTTTCTTATAAGCAATTAAACATAGAATTATACCAGAATGATAAAGTAACTAGAAACTTGAGACAACAAAGAATTTGAGAGACAATACACACTCTTGTATTAAATATTACTAGAAAAAAATACAATAAGGAAGATGCCACTTCTTCCTCCACCTCAAAGGCTTGCCACACCTCAAAACCTTCTTCCCTCTCTCTCTTGCTCAACACAACTCTATAGCCTGAGTTATTATCCCTCCTTGAAAGCTTCAGCTGATCTCCTTGACCTTACACCTATAGATCTCCTTGACCTTGCTTGCTTCAATGCTTTTACTTGCCTTCTTGATAGATTACAATACATGCCTCATGGGTCTTTAAATAGAATCCCATGGTTACAAAAATAGAAATCTAACTACAATAATTAGACACGCAGCTCGTGACTATAATTAGTCATTTAACATGCAAACACTCGCTTCACTTAACTGACTGTTCGTCAACAGCAGTTTTGGAATACACAGGCGACTGACGTCGGTCCCTGTCTGTCTGGTTCTGCTGACGTCGGCCGACTCCCTGCCGTCGCCGGTTTCCTTCTCCACTGTCTGTGATCGATGTCAGTTATACTGCCGACGTCGGTTCCTCTGGTTCTTCAGCATCCTCTTCTTGTGTCTGCAAACAGTTGAAGCTTTTAGCTCCACACCCTAACAAAGAAAATTCAAATAAGGCAAGTAGACCATGTTTGATGTACTGTTAGGTATCTGTGTCCTTACATTTTTTTAGTGAATGTACCATGCCCTAGCCTAAGTACCCAAGGTACCATAGAATGCATGTATCCATAAGAATTCTAGTAAAAATGTTTCGTCAATGCTCCAAAGGCTTTCACATTATGCTATATGTTATTCTAGAGAAGTAATACCATTATAAATTAGGGTGGTACAAACAAAGTTATCATGATAGAAGTGATTATGCATGATTGTGCATACTCATTCCCATGTATCTAATTGGTACTAATGAGTAGACCACCATCAAGTAACTATCCCTTAAAATAAAAAGGTTATCATGAAAATCCTTTCATCCTCATTAACATAGTAAGCCTCTAACTATTTTAAGTATTCTCAGACCTCCATCTATCCATGAAACCTAGGTGCCTGGTCCAATTGTAAGGCTGGTCCAGCCATAAGGCATCCACCAATGTGGTGAATAGTTTTTTGGTGATAAATGAGATTTAGAGGGGAACTTAGGTGTCTTTATAAGACACTAAAAATGCACATTTTTAAATCATATGCACCTTGATCCCTGTGGTCACAAGTGACACAACTAATGCCAAAAATAGATTGAGTGTCTTCTCGTCGTAAGATGCCATCAAGAGTGGGATCCACATTTTCAAGTCCTTAAGTAATAATGTTATAGATTATATTAACATATTCATAAACATAATTAGGTTCCAAAAAGGGGGTCCTTCATCAATATTGATAGGTATGACTATGTGCTAAGTGTTATTCTCAAAACTAATATACCTCTCCTTGAATCATAAGTTAGTATTATTCGCATAGCACCAAGGTTAACCCAAAATAAAAGAGAAGTCATCAGATTCATCAAGATTAATTAACTTGAAATCACCCTTTAACACAAATCCTAAGATGTCGATGGTGGCATCCTTAAGAACACCTATGGGTAATGTGCAAGTCTTGATGGATATAAACAAGACATGTGGGTAGGGTTTTAAAGTGGGGATCCCCATATTTTTCCACACATATTTGGTTAGAACATTAAATTCTATGCCAGTGTCTACCAATATGTCATAGATCATTGAACCATCAATGGACACATTAATAAGGACCTCTTTATCACATTCTAGGTCTGGTTGAATATGGTCTCTTATCATTATGCATGGTTCAAATGATGGTCTTATAAAGGATTTTTAAATTACTATTATAACCAATTCTTGATGAGAGGAATGATGTCTTCATTAAGGAAGAGTTTGCACATCTCTCAAAACTCATCATGCCCTGAGTCTATAGTACCATATTTATTTGCACCTTATCTTGCATAGTAAAATCTTTGTCATTTAAGAACTCAATTTTGCCTTGCAGTTCCTAGACTAAGTACATTATGTCATGCAATACTTCTTTATGACATTGAGAATTAGGATAGTGTTACTCATGAGGTTATTCATGCTGAGTCTTTGGCAAATGGAGTTATGTGGCTCCTTCTCTCCTTGGCACCATTATTTGGCTCATGCTTGTTTGATATAGTTTGATGGCTTGTCTTGTGATTTTGGCATTATAACACTATTGCCATGCAATCTTGCTCTAAAACTAGCATAATAACATTACTATGCTCAATCTCTCTTAATGAATAGGTCTAGGCTTGTATTTATAGGTTTAGAAACTAACCCCAACTCAAGGTGAGTTAGAGTGTAGTTAGAGCTTGGAATGGGTTCAAACCTAACCTTTGTGAGTTAATTAACACCAGTAGAGTTAAAATGTGTCAAATGGTCATGATTAACAATGAATAGGCATGTTCATATATTTTTGGATATTTGACAACTCACAAAAAGGTAATTATAATTCCTAGGATATTCTTCAATTTTTTAATTTCCTTTTTGATGATTCATTAATTGCTCATGGATAATTCAATTAGGCATTTGATTAGGTTTAGCATTTTAATTAATTCTATTTAGGATTTTTAGCATTTTACAAGATTTGATTTACTTCATGTGTGTATTTACCCCATTTAATAGGTCTATAGGCCAAATTGTATTTTATGAAGCCAAATTTTAGATGTTTAGTGATTCTTAGGATTAATTTACAAAGGTTGGTAAGAATCGGTCTAAAGTCTGGTATGAAGCCATTGGTGGCCAGTTTTAGGTGTTTATAGTTTTCCCCTATTTGGGAAGATGTTGCAAACCATAGACACAACAACGTCTTCTCAAATTATCAGAAAAGAAGGCCTGTATGCCAAAGAGAAGATGATGGTTGAGGAAAAAGCTCCAAATAGTGTTTGGGTAGCCTATGATGATGCCCCATCAAGTGAGTAGATGTCATATGTTTAATGTATGGTCCCTTAAAAAGAAGCAAAAATAAGAATGAGATTAATCCATGGGTGAGATTAATCAAATAGATAAAATGTTTTCATGCATTAGTTTAAAAATAAGTACTAATTTGCCCAAAGGTAGTTATAATCAGTAACAAAGGGTGTGACACTGATTTTACCATAGGTAGCTATAATCAGTGGCAATGACATATGCCCTAATTAGGGTTGATGAGTCAAAAAATAATGATTTACCCACATGTAGTTATAATCATTAAGATGATCAGGATAAAAAATGATATTTGATTATGCCCTAGTAGGGAATATTGGCAAGCATAACTAAAGGATATAGCCTGGTGTATAGATTAAGGATGAGTAGGTGCAAATGTAGATGTAATGGTCTAATAACTAAAGAAGCCATAAGCAACCAGGCAGCTAAGGATGCATAAAGTGATGAAAGAGATGAATAGAAGAATAAGAATTGATAAATGGAAATGATTTAGTTGTACTTGACAATATGGATATGCTCATCCTTATTAACATTAATACAACTAAAATGGTAACTAAGTTGATTTGATCAAGGATGGTGGGAGGATTTGCCAAGGGTACCAAGGTGAAAATTCTATGGCTACATTACTTGTAAGACTTCTTGATCTATTTTTTGCTATAACATGTGATAGTATGCCTCATGATAGAACACAATGATAACAGTCCCAAAATATGCATAAGGACTGACTCTTGATCCAATAAATAATTTAAAATAGTACACCAATGATAAAAACTATGATGACAATGTTAACATATGAATATGGATAGACTCAAGAATAGTGCACAAGGAATCACCTAATAAACACATATATACTGAGTCAAGGCAATAGTACTAAAAGAAAACAAATAGACAAACAAGCAAACAAACAAAGAAATAGAGAACAATCACATAGAAAAATTGAAAACAAAAGAAAAAATAACATCCTAACAATGTATTTTCCCTAGTAGGGTGGATGAAGCATGACTAACTAGGTTTAGACATAGGGTTCATTTTAATGGGCCATATAAAAAATCCATGGAGGTCCTGAGGTGTATTCATAATGGTGGAAAATTAGTTTAGAAAGCCTATCATTACATAAGTAAATCATGTAATGCCACACAACAAATCTCACAAGGCCTAACAGGTTTCTCTAACCCTCATAGATGAACAATAACATGGCATAGGTGAAAGCTAGCATATCATAAAGAAACACCAACATGATGTAGATGAATGATGGTGGTATGTAGGCAAATGTCTATGTGATTTTAGAAAGTGATGACACAGGGTAGATGAATTCTTGCATGATGTAGATGGATGCCTACACTATGTATATGGATACCTACATAATATAGCTAAACACTAGAATGGTGTGGGTGGATGCCAACATCATGCAGGCAAATAATAACATAGAATGGGTGGATGTCGACACTATGTAGATGGATGTCTATGTAATGCAGATAGATAATAATGATGTGTTGATGGATGTTGAATCATCTGTAATGAATCAACACTCATATACATCACATTGGCATTCATTTTCATGGTATTAGTGCTCATCCACATTATGCCCATGAATGCCAACATTGTATAGGTGGCCACTAGTAGTATGCAGAAGGATGCCAATAGTATGTGCTCACCATGTAGATATGTAAATATTAAAGGTTAAGGTGAAGGTATTTATAGTGTCTCTCACTAATGAGAAGGTGCCTAGGCATGCATGTGGGATTATTATTTACCATACTTATGTGTATGTGGGATTATTAATTAATATAACATCTTAAGATCACATGTTATATCCATGATTTCACTGCATTCCAAGATTTTATGCTTTCAAGCTTTCTTAATGGTAGCCTATCGATGTACAATAGTTAAAAACTTACACCCACTCATAGACTGCTAGCATCTACCCATAGGCAATTGATGTCTACCCATAGACACTATATAATCATCCACCCACAACCTACCAACATATTGCCATATGCTACCATTAGGAATTGGAAGACTACAATCAAATGCTCATAGGCTATCATTGCATACCTTGTTGGAAACTATTGATTCTTGAATCCCTCTTGGGACCTGAAGTACAAACCACCAAAGAAATTCTTAAAGTCACCTGACGATATATGGAAAATTATTTAGGATTGGCTTTTGAGGTACCAATAAATTACATTTATATAAGGAAATTTATATTCAAATGTAGGTGAACCTCTCCTCAAAATTAACTTTGACCCCAAAAATTTAGTCAATCCTGCCCTATCGACCACTCCATAAAAATCACCAAATGCTAACTTTGAAAAATGAAATATTCATAGATTAACAAAGATTCACCACTAAAGAAAACCCTACTTAGATAAGATAAATGTTTTTGTATTTTTAAAATGTTTAAATGTTTTGGGAATTTTTGAGGTATCTCAACTCGATTGAGAATGATGAGATACCACTCACAAAATGGTGAGAGCATTGGCTTATGTTACTCACAAAATGATGAGAGTGTATGGAAAAGAGGGATTGAGATGAACTCAATGTGAATCAAGCATGACATACTGTCGAGGAATCCAAGAACAAACACACCTATTCTGATCCCACTTGTTAGGATCTTGCTCCTCAGAAAGAGCACAATATGATTACCAAATACAAGCAATTAAACAAGCAGAAATATCCAGAAGCAACAAGTAACTAGAATTCACAAATAACACAGAATATGAGAGACAATATATAATCTTGTATTAATACTTGTACAGAAAAGAATACAATAAAGAGCCACCACACTCTTCCACCTTAAAGAGGCTTCCCACACAAGTGTACAATAATTCTTCTTCAAAACACTCTCCTACCAAAAACGGTCCCAACACACAACTCACACACAGAATTGGTGTTCACCTCTCCAACCAGTCAGTAATAACCCTGCCAGTACACCAAGCACTCTATAGTACTTCAAGTAGATCTCCCATGAACCTGTAACCTAAAATTCAACAGACCATACTTACACATGTAGATCTCCTATGAGCTTGCAATAACTTGCAACTCAATGATCTTACAATGGAAGGATCTTCCTTGCCTTCCTTTCTAGCTCATAATTACAATACATGCCAATGGGTCTATAAATAGATCCCAAATTTAAACAATAACTTAGACTCTTAGTTTACTAATAATAGACATGTAACTCAAGACTCGAAATAGCCTTTACATGCAAACACTCCGTTCACTTAACTAACTGTTCGTGCAACAACCAGTTCTGGAACACACAAGCGACCGACGTCGGTCCCTGTTTGCCTAGTGCTAACCGACGTTGGCTGACTTCCTGCCGATGTCGGTGCTTTTGGATCTTCAACAACCTCCTATTTTCATCTGCATAGTTGAAGCTTTTAGCTCCACAACCTAACAATCTCCCACTTGGAGATAAACAGCTGCAACTATACCTATACCTGTAAATCATCTAGTTTGTTCCCTTGGCTCTGTATCCCTCTTCAAGATCACTCTTGAAGACCAACCACCACACACCCTATGGTGCAACACTTGTCATCCAAATCACCTGCCACATCCATATCTACAAACCCATGTAGAAAATAACTTGAACCTGCATAGCATGTGCACCTACTGCTGGTCCCTTTAAGAATCCACTAAACTGCCCTCCAATGCTTCTTTCTCAGATTGGCTCCAAACTTGTGACAACTCCCACTGCTTGGGAAAACTCAAGTCTAGTACATACCATGCACTTAACCTCATTATGTGAATCAAGACACTATTCTGTGAACTGTCCAACCATCAACGTGCTAACCAGTCTCACACAATCATCCTGAAACAAAGTCAACATGTGACCTTCCATGTCCCTAGAACACACTCATGTCAAAGAATCTTGCTGCTCCCAGATTCCTCATGACATACTTCTGAACTAGCTTTACCTTTAATTTAGCCACTCCCTGTATATGTAACCCTACAACAAGCACATCATACAGTAATAAGATAATGTAGCTCATATTATCCAACCTTGTAAAGAGAAACACAATGATCAAACCTCCATTTCCCTGTAGCTTATACAAGACCATATACCCAGGCCTTCCGTCTCACATATCCATTTTCGCTCTTCTTCATCTTAAACATCCATTCATCTCTCAGTGCTTACTTCTAACTGACAACTCCACCCAAAACTCCTATTTGGTTCTCCTCCAAGGAATCACATTCTCATCCATGCCAAGCTCCCATTGTTTCCTGGATCTACCTGCCCTGCTTCTTTAATAACTTCCTAGTTCTTTACCATAAGTGAGCAACAAGTAGTGTAAAGAAGGGGAATGATGAATTTGAGGCTTACATACCCTTTAAGTCCTCCATATGGGCACTTCAGACTCCTTGATAGCTTGCTATCCACCCAAAATTGATCTCAGTGACCGATACCGTTCACACCTCAGTTTGCATCCGATCGATGTCAATTCCCTGCGACTACCTCATTGTCGACGTCAATTCCCCCTTACCGATGCTGATGTTTATCTACCCTGAGTC
Source organism: Torreya grandis (assembly GCA_037957365.1). Lineage (NCBI taxonomy): Eukaryota > Viridiplantae > Streptophyta > Pinopsida > Cupressales > Taxaceae > Torreya > Torreya grandis. The sequence goes on from JARHVA010000646.1 coordinate 2,344,848, forward strand.
ACCGACATCAGTCTGCACATAGCCGATGTTGGTCCCTGTCTGGATGCTGACGCCAATTTTCTAACCGACGTTGGTCTCTGTGTTTTACTTGTGAGAATTGACTTCTATCCGCGAGCTCCTCTTGGATCAAACCCTTGTCCAAATCACCCTTGCTCTGCTCAAAATTATTCTACCCCTTGTGTTGAACTCTATCCTTCACCTTCTCCTTGAAAACCAAGGCTTTCCTACTCTTATCACGAACATTGGATTTCTCAAGAAACGTTACCTTCTTTTTCTACATATAGAAATCTTGATCTATGCTCTTCAAATCTAAAAGCATACCCTTTGACTCAAGAACATGCATCTCCTTCTTATTCATGTGACCAAGCCTATTAAGCCACATCTTCAAATCTACAGCTGAAGTAGATAACCCAGAAAGAGAATCAATAATACAAGTAGATAGATAAAACATACCTACTTTCTTACCTCTTGCTACAAGTGCACCCTTGGTAACCTTCCAAGAGTCTATTGTGAGAGTTACTGTGCAACCCTCATCACCCAAACTTCTTATAGAAATCAAATTCCACTCTAGAACTGGGACATGCATGACCTCCCTCAACACCCATGTGTTATCTGTCTACAATTTCAGCTTCACTTTCCCTTTGCCAACCATCTGACAAGGCTTTCCATCCCCTAAACAAATTTCTCCAAAGTCTCCCTGGACATACTCATGAAAAAATTTCTTATTTGGAGATGCATGAAAAGAGGCACTAGAATCTAAAACCCAAGATTCTACTTTATCCAAAGAACATACCAGAACATCCTGTGCAATGAAATCCACAACATCTGCTTCTTCTTCATGTCCTTCATGCTGATCTGCTACCAACCAACAATCTTCTTTTCCCTACTCTTTCTTTCCACATTTCTAGCAAGTTATTCTGCCATACCTGGACTTGGACCTCCTGCCATTAAAATTCTCCATTCTTAGCTTACTGTCTTCTGCCATTGCTCTACTCCCACTCAAACAGAAACCCCTATGAGTAACTTGTAATCAACACACACTAACCAGATCTAATCTAACTTGTTAGTATCCCAACCTAAAAGCTCTGATACCAATTTTTGAGGAATCCAAGAACAAACACACCTGTTCTGATTCCACTTGTTAGGATCTTGCTCCTCAGAAAGAGCACAATATGATTACCAAATACAAGCAATTAAACATGCAAAAATATCCAGAAGTAACAAGTAACTAGAATTCATAAATAGCACATAATATGAGAGACAATATACAATCTTTTATTAATACTTGTACAAAAAAGAATACAATAAAGAGCTGCCACACTCTTCCACCTTATAGAGGCTTCCCACACCTCAAGTGTACAGTAATTCTTCTTCAAAACACTCTCCTACCAAAAATGGTCCCAACACACAACTCACACATAGAATTGGTGTTCACCTCTCCAACCAGTCAGTAATAACCCTGCCAGTACACCAAGCACTCTATAGTACTTCAAGTAGATCTCCCATGAACCTGCAACCTGCAATTCAACAGACCATACTTACACATATAGATCTCCAATGAGCTTACAACAACCTGTAACTGAATGATCTTATAATGGAAGGATCTTCCTTGCCTTCCTTTCTAGCTCATAATTACAATACATGCCAATGGGTCTATAAATAGATCCCAGACTTAAACAATAACTTAGACTCTTAGTTTACTAATAATAGACACGTAGCTCAAGACTCGAAATAGCCTTTACATGCAAACACTCCATTCACTTAACTAACTGTTCATGCAGTGAGCAGTTCTGGAACACACAGGTGACCGACATTGGTCCCTATTTGCCTGGTACTGATTAACGTTAGCTGACTTCCTATCGACGCCGGTTGCCTTCTGCTTCATCTTGATCGACGTCGGTCATATTGTCAACGCTGATGCTTCTGGATCTTCAGCAACCTCCTATTTTCATTTGCATAGTTGAAGCTTTTAGCTCCACAACCTAACACATACATAGTCCAAAAATGACCTCAATTCATAGTGAATACACCCACATAAAAAGCCATGAGAACCAACTAGGTCACAACAAGTTCTCAAATCTAGAAAATGGCTAGGCAAATGAGAGTAGTAATGGCAAGGTGATGCAAAAATACATGATAATGTGTTTTTACTAATGTCCCCATAGATGGTTATAATTAGGAAATAATGGCATAGGTCTATGATACTAATTTGCCTATAGGCAATTATAATTAGCAAGACAAGGTGGACTACTAATTTGGCCATAGGCGGTTATAATCAAATGACACAGGTCAAAGGTAAACATCAATGAAAGATATCTGGCTAGATCGACTATCACACTAATTTCATCAACTATAATTTAAATGAAAAATTGTGTAACTACTAAAACTAGATCATAATCCCCTCACAGAAGGTGCAAGAAGAACCAAATGAACCAAGATCAAAATAAGTTTGGGTAGGATGGCTAAAAATAGGCTTTGGTCTAATAGAGATGACATGGTAGGATGGTATGGTAGAATTGCATAAGGAAGATGATAAGATGGTAATTATATAAAATTGTAATAGGGTTTCCCCCAAGTGATGAGGTAAGGTGAATGGTAGGGTATGAAACAATGGCAAGGGAATGGAAAATAAAAATGATATGGTACATGTTTTTAGCCTGGGTGAATGTTTTGGTGTTCATGTTGATTTGGAGATGCACATCTTGATTAGCAAATGATACGACTAGAATAGTCAATTATGTAAATTGATAGCCCACACCTCTTATAAATAGATGATCTATTAGGAACTGGCTACATATTTAGATTCAAATGATGTTATTGTGATCTTTATTGGCTGTTGATTATGTTTCCTTCAAACACTAAGAAAAGGTATCTTTGTAGTATTTACAAAGGAAATTAAAACTAAGGATGGTAGATAAGGATAAATGTTAGATGATAGGTTTGATTTGGAAATGGAATGGTGGATGATAATGGAATGTATAATGGTTTGAAAATAAATGAAGATCAGGATTTTTAGGCACACACAATGTTACTTATTTTGGATTTGACATAGCTTTAGATGTGGCAAGGTTAAAGACTTTTGAATATGCTCTCGATAGGAACATTAAATTTTGTTGTTTTTTAGGCCTATGAATAGGTACCATCTGATTAGGCTATAGATTAAAATATATATTTATTTCATCTTTGATTTTATCTTCATCAAGTAGTGAAGAATTTTTGTGCTTAGCTATTGGCACCTTGAAGAAGTTTTCACCAATGAAGTTGTCTTGATGATCCCGTAGAGTCTCTGAAAAGGTTTCACTAAAGAACATTGAATTTTGAATTTTATTATCTTCTAGCACCTCCAAAAATGTTTCATTGGAAGATGTTGAGTTTAACATTGATTATCCCATAGTGCATTTAAAAAGGTTTTACTAAGAGATTATTCTTCTGCATGAATGTGGTCTTGTCCTGCCTAATGTTTTTCAACTGATATGTCACCATGGATGTAGTTTAATAAGGTGTGATTTTGTCAATCCTAATCAAAACCTATGGGTGGTAGAAATTCAATAAAATGGCCATGTTGGTTGTTGGTAATGGTATGTGAAATGGTACTAGAATGGGGGTGGCAACATAATCCTCATAGGACACACTAGGACAACTTATGTCTATGATGAATTAATCATCCTCAAAAACCATGAAAGGATAAAAAATATATTCAAACTAATCTATAAGGTATGCATAACCAATGTTTTAATAGCCACAAACATATTTTGATTCTAACTCAATGGACTCTAAATCTGATGTTGAGATTATTGTCAATTCTACTTCTGATGCCAAATCTGATGTTGGCTCAAGAATATAACCTAAATCTAATTGTGATTCTTTATTTGATGTGGATGTTTATATAACAGTTTTTTTTGAATGTTTGGTATGGGACAAGTAATGGCCTGTGATAGCATAATGGGCTCCATAGAAACTTGTTTGTCAAAGTGAGACTCCTCAATTATGGGAAAAAGGTCAAAAGACAACTCTATAGAGATTAGATTTTTAGAGGGAGGTTATTTATAAACATGCATATTGTAAAGGTAATGATTTTCCCAAAGGTGGTTATAATCATTAAGAAGTGACTCAGTAAATATTGTCTTGTTAGAGTGAGTCTCCTTGATAACAGGTATGGTAACAAGAGGTGATTCATCACAGGTTGACTTATCACAAATGGTTGGTTCAAAAAAAACATCTTGGATTGGATGGTTCTCTTGGCCTTGATTTATGATTAGTTGTAAAATACTAGTTTTAAATATAGATTAGTATTCGAATGATTGGCTCAGTTGAAGGGGTTTTATTTGGTTTGGTTAGGGCTAGATAATTGGTTGTTATTATCTAAAGTGAGGAATGGTTGGAAATGATCAAAGGATGATTGGTGGTTGGATAATGATAGGGTGAGGTAGTGCTTAGTTGCTCACACAAGCCAAAGGATGAGGTCCTAGAATGGTAATGGTAGGGCATTATGGATCTTGATTACTCACATAAGCCAAAGGATAAGGTCTTAGAAGGATAAGTGTAGGGGGTTGTGGAGCTTGGTTAATCACACAATCCAAAGGATGAGGTCCTATAATAGAAATAGTAGAGAATCATGGAGCTTTATTGCTTACACAAGCTAAAGGATAAGGTCCTAAAATGGAAATGGTAAAGGTATCATGGAACTTGACTACTTACACAAGCTAAAAGATGAGGCCTTAGAATAAAAATGGTAGTCCTTAGATGTTGTGGATTTTTGTAGCTTGCACAACATGAAAGAGTGTTAATGGTATAGGTGGGGGAATAGGTGGTCATATAAGGGTGAGTATAATATGTCAACTAGATAGAAGAAGGTGTCATCGAATCCAAAGCTTGAGGATCTTGGATTTGTTCTTCATATTGAGTATTATAAGGAGGGTATGGATCCATTTCCCAAACAACATTGACTTCATAAGGTTCTTTAAAAAAGTCATACTCATAAATAATATCATCCTAGTAGGGGTCTCTAACAAAGTCATTTTATAGATTGATTATTGTAAGGAGGGTATGGATCCTCCTCGTAAACAACATTATCCCTATCCTAGTAAGGATCTTGGCTTGGATTGTAAGCAGGTTCTTGAATTTGTTCCCTAGATTGATTATTGTAAAGAGGGTATAAATCCATCTCCCAAATAACATTATCTACATAAGGGTCTTAAACAAAGTCATTTTGTGGATCTTGACTTTGTTCCCCATATTAAGTATTATAAGGTGGATAAAAATCCTCCTTACAAATAATATTATCCTAGTAGGGGTCTCTACTATAATTTTGTGCAGCCATTCCATAATAACTTGGATTGTACATGACTCCACCATAAGTGTAGCTAGACATATCCATGTTAATGATAATGCTCCACAAAAAGGTTAGAGAATTCTACAAACTCTAAAAATTACTGTCCAAAGGACAAATGGTTCAAACTTGGTCTAAATTGGTCTAGGGGAGTTGTATCTCCAAAATGGTCTATGCTAAAATGTGGCATAAAACAATCTAACATCAAATATGTAACATCAAATATCTCACACACAAAAGTTCAAGTATCTGAACAAAAATGGCATGTCAAACTCTAGGTACAAAGTGATCCAAATAGTTCTAATATAAATAAACAAAAGTTGCTAGGTATATTGTTTAAACATGGTGCCAAAAGCTAGGCTCAAAATAATGGCATGTGTTATGAATTTTGGCCAAAAATGGAGTCAAAAGTTAGATTTAAAGAAAAAGGCATGTGCTAGGACTCTTGGCCAAACTTGATGTCAAAAGATAGAATTGAAAAAAAGGTGAGATATTAATCTTACAAATTTGGAACAACTTTGGCATAGACCTGGCATACAAAATCAAACATAAACTTGGTCAATTGGCATAAGGAATAAGGTAAAAAGCACATGGAGGAGACTATTTTATCCCAAATAAAGGCACAAACAATGATGAAAACTAGGCTCTTTTAAACAAACAAGCTAGACAAAATTTAACATCATAACGACACTAGACAAAGATCCAAGAAAATAGTTTTCAAAGTTACGTAATGAATTAACCTAAGCTGCACAACCCAAAAAATAAAGATCTATTTCTAAGCCCCAATTAATCAAGGAATAAATTAAAAATTAATCAATTTTTTAATTTGAGCTTGGAAAGGCTAATTAGAAAATCAACTTAGGAAATTAGGCAACTTAAAATAAATAATAAGCTATATAAAATAGAATGGAATAATGGCTCAAGACAAAGGTTCAAATGGCATACATGGAATTGGTTCCAAAAAAATGGCATAAGGCACAAGGTAAACAAGTCTTGAAACAAATCGAGTAGTGTAATGGCATTATCATTTTTTAAAGATGTGACAATGGTTTGTTTTAAAGACTCAAAATGCTCAAAAGCTTGAAATGACTTTGGGTAGTGTAACATTACCTATTTCAATCAAGTGACACACACACAAACAACTTTGGAATTTTTTTTAAGGCAAAGGTGTATAAAAAAATGGCTAGCATAATGCCTCCTCAAATAAAAGAGTGGCATATAAACAAAACTTGATATTATGTGGCATAAACAAACAAATTTTTAGACTCAAAACACCAAGCAATAAAAGGAAAAAGACTAAATACAACTAAGTATATCATCATAAACCCTAATAAGGTATGGCAAGTGGGTTAACTAAAACTTATAATTTATGACCATTTAGATTAATCCCAAGTGTGGCTAATAAAAGAGAAGCATCACATTAATTAAGTTCATACCGATCAACTTATTATGTAAAGGTCTATTCCTTTGCATAGCGATTTCATCCGTAGACTACTCAGTAGAATCCCTTAGTTGACTAGACTTGACTCGGGCCTTTATTATAAAAGGAGAGATTAGCCACTCAACCTCCTGGGTCTCAAAGTATGCATATATTGATTTGTATATCCCACCATGGAGTGGGTTGAAACACTATCAAGAGATAAAGCTTTGGGTTAATGCTTCCCTAAAGAACTCATGAAAAGGAAATGACCTCCCCTCCATAATCCAAATTGCATGAAAATAAATACTAAGTGGAAATAATTTAGGGTTACTTTTAGATCACTCAAACCATGTGGATTTTGGGGAGAGCCTCGAAAACATTCTTTCCATGCCTTGGACTAGGTATAAATGAAATGAAAAGGCAAATTTGGTCACCCAAGTTCCCTATATGGGATGGGGGGGGAGAGCATACACATTCTATTCATTTTGTGAAAACAAAAAGTAACAAACACTTTAAAAAAATTGCAATTGAAGTAAGTGTTGATTTTTACACACCAAATTTAAATGTGTGACAAAGTTATTTTCTTGACCCCTTCACTTAAGTGTGAAAGATTGAAATAATTTGTACAAAATAACTTAAGCAAAACCACCTAGGCTCATTTTAAGCCCAAAACCCAAATGTTCAAGATATAGCCTAATTTATTTTTAAACACTAAAATAAAGTGTTCAATATTTAAGCATTCTTTTTAGGTACCCAAAATGAAGTGTTGAAAAACATTAGCAATTCTAATTATTTTTAAGCACCAAAGATCAAATGTTCAAGATTTAACAAGTTTATTTTAAGCACCAAATTTAATTGTGTAAGACTTAGCTAATTCTTTTTAGGTACCCAAAATGAAATGTTAAAACCATTTAAACTTGTAAATTTGTGTTCCAATCACACCTTGGACCTGAAATGGTTAGATAGTCTCCTCTTGATTTGAAGCACATTTTAAGGTGAGTAAATAAGCATTTAAAAAGTAGCTCTCAGGGTTTTATTTTAAAAACATAGTGATCATCATCAGTCAAAATTGACTGATGTTGGTTACTAGGTGACTAATCCTGGTCGATCTCAAAGAGAATTGATGATGGTAGTAAAGGACTAATACTAATCGACTAGGACTAATGTTGATCACCTGTGAACTTGAAGGCAAAACCAACATAAGACCAAAACATTAGGTTAGTTTAAAATATAATAAAAACTCTTCAAAACCTATAACATAGGGATTAAACAGAGAGTTTAAAGATCAAAGAAGCCAAGAAATAATGAAAAATAATGCTATAAAGATTCAAAATACAAGTTTTATAATTCATGTTTTGCCCTGTATATTGACCAATGATGGTCACACAGAACTGAGCTTGGTTAGGTAGAACCAATGATGGTTTGGTAGAACTAATGATGGTTTGGCTTGATTGATGTTTGTCTCTGTGTAGATTTGAGTTAATTCAAGATTTAAAAAAATGGCAAAATCAAAATGAAAACTATAATTTTTATGATATTCAAGAATTAATTTGTTAATATATGCATTACATCTTTGTCTCCTTATTATGTGGGGTGCTCAATGTCCCACCAGGTGTGCCATTTGTGATCAAGGACTCCAAGAAGGTTGGTTAGATAATGTGTTAGAATAAGTAATAAAACTTGAATAAAAACACACTAACATGCATAACACCTTCTTTCCTAGATCACAGGGGGAGCTTAGTGAACAAACAATAAATGACAAAGCTCAACTAAAATGCAAAAAACTTGAAAATTACTTACCATTCCTTGAATGCTCCAAATGATGTGCTCATTTGTCTTGCTCAGCTTGTGCTCAAGAAGTCTTTGGAAAATGGAGTTGTGTGGCTCCTTCTTTATTTGGCACCATTATTTGGCTCATGTTTTCTTGATGTATCTTGATGGATTGGCTTGTGATTTTGGAATTATAACAATATTGTCATGTAATCTTGCTCTAAAACACCCATTATAACATTACTATGCTCAAGCTCTCTTAATGAAGAGGTCTAGGCTTGTATTTATAGGTTTAGAAACTAACCCCAACTCAAGGTGAGTTAGAGTGTATTTAGATCTTTTAATGGGTTCAAACCTAACCTTTGTGAGTCAATTAACCCTAATAAAGTTAAAAGGTGTCAAATGGTCATGATTAATAATGAATAGGTATGTTGAGATATTTTATGGCTAGACAACTCATAAAAAGGTAATTATGAATTTATAGGATATTCTTTGATTTTTGAATTTTCTTTTTGATAATTCATTAATTGCTCATGGATATTTCAATTAGGCATTTGATTAGGTTTAGCATTTTAATTAATTCTATTTAGGTTTTTTAGCATTTTTAAAGATTTGATTTAATTCATGTGTGCATTTTCCCCATTTAATAGGTCTATATGCCAAATTTTATTTTATGAAGCCAAATTTGAGACGTTTAGTGATTCTTAGGATTAATTTACAAAGGTTGGTATGAATCAGTTTAAAGTTTGGTATGAAGCCATAGGTGGCCAGTTTTAGGTGTCTACAAGTATTAAAAGTTTTTACAACATGTATCATCCCAAAACCCTTCTCATTTTATTCTTTATTAATGGAAACATATAAATTGGTACATTCTTCCAGGTGATGCTCATTCTTACAAGAAACAAAAGTTAGATAAATCATACAATCGTGTGGTTGTGGTTATGAGAACTACACTTGTAACATGTCTTATGTTGAAAATGATCACCTCTACATTGATTTCCATGCCCTCAACCTTTAGAAAATTAACCTCCACCAGCCTCCTAGTTGTTAGTTATATAAGCTTGACACGTACCTCACATGCATGCTTCTTGAATTTTATTAATAACCTGACAATCATCGGTATCATGCATATATGCATTATATATTTTAGAGTATAGTGACACTTTAGATTAGGTGGGAACTAAATCAAGGGACAACTCCTTACATCATATATTTGATGTAAATATCATATGATTATTTCAATACAACATGAACATTCCTTTGTGTATAATTGTTCCTTTTATGGCATTCCACTTCACAGTTAACACACCATAAGCCATTACAGGTGTTGTGAGCATTATTGTCCATAAGATTCTCTAGTTGAGAAGCTGTCACAATGATCTAAGCCTTCATAAAGAGGTTGATTCTCGTATCTATACTTCCCATGACTTTGGCAAGGAGGGCCACTTCTAGTCCCTCATGTAATTCAATAAAAGTATAATGCGATAAGGATATTCAAAATGAAGTAATAAACCTACCACAAACCATTGAACATGCTATGTTAGGTTAATATCAAATGATAGCTTTGAAAGAAGCATTTTAAAATGTGCATCATATGTGGACACATTCTTAGTGAGCTCTTTCTTGATATCTTGTAAGGAAATAATACTCTACTGCTCAAATTCAGGGATACCAAATTCTTGGAGAAAAACAATATTTAATAATTCATAACTTATAATTGCTTGTTGGGGATCAAATTTGCATTACCATTTGTGTGTGTGATCTAATAAAGTAGTGGAAAAGTGAGTTTCCTTTCACTCTAAATAAGTGATACCCTACACTCATCAAATGATTTCACATTTTTGAACATGTTCTACTGCATTTTCAACACCTTAATATTTAGGTAAGTGAAGTGTCATATTATAGTAAACTATTGTTACACTAGGTGGCTGCAGTGGACCTTATTGTGGCACTCCTCTAGAACCTTGCATTGGGGTTCTGTTAATGCCTCCCACATCACCACCTGATCCTCTAGCTCTAGTATAATCACTGCTAGTACTACCTCCCACACCTCTTGCAACAACATGTGTACCAGAGATAATGGGCATTTAAGGAGGTTGATTAGTTATTATTGGTCCTCTATTTTTCCCACCAGTTAGATTTGGTCCGCTAGGGATTCTAAGGTGATCCATAGGTCTTTATTGTAATGGAAATGTAGAAATTAATAGTAAATTATTAGTTTGATCTTGCAATTCTAGAGATTCTTCTAAGGTTTTGGTTTTAGATTCAACTTTATATTCCACACTATCAGTATCTTAATTTCTAAAAAGAATTCTATCAAACTCAAATGCACAAACATGCATTGTGGTGGGAGAATTGGGTTTATTTGGATTGAGTTTCATTATCAATGTTTGTGTTACTTATTTTTCATGCACTTGTGCCAGTAAATGACATGAATCCATGGTTAGGGAGTACTCACAATGCCTTTTCAACCTCTTTTAGATTCACATGGCACTTCTAGTATCCTCCCATTCACCTCTAGGTTCACTACCTATCATAACCTTACACTTGGCTTTATCATACTTACGCTTTTATAGTTATCACTATTTGACTTGCATGCTCAACTGTCAATCTTGTATTGATGTATATCCCTCCATTTCTCCACTAGTCATGATACTCATGCATGAGAGAGTTTAGTTTTCCATGGGGAAGTTCTCAAGTCCAAAATCAACCATAAGCTTCTTAATTTATAAAGGAGATTATTTGAGATACCTCCCATGTAGTTACCTAAAAAATTTGAATTGTGCTTCTTCTATACAAGAGTATGTAAATACAACATATTATAAAATATATCTATTATGTGCTTGTTTCCACCACACATCTAATACACATGTCTAAGTAGATTTCAACTTTGCTAAGGTTGACTATCACTTTATTGACCAAGGAGCCTTCCATCCATAATTTCTTGAATGGTCTTGTGCATACACTGAAAGTCAAGCATGCAAGTGGACATGTAATTATACAAATAATGTTTCATATAGATAATTGTATAAGTGTTATTATCTACATGTGCACATATAAACTCTTAGTGCAATATGCTGAAGCATAAAGATCTCCTTTATGGTACTAATCTAGCACTTGACATTTTCTAAAGATAGTCACAAGCATATTTCTACGATTGTACTAACAAATGCAACAAATATTGATAATAGAACCAAAATGTTGGGTTTATTTTTATTCTTAGTTATTCATGACTAAATACTAATCACATGCCTAAAGTAAGGGTGAATCTAGTACGCTAACATGCTTACATATCATGTGAGTGACCTCATGCACTCACATGAAGCATGTAACCTTGACCAGTTCCTATTGGTTTTACCATATAATGGTGGATGAATGAAATTTAGGCACTTGAATTAACACAATTAATCATTTTTATTAAAATCATCATTTTAGAGTTATCCATTGAATTCATTCACATAATGCATCACTAATCAATGCAGATGTCATGCACCAAATATGCCATTGGTAACCCCTGTGCACACCAACATGATATTTTTCTAGGTCACTCACATTTCCTTCAATCACTATCATTTGATCTTCTTAGCAAAGCATAGGGTTTTCTACAAAATTTAGGGTTTTATCTTTGAAATTGTCAAAAGAGTATCATCATCGATAGTATTTCTCAAATTTTCCTATTTTTCTCATTCACGTGCTACTAGTCTAGATTATTGTCTTTCTTTACATCTTTTCTAAAGAAATATAGGGTTTGTGTCAATAATATTAATATAAAATATTCCCATAAGATCCCCTATGCAAATTATGACACAAATCCCTCCTTATATTGCAAGATCAAACCCCATGGAGATTTTAATTGCAAAAACACAAAAATCTCGATGGAGATTTCCCTTATTTTAACAACTCTGAGTTTTCGTCAGGAGTCTGACTTGATTCTATAGACCATTTTCCCACTGGACATCTTGTTGGACCTTGCAAGTGAAATTACAAGTCAAAACTCCATCAGACATTTTGGTTGGAATTTACAGTTGTAATTTCTCATTATACCTTTGATGGATTTTTTAACTACAAAAGCATAACAAAACCCCACCAAGTTCAAAGAGGAAAAATAACCTATAATTGTAAGCCCAAATCTTGATCAACTCTGTAGTTAGTTTCTCACACCCATTTACCTTATGTACATGTCTAAAAAGGAGATGAATTTTAAGTCAAAAGGACTTGGAGTCCCATCCAACTTGGATTTAAACACCAATGAGATAACTAACATAGATATAGGTCACACAGACTTAGCATATTTTTGGAATAAAGTAAATGCAAAATTCAAGAATGATTGGATTTAAAGCATCTACAATAGTGGTTTTCCCCAAGATGTAGCCTTCCCACTCTTAGTACAAATCCCTAAGTTTGTGATCACCATGGCCAAACACTATGATGCTGAGAAGAAGGAAGTAGTGAATGATAAAGGAGAGAAGATTCTAAATATTGATCCTGATTTCATTGATACTATATTCCTGATCCCAAAATATGAAAGCTATATATAAATTATCCCTGATTCCTTCAAAAAGTTATATTAGGATTATAATGCATCCTATCCATAGGTTTTATATAAATAGTGGTTAAAAATCCCTAGACCTATAGCCATAAGAGTGCCTAAAACCTTGACTAAGATAGACTTGAAGGATGAAGTAGGAGATATCATTATACTCTTGCATAGAGTTACAAGGAACCCAAATGTAAATAATTATCAAGATTGGATGTACTAGTATATCTGGGTAATCCATTAGAATAAAAAATACATTCACTGGGCCCAATTGATAAGTGACTCCATTCATAAGTAATTGATGGAGGTTTAAACTACAAGCAAATTTTATATGCCCTCATATATTGTCTATATATTAGCAAAAGGGAGAGAATTACTAGGATTGAACATAGTGCCATATCACATCAACAAAGTTTATAAATACTACCTTGATCTCACCTTAGAGGTGAGCAAGCAATAATTTAGAAGGGTTAATGATGTTTTTATCTATTGTATTATAATCATGTTTTAAAAAGAACTAGGAAGGACAAGATTTTTTGATGTTACAATAGTATAAATAAAAAATTAGGGACCATAATTTGTTTAGTTCCCCACATATTCATACATTAAATTTGGTGGTTTTAATGGGTGTCCTTACACCGTCCCTAGGTATGTAAGTGATAAATGGGCCTTAATAGAACTGGTTAGACAACTAGTGAAAACTCAAAATTTTTTATCAAGCAAGCACAAGATAGGGATCCACTTCCTTATTAGTATAAGGAGATACGCCTACCCTTCTCTATTGAAGGCCAAATGTGTGGATGAAAAGATGACCCAAATGGCCTCAAGAGTTCATTTTTGCTAGACCCTTCTATGATGTGACTGGTTTTGTTACTAGTATAGTAGGTGCCACATATTCCAACATTCCTTTTTTATTAAGATTACTAGGAAGATATACAGGATGAGGAGGAAGTTAGGTTAAGATATTATTCTATAATGATACTAGAATAAATCATAACCTATGATATGGCACTAGTCCCTAAATATTTGAAAGATGAAGAGTAACCAATAGACATGGTGTACTATGATAATCATATATATCTCCAACCTCTTCCCCAAATCTGGTGGTTTACACCTGAATGCTTATCTTTGTTAGATAGGACTACCAAAATTATAATTAGAACATTGAACTAATTAAGGAGTAAGGGGTTAAAATAACCAAGAGATCCTGACTATCACAGACAAACTCAAAGAAGTAGAGGATAAGGGTGTAGTGGTAGTAGCAGAAGGCTAAAATAGTGGAACTCAAATATATTAGTCAGTAGGGCCAATTATTTTTCACAAAAGAAATCAAAGGTAGAAGGTAAGAAGGGATTCTCTTAGTATCCAAGAGCCAACAACCCAACCAATGGATCAAACACAATTAGTTTTTATAGAGGACACAACTACTATCCAACCAACTATATCATTCCCTCCTCCTATCTCCACTATCTAGTTAGCACAAATAATTACCCCTCTTGTTTCCATGAGCCCACCAATGCAAGTAATTTCTATTTAATCTAACTCCCCAATACAAGTGACTCTTTTAACAACAAGTCAATCAATGTAATTATTTATTCCAACTCCACCTTCACATTCCTCATTTGCAATCGCATCCACCTCATCCCATATATCCATTACCACACAATTAATCACCAACACCATCAAATAATACATGGATACTAACTCAATCATTCTAACTTTAACCCCACTATCTATCACAACCACTAGGTTAGATACACCCACATCTCCATCTTCTATCACATTACCCATTTCATCCAATCTAAGTATTCCCACTACATTAATTGATTCATTTATTGCCTTAGACTCCACCCCTCCACATATTCCCTTGTTCTAACCACATGTGCCTACCTCTCTACTTGTGTCACTTCCAACTTCCACACCCCTGGTAAGCACATCCACATCCACTTTACCCATACTAGTATTCTTTCCGTCTTCCACTCTCACATTAACCCAATCCCCCACCAAGGAGGTAAAAACTGAGATACCCACTAATATAATTATACATACTCAACCCAGCAATGGGGAAGTGATAATAAAATCATCAGTTAAGGATGCAATGACAATATCAATGGAAAATACAACACTTGTCATAATAACCACCAATGTAACAACTTCAGCTATAAAATCATAAATAACAATGCCTATTAGAATAAGATAAGATTCATAGGCTGCCACCCTAAGTTGGCCGACACAATCAATGTCAAAGAAAAGAAAAGAAATGTTATCTCCCAATACTCTAGGCTTTGGTTTATAAGAGGTATCCAAATAACCAAAGATAAGACCCAAGACCATCTCCAAAATCTCATATGATCTAATAAGGGAAAAATACGTGGAGATATCAATTCCCCATCCAAAAAAGCAAAAACAAGATTTAGTGGTGGGGGATTATTAGTTATGTAAAGTGCACCAGGGTCATCCAATAATAGAAGGACTAAACCATGATATTCAGACCAATATAATCTCTCTTTTTGGGAAAATGGACAATGACAAGGTCACTAAAGATGAACTAAAGAAAAAAGTTGAAAAATTGACAAATTCCTTGGGAAAGTTCATAGATCTAGCCAATCCACCTGATTCTACCCAACCAACCCAATCTCTCTTAGTTCCCTAACAAAGAAACATTTGAGGCAATGATAGAGATTAATACCATGGGAAGGGATACAAAATACTGGGTTGATTAACTAATTACAAAATGGAATAAAGTAATAGAACTAGTCATGGACTACTATAAGACTTTGAAGGATGATTATGCATCTCTAAAGTTAGAGATAAGAAAATATGAAGAAGAGTTTGAAAGGCTGAACCTCTACTTTCTAAAATTATAGGTTGTTGACCTGATTAAGACTAAAAATTTCATGTCAAAAAAGATATTAAAAATTCCTTTAAAGCATGAAGAGTTGGATAAGATAGCTAAATTCATAATCAGAATACTCTTTGAGAGTATTGAGAAGGCCAAGATCACATGTGACAAGGCCATGAATACAATTTATGATTTTGAAGATTCACTTGGTAAATTGTCATGTGATATAATGGATCACCAAGATGAACCTCTTCCTATTCAAGAGGTCCAAGACAAATTAAAAGGGGTAATTAAAAAAGAATCAACACATGATATAACCTTCAACTTGAATTCTATTCATCAGTTCATCAAATATCATAATACACTAGATCAAATGGGAAAAGGCATCCAAGTCTACATAGCTACTTTTAGAAATCTATATGAAGTAATAAGAAAATGTGAAATCAACAACCTTTACATATTTGGTCCTAATGAAGAGTGACTTCAATATATATTCAACAACTTCGATGCTTATATAGAGAAGATACAAGCAAAAAGGACAAGGAATATTCACAAATCACTATTGTAAATTGATTATTTGAAACACATTATGTAAAATTTATTTTTTTAAGATACATTGTAAAGTTACAAGTTGTAAATTGCAACTATATTTTTGATAGTTCTTAACTTTAAGTTGAGAAGAAACTAATTATAAATGTCAATTATCTTTTTGTCATGCTTTAGTTGTAAAAGTGCATATTGTAATTGTCACTTTTCCTTTGACAAGTTGAATGGCTTTAAATATATAAACTCATGTTGTAATTTTCACTTTCCTTTTTGTCAAGTTAAATGACTTAAAATTTGTAAAAGTCTCAACTGTAAATTGCAAGTTTTAAAATATACAAATGTTAAAGCATTCAATTTTGACCAAGTCATGGTTCATTTTTGGCACCCCATTTCTTGGGAGAGTTTTCAGCAACAGTACTCAAATAGAGTTGTTGGTTTAACTAAAAGACTCCAATGGATTTATTTCCTCTTTCAACACTTGGTGAAGCATCCAATAGTTGTAGAGTTCTTCTCTTCCTTCTACTCCACTAAAGATGCCATTTCAAGATGGAAGGGATGACATTACATGTAGATACCCTATTTTCTTGCTCTAGAATTGAGTGTAAGGGTTTTTTAACTTCCTCTCTCTCAAGGGAGTGATTTTTATATAAATATAGATTTCCTACATAGCCCATAATATCTTTTTTCTATTAGAGAAATTATTCTACCTTTGAAGAATTGATCTATATGCTGTAACCTAGAGAATAATAATAGACTAAAGTTTTGCCTTCCTTGTACTATGTTATCTTTATGTATGTACAAATATCTATTAAATTTTTGAATGATCTAAGTCTTGTTTCAATCATATAGATTCATTTATAGTATTGATTCTTCCCTTTTAAAAACTTGTTGAGGAAAAATAAAAAACATTATTCCTTATTTGATAAATGCCCAATATTACCTTTGATCTAATTTTTTAACAAGATCATGCTTCAATAAATTTTAGTATATTAAATATTCAACTATGTTAGAAAAAACCAAGGATTAATTTACACTATAAGCATTTGGTGAAATCACCATTTTCTAGTTTTAAAACTCATTCTAAAACTCTTTTCTTCACAAGTCAAAACCATAGTTAGGATCAAGATCACTAAGAAGTAGTAGTTTGATGTGAACTGGTCATATACCAATTACACTAAGCTTAGTGAAAGGAAGCTGACCTTCTCCAGAGGTTTACCTTAATTTTCCAAGGTACCACAACTTGGAGGTAATCCAATTGTGTCATTATAATTCCCACGTACTACAATTCATACTCATATAATACTTCTACAACAAAGATGGGTGCACAATATAATTGATAATAGTTTTTGGCACGTTCGGTGGGATTTGAATATCATAGTTAAGAGAGTGGTACTATTCTCAACAAGCATTATGTAAACCCCATACACATTTCAAGAGCACTTGATGACTTTGTTGGCTTAAAAATTTAGGGAGTCCAAGTTTACGTATGTCAATGATATAGACAAGATCATCTACTAAAGGTAAGAGGATTGACTTGCAAGAGTTATCATTTCCATATAAAAATAAATCAAGATTAGTTGTACCTTATACTAGAAAAAATCTTACAAATCTATCTGCATCTCCCACAAATACCCATAATTGTTTCATACCTCCCATTATGGCCCTAAGAAATTAGAATGTCATAGCATTCAATGGAGGCAACCCACTTATGTTAGCTCAGCATGATGATATAGCTACCTACACTCTGAAAATCCTTTTATATTTTACTAGTGAAACTTTTATCACACCCATTGAGCACATTCAAGATGTTGCTAACACATATTCAGTTCATAACATAGCATAAGAAAATGTTGTTATTAGACTTATTTCCTCCTAATTCAAGGGTAAATATTTATAGTGGTATATAAGTCTACTTCCCAATTCCATCTATGTTTGGGATTTTCCTAAGGTCTACCCTAAGCATGTAGTTTGAGGATAAGAGTGACCACCTCTTACTAGTTGAACAACTAGCCACTATTAAACATGCTCTTTATGAGTGATTTTAATTTCCACTTTCAAAAAACATGGAATAGAATCATAGTGTTGGTTAAGCCAACCCCAAATAACGCTTTCTTGTATTACTTGAGAGATTTAAATAGTGATATATCTGTGATGATTCAGTTGATGGGTGGCACCACACTCCCCAATGCTTATGACATGCAATAAGAGCAAAAAATTGCCTCATTCAAGCTAGAAAAATTTCCCCTCAACCTCTAATGCCATTATTTGTAGAGTTACCTCCCACACAACCCATTTTAGCCCTAATTACCACCAGAAACATTATACCATCTTTATTTCCTACCCCTTTTGATGATTTATATGAGGTTAAGTCACTACTTAAAAGCTTTGGAAATGAGCTGGTAGCTATGAAAATGCAAAAATCCCAAAATTATAGGCCTTATCAACCAATGAACAAATTATATTAGCCCAATAGGCAACCATACCAAGGTAGCTCACAACCTTAAAGTCAAACCATTCAAGCAAATCCTCTAAATATCTATGATCTACTTGTACCAATTACTTCTAAAGCCATTGTACCTATTTAGAACAACTTGGCTTAGGAATACAAGTGGTGTTATCTTTGTGCTCAACCACATAATCAAAATGCTTGCCCTCATGGTATCATTAGTCAAGCCTTAATGGTACAAATCATATCAAACCCCTAAGGGCATAAAGAGGAAACTAATTCTCAGTAGGAATATGCACAAATGCCTGGTCAAAATGAGATGAGTCTTTTAAACTGGCAAGAGAAGGATTTTTGTGGCATGAATCAAGAGGAAGTACTAGCCAATGGTGGTAGTTTAGTGGCAAAAAATAAATTCTCTAATAAGAGAGTAATATAAGGTGATCAATCCCCTAGGGTTGACTAGATCACAATTTCTAGAGTTGTACAAGAGGTAGTAAAAAACAACACAGTTTGGAAACCACCCAATGTACTGATGGGCCAACCAAAGTCAAAATTGCTGACCCCAAATCTTGTGAAAGAAGATGTAGCTCCCACAAAGTCACCCACAAATTTTGATAACATTCCTTTTAATATTTTAGAATAAATGAAAAAGACTAACTTGAATGCCATCATGTGGGAAACACTATTTATCCCAACACATAGGGACTTGCTTCAGGAAGCTCTAAAAAACTTCCAACTAATAGATAAAGTCTTAGTTAAGGTACCTACTATCATGGTTAACTTGTGTCAACCTCAAACAAGCACAAAATAAATTAAAAATGGCAAGCCTCCCCCTTTTTACCTTTCACTCATAGTTGGGAAAAATCTTATCCATAACTACATGGTAGACTCTAGGGAAAGCAATTTTGTTATACCCAAGAAAATGGTAGATGCTCTTGGTATTAAATACACAACTATCACAAAATGTATGGTTTAATTAGATAGGACTATTATCCAAATAGTTAGGACTATAAAAGGCTTAAACCTTACCATCCATGCATGTCCAAGATTATCCATATCCTAATATATTTTAGTTTTTGACCTACCCCCTATTTTGTTATCTACCTCTCCTAAAACTTCATTATAAAAATGGGAGGGTATGCATCTACTGATTAGTCCCATATGTTGCTCAGGATACGATATGGGACTAGAGTGATAATAAGAGCTGAGCTAATTGCTAAAGACCATATTAAACCATACTCTCTTAACCCTATAGATTTGAATTGCACATTATAATATCAGGACGAAGAACTTGACCATGAGGTTGTAACACCCATGGAAAAAATCCCAAACACTCACCTAGATGAATGGGGATCAACTCTCTAGTCTGATCCTAATGATTATGCCAAATAAATAGGACTGTGTATGTATTGTATTCATGAAGATAATGTAACCATCCCAAATCTTATGAAACTAGCTAAGGATCACAAGGGAATGTGGCAACTGTACTTCGATGGATCAAGGAGTAGGAATGATGCATGTATTATTTTGATCTCTCCCCAAAAGGAGAGTTATTTCTATTCTTCTAGACTTTAGTTTAGCTATACTAATAATGTGGTTAAATATGAAGCATTAATTTTAGGTCTCTAGTTGGCCAAAGAAAAGGGAATATATTCACTATAATTGTTCGGTGATAGTGAACTGATCATTCACCAGGTGTTAGGAGAAGAAGTTGGATAGTAAAGGTGTGGAGGATATTATTTTGATATTCATGCATTATGTATTTAGTTATCAACTATATGCATTTTGTCTTATCCTCTATAACTTGTAATAGGATTAGAAGATGAACAGTCTCCTCTTTTGGCACTAAAGTATGAAAAGAATGTGAATAGTCAGAGACTGTAAATAACTATATATATGTATGCTTATATGAAGAAGAGAGTTTGACCTTTATTGAGATCAATATAGACTATTTAGTTATGGTTACTTGTTGTATGTCTTATTTTGTTCCTTATGTGCACTTTCATGGTTAATGTTTGGCTTATTTCCTTCTAACTTTATTTTGAATGCTCTGTAAATGTTAATTAAGTATTCATTATTTTGAATTCTTATCTAATGCATGATAATTCATCTCTATTATGCTTCTATTTTCCCTATTGAATATGAATTCTTTGTACTATCCTATGTACTTGAGTAAAACTCAACTATCTTTATGCTTAAAATGTTTTGATGCTTTAGGAACCTCTGATAATAATGGTGTGGTAAGTGTGGAAACACTCCTTTTGGAGGAAACTATGCTAAAATGGTTATCAGGGTAAAGAGACATTAAGACATGGTTAGACCAAAAAGTATGGAATTTCACAAAAGAAAAATCTAAATAAATTGGTATTACCATAAGTGAAATTATTAAAAAACACATCTATGGAGAGATATATGAAATTTTATGTTGCGAATTACCTAAAATTCTATCCAATTGGTTGAAAAGATTGGAATACTATTGCTTTAACCCAAGAATGAAAGAAACAATCCTTTAGATCAAAGAGAAGATAAACCAACTGTAGAAACTAGAAATCGACTGGATGAGAGTAATAGACTATTGAGTTGTTATCACCATAGATGGATACATCATTAAGTTTGAAGTACAATGATATATATATTTTGAAGCTATGTAGGACTTATTTGTTCAAGGAATTAGAGGAAATTGTTTGCAGTGACTACCTCTCCTTGTGAAGATGTTGGTTATGGATAAGGCCATATTTCCTGTTATACAGTAGTCACTTCAAGTGTATGGGGGTTTGTGTGAAATTAAAGTGAATTATGGTTATATGAGTAAGTGAGGCTTGAACCTAAATCCATAATGGATACATGATGGAAGAAGAGGCATAAAAAAAGTTTGGATTCAAAATGAGAAATATGGCAATAGAATAGATGGAATAAACAATAATGCCCAGGTAGTTACGAGTAGAAGTAAGAGTAGTAGTATATTAGATGATGATAGAGTAAGAGGACATGATGAGTGATATGATAAAGAAGGACAAAGGATGAAGAAATAAGAGAATAACTTTTGGTAGATAGAACAAAGTGATGAAGAATGAGATGAAGATGAGATGTTCGAGGAAGAAGGTGAGAATAGTTTAGAAGTAGATGATAGATGTAGTGCACAACTACAAGAAAGGATATTTTTAGAAGAAGAAGAATTACACAATGAAATAGAACATAGTTATAGGTTAAATTTAGGTTCAAGCATAGTATAAGGATAAGAAGTCAAATGACAGAACCATTCATCATAAAAGCACACATCCATGCAACCCAATCTTTTATATTTTAGTAAAAGTTTTTAGCTAGGTAGACTAGAAGATAATAGTTAGGAAGGATTATTTTTAGAGAATGTGAATCATTTAGGTGCCAAAATTCAAACAAGATCAATTATAAAGGCTTTGAAGGCAATAGGGATTGTTGAAACTAAGCAAAGAGAAGAAGGAGACATAAAAAAACAAATTGTGTACATTGGCTCTTCTAGTACATAGAGTAGTACACAAGAAGGATCACCTAAAAATTTAGCCCATTTTGGTAATAGTTACACAATATATTTCATTGACTCCAATTTAAACAATGGGTCATCAAGGAGGATTCATAAACCTAGCAATCGATGCTAGGTCTATGAATCCTGAATAGTACCTACTAACCTGTGAGATGAGATGACAAACTAAGGCCATCACTCATAAATATATCATAAAGTATAAGTTAGTAGGGGAACTAGACAAAAGAATACTTGAGTTCATCTATCGAAGAGAATTTTAGCAAGAAATTATATAAGATGTTAAGGACTAACTTTTCACAAAATTCAAGATAAAGAAATGCACTATCTAGACCATTACGACCTGAAGGAGATAAGGCAAAAGTCTAGAGAATCAGTCTATGAATGTGATCATAGATTCTCTAATGTGATTAATAAGGTAGAATTTACCTTAATAGACAAAGATAAAACTACATGGTTCATCAAAGGATTGTGCTCCAAAATTAGGTTTACCATTATGTAGGCTCAATATGCTACAAAATCAGATGCTAGAGCTACTACCCTGTGTGTAGAATAAATTAAAGACTATGGAGAAGCTCTTGTTGCCAACTCCAAAATTGAAAATACACTACAAAAATTTATGTAAAGAATGGAGTAATACCATAAGGCATATAAGCCTAAATTAAATCTCTGGTATATGGAGTGCAAAAAGGAAGGACATTAGAGGAATGATTGTCCTAAGATCAATACAAAATTTTATGAAATATGTCGAGTAGTGGGGCATGTTAAAATGAAATACCATCTTTTGAAATAATATATCAAGAGTCCACAAAATTTGTATTTTAAGTTTTGTAAGTCAAATAATCATGATGAAAAGAACTATAGGGATTTTTAGGAGATCAAGGAAGGCATCACCAAAAATGTATTTACTATCACTATTTAACAAATGTCCTTGATAAAGTAGACATTTCTAGGCTCGAAGGGTGATAAAGGTTGTGTAACCCAAATAGGTCCATAATGGATTCCTAGTTCACCACAATATCAGCTTTAAAGTCTAGTTAGATGGACCCCTCCTTCACTAAGTTAGACACCTCCATCCCCTTAGTACCAGTATGCAACACCCTGGAGCTTAGCCATGATGCAGAAGCAACATACAAGTTGGATCCCACCAGCTGTATAATAATAATTTATAATTAGAGATAATAAATAGTAACACTAGCATTTTAACACTACATAACAATAAGGAGGATATAAAGGAGGATATCAGTCCAATAGAAGATGAGCTAGGGGAGGATACAAAGGAAGATACCAAGGAGGAAGAGGAAATAAATATCAATGGCTTCCTCTACAATTTTACCTATGTGGAGATTATAATCATGTATAATGAAACTACCCTATAAATCCTCAAAGACCATCTTACTTTACATACTAAAGAATCTTAGACCAACATGACACATAAACTTGTCCTATCTTGGAAAAGCAAAGAAGGGACAAGGCCATCTAGAATGTGAATATGGTAAGTGCACAACCTAAGGATAATGAATTATTGAATGCTATTACATGACAATAACACACCAAAAAAGGTTTGCCTCCACTTGAGATGGTTTAGGATAAGGGAATCCAAAAAGTAAAATAGGATAAATACCCAAACCCAACACAGAAAAGGGACTCATGTATGAAGCTGCACAAATGTTGAAAGACATCCAACATCAAGACACTACTGAAGGAGATGCTATAGTAATAGATGCATAAATCTATGGCTAGATCATGCACATTATGCATCCAGATGGAGTTATCAATGCATTGACAGATCTTTTAAAACTTTTAAGCACACTACATAATGAAGACATCTCATAGAATATCACAAAAATTATATATAATTTACTAGAGTGTATGCAATACAAATAATAAAAGACATAAAATTTGGTCTGGTATGTCAAAACAAAGAATCCCTAGGATGTAGATGCATGAATCGACATTGAGGTTGTATGGTATGAGATTGCAAATGCTATCTTTGATTTTGGTAGCACAGTCAACCTGATTCCTAGGTCTACATGGGAAGCTATTAGATGATTGATTTTAGATTATAACTTAGTCACTTTGAGTTTAGCTAATTACAGAAAGGTTGAGCCTATTGGTAGATTATAAGATGTTGAGATTAAATCTATATAATTGACCCTATAAGGTGACTTTGAAGTCATTGACATGAAAATAAAAATAGATTACCCTACACTGATCGATAAGAAATGGGCATATGATGGTTAGATGACTATTAACATAGTTCATAATCAATTAGAGGCACACCAAGGAGATAAGGTTATTTTCATTCCTTTCAATAGAGCACATAAACCTTACATAATTCTAGTTGAACCACAATCTCCATACATTACATAAGAAACTAGCTGGATGAAGGTGAAATCAGAGAAAAATCCAAAAGCTCTACATGCACCTGAGTGCACCTTCTTATACAAGCATACTAAACCTTAGGTAAAATAATTACTCACTTAGCATTTGAATACATTATAATAATGCAAGCCCAAACTAGTAGTTAAATAACCATTGGAAAACTAGTTTATCATAGAAGATTGTGTGTTTATGTCTTCAAAATCCCCTTCTTAATTAGAAGTTGATTTCATCTATCAAGCTAATGATCACATGTAGGGCTATATATATCTAACCAAATATAGCACTTTTCCATGGGAAATAACTTTGTCTATCAATGGAGACTCAGACACACACCTACTTAAGTAGGCCTGAGGTGATCATGAATTCCAATTGATGAGAATGGTCTTTGTGCATGAGCAATAACTTCCTATGTACTATGCAACTAAGGATATCAATGACTTAATTATACATCTACAATTTCATATACATACCATCATCCATCAGGTTAATACTCTAAATTATGATCTAAAGTGAGTTGTTATGACATGCTGGGCAATTCATTGAAATAACCAGCTCAAATGGGATGAGGCCTACAAGCTCATGATTAACAGGTTCCAAATACCATAGTTCATCCAAACTAATTGGCCTTTATTCCAAGAAGGTGAGTGTACTAAAATTCATATTCATAATTGTGTTGAAGTTTGGACTGAGGAACGTGTGGCACCAAAGTACTGGGTTCACATTTTCCATTATACACTTGCTCCATTACCATCAACATGGTATATATACGAAGAGAGCAGAAGGGAAACAAAGTATTGGGTGTAGGTCCAAAGTGATTTTAGTTAGACACTTGTTTTTTAAGATGAAAAATTTATGGTTCATAATGAATTGCAGAAAAGCAAATAATTCTTATGCCATGGGTGCATAGAAGACTTAAGCACCATGATGGAATCCACTATGCATAAGAGTGAAACCTTTGATCTTAACTCATCATTACAAAGATATAAAGCTACCAAGAAAGAAAAATAATCTCTTATGTATCCATGCCACTAAATACAAGATGAAGAAGAGAACATTGAAGATTCTAATTTTGATAGTGATCTAGATTTGATTGATTTATTTGTAGTTGAATGGCCCACAAAACCACTAAAAGACAATGATTCAGAACCCACTAAAGAAGACAAGCTACACAACATACAAATTTGAGAATAGGAAGGGTAATAGAAGATACAAAAAATTGTTGATGAAGAAAAGCATAAGATTTAGCAACAACCCATCAAAAAGCATGTAGCTAGCATCAGAACTAAGAAGGTTCTAAAATTGGTAAATATAAGTGATTACTGGATAAAATCTAAAATTTTGGAAGCTATGAAACTTCTTAGGGATTATCAAAATGTCTTTCCCACTAAATTATTAGAGGTCTAAGGAGTTGACCCATCTCTTGGTAAGATGCATATTGAACTTAAAGAGTGCAAATGGCCTATAAATAAATGGCAATACAAGCTAAATCTGAATATAAAGCTCAAAGTGAAGGTTGAACTTGATAGAATGCAAGATGTAGGCATAATCTATCTAGTAGAAAAGGTAGATTGGGTAAGCCCCATGGTTATGCAACCCAATAAATTAGGGGATATCCATGTATGTAAAGATTATCATATTCTAAATGATGCCTGTGTGAGTGATCCATTCCCAATTCCATTCATAAATAAAGTTTTAAAATTCATCATAGGACATGATGTATACTCTTTCATAGATGGTTTCAATAAATATCATCAGATACCCATCATAGAAGAAGATAGAGCCAAAATGAAAATTTCCATGGACTGGGGATCTTTTACATAAAAGGTCATGCCTTTTGGCCTTAATAATGCACCTATGGTGTTTTCTCATGTAGTGGTGACTGCATTTAAGGACTTTATTCATGACTTCCTAGAAGTCTATCTTGATGATTGGGAAATTTTTTCCTTATTTGAATAACACATGTCTAAGCTATCCCTAATGTTAGAATGATGTCAATCCCTACACATTACATTAAATTTAAATAAATGTCTATTCTTTACACCCTTTGGTGTTTTTCTAGGACATGTAGTATGTAGTGAAGGCATTCTAGTAGATAAAACAAAAATTACAGTAATCTTAAGTATGCCTCCACCCATTAGTTCCAACAAAGTGTGACCTTTTTTGGGCCACATAGTCAAATATCATAAGTTTATCAAAGGATATGAAACTATTTCATCTCCATTGGAATCCTTACTAAAAAAAATGCAAAGTTTGTCTGGACTTCAAAATTTCAAGCAGCCTTCATTGAGCTCAAATAGTGATTGGTTATTACACCCATCCTCATTTTTCTAGACTGGAGCAGACCCTTTCACATACATGTGGCTACTTCAAGTATCACAATTGGTGCTATGCTTGTGTAGCTAGGAGATGGTGGACTCGACCATCCTATTCATTTTGCCAATAAAAAACTATTAAATGCAAATAAAAATTACAAAACCACTGAGCGAGAAGCATTGGCTATCATATTCACACTACAAAGTTTTTGACATTGTCTTCTTATGACACCATTTAAAGTCTTCACTGATCATCAAGCCCTATGATACCTTTTCAATAAGATGATGCTAGGAAGAGGCATCTCTTGATGGTTGATACTATTTTAGAAGTTCTAGTTTTGCATTAATGTAAAGCTAGGTAGAGAGAATGTGGGACTAGATCATCTCATTCACATCCTAATGGTGAAGAACCAAAAACAATACAAGAATACTTTCCTGATGCTCACCTCTTTTGTGTTTTCTATGATTCTTAAATTTTTTAAAGTAATTACAAACTTCTTCGAACAAGGAGTCTTCCCTATGCACTATCAAGAATGTGATACGAAGCAATTTTTTACTAGAGCTCTACCATATACCATCATCAATGGGATTTTATATCACTTATAAAAGGACGAAGTTCTATGCAGGGTTGTTTTGGAACATGAATGATGTCAAATTTTGAAGGAGGCACATCAAGGAGTTGTAGGAGGACATTTTGTGGGAGAAGCTATTACAAAGTGGGTTATAGTGGTCCAATCTCTTCCAATATGCACATAGTAGTGCAACACTATAATGTCTACCAATGCATGGGTAAACTACTACAAAAAGATAAACTGCCTTTATAACCTCTATTAGCTGAGCAACCTTTTAAACAATGGGGCATTGATTTCTTTAGATTGATCAATACATCAAGAGAAAGTAGTAAATCAAGGTATATCATCACTATGACTAACTATTTTACTGAGTGTGTTGAAGCTATTGTGACACCTAGCTATAGTACAAAGGACGTAACAAAGTTTCTTTATGAAAAAAATATTACAAGGTTTAGATACCCCATAAAGCTCATAAGTGATCAAGGAACACACTTTCTAAACAACACCATTAAGGTTCTAATTGAGGAATTTATGATTTTTCATCATAAAATCACTACATACCATCCTCAGGCCAATGACCAAGTTGAAGCTTCCAACAAAGTACTGGGTAAAATGTTAACAAAGATCTATGATATCAAGTGGGATGACTGAGAATATTGCATTCCTTAGATCCTATGGGCATATTACACACTCTACAAAAGAACCATAGGTTTCATGCTTTTCTAGTTAATATATGGACTTGAAGTAATCATGCTAATGTAATACTTAGTGCCTAGTTTGCGCATTGCCATGGTCACGAGGCTAAGGGATCGTGACTCTCTAACCAACATACTTTTTGAAATAGATAGGATGGATTGAACAAACTTCTTAGGGTGCTATTTAGAGTGATAATAGTTCTATCATTCTTGATGTGACCCAATTTCAATAAGGTTATCCAAGATTTATGTTAGTCTTGACAAATTTGTATTTGTAATATCCTCCATGTAGCATCTAGCGATTCCAAATTTTTTTATCTCTTATTTTTAGACTATTCAGAAATTTTCATGCCAAAGGTGACTATGAAGTCAAGTTCTATAGGTATTTATTTTGAATTTTTTGAGTTACCTCCATTTTCAATAAAAATAAAGAGATTCCTTAATTATGCTCCTTATATTAAAACTCCGAGAAGGAAGCTCCATTTCCATTATACTCCAAGTTCTCTTAAAGCTAGTGAGATGGCTAGAGACCTACCCTTTACTGCTTTCAATGGTGGATCCCCTATAAACCTTGAAAGATATGATGATATTCCTTTGGTAGCTCTTAAAAGTGTTCCATATTTTATTATAGGAAACACCATTACCTCCATTGAGCACCTTAGTGATATGGACAGTAATTTTACTCAAGGGAATGTGCCAACTAGATTGTTATAAATTTAATTTAAGGGTAAGGCTCTAGATTATTATATAACATTGGCTCTAATTTTTTTTGATTCATGGGACCAACTAGGAGAGAAAATGAGTAAGAGGTTTGAGGATAAGAGTGATCACTTATCTTTGGATGAGCAATTAAACACTATCAAGAGAGACCCACAAGATTTTATGAAAGATTTCAATTATATATTTAAAAAACATGAGATACGATTCCAAGTCATGTGAAACCCACTACAAACTATGACTTCCTCTATCTTAAATCCTTAAAAAGTGACATAACTGTCATGATACAATATATGGGAGGAGAAACCTTACCTGAGGTCTTTGATATTTCCATCAAGGTTGAGAATAACCTCATACAAGCTACAAAAATTTCCCCAAGATACCCCATGTCATTATTCCCCTATATACATCTACCTACACCAATTATTTATCCCATTCCCATACTAACTAGTCATGAACAAGTTGCTCTTAGTCAATTAAATGAAATGCACGATTTAAGAAGACTAATCTAACCCCAATAAAATGATATGGTAGCCTTGAAGATATAATCTAATCATCCTCATATACCTTATCAATCTCCATATTAGTTTTATCAACTAAAGATACCATCTTTTCAAGCCAAATTTTAAGGACAATGGCAAATTCCTAACACTAGACCCTATAATAGTCATAATCCAAATGTTGATTCTACCTTTAGAGATCTAATACCTATTCAAAACAACCTTATACAATAGAATGATTGGTCTTCTGAATGGGATGAGCCTCATAATCAACTTACCAATCATAATGAGGTTTTCAATCAAACTTTTATGGTACAAAATGAAATAATGCCCTTGATGACATAAGATGAGGTTCCTAATCATGAAAGGACTAATAGGGAGCAACTTCAATTAGATACTATATTATTAAATTAATGTGAGGGATATTGATTTGTCATCAATCAGTTAGGAAGGAGAAGTAGGTTGGTTGTTACTTATATTGTAACTAATACAAGGTTCAAGAGGAGAATAGTTGAAGATGTTCAAGAGGTAGGTAAGAGTCCAGTCACTAATCTTTCTATGTCTCAAGGAACAAAAAAAACTAATGCAGCCCCTAAGTCCCAATAAACTTAAAAAAATCATAATTTAAAGAGTGTTTTCATACCTAAAACTATGCAACCTCAAAGTAGTATGGTTGCTCCTAAAGGACAACAAAATATTGGTGGTTCTTACATCAACATTGTGAACCAAATAAAAAAGCTTCATGTGATTATTCATATGTGGGACACATTATCTATCCCTTGACAAATGGCCATGCTTCAACATGATTTATCTAAAATTAGCCTTTTAAAAAACTCTGTGTGAAGAGATAATTTAATCTTCATAAATACACCTACACCTAATGATGGGTAACCAAGAAAAAATAGTAAACCACCACCTTTTACCTTTCTATGGTCATTGGATATTTCTTAGTTCATAATTTCATGATAGATATTAGGGTAAGTAGCTCAGTGATCACTAAAGATATAACTAATAAGTTAGGCCTTAAGTATGAACCTAATACCAAGGGTGTCTTTCAATTGGATGGTTTAGCTATCAATACTTTGGGTGTGATCAAAGGTTTGAGTCTTAATCTCCATTCTTGTCCCAACTTTTCTATTTCCCAAGATGTTGTTATAGTGGATTTTCCACCCTACTTTACTCTATGATTGTTAAGAGACTTTATTTCTAAGATTGAGGGGTTTTTTTCATCTGATTCATCATATATGGGTTTTAAAACTAAAAATGGTACTAATGTTACAATCAGGTCTGAACCTATTTCTAAGTTTCATCTTGAACCATAAAAACCAAATATCTCCAATGTGAATTACACTATCATTGATGAAGGAGATCATCCTATTGATCAAGAACTAGTTGTACCTCTTTAAGGCATATCAAACCTTTCCCTTGATAAGTGGGAAGTATAAAATCATGAATATGATCCACATAAAGGTATTGAATAAGTTGGTCTAGGTGTTTACTATTTTTATGAATAACATACAACTATACCAACTCTTTCCAAGTCAAATGAAGATAGTTATGGTATATAGATGTTATTTTTTGATGGTTTAAGGAATAAAAATGGAGTAGGGATAGGTGTAATGGTAGTTTATCCCTCCAAAGAAAGATATTATTCTACTATTAAATTTTAATCCAATTGTACTTGCAATGTAGCTCCATATGAAGAACTTATTCATGGACTTCAATGGCTAATAAATAAGGGAGTGAAGCAATTACAAGTCTTTGGTGATAGTGAGTTAGTAGTCCATCAAGTGAAGGTTTAAAATACTTATAAGAACCCATTGTTTAAGTCTTAAAAAATAGGGTATGAGACCTTATTAAAGTCTTTGAATCCTTCAACATACAAGTAGTCCCAAGAGAAGAGACTCTACATGTTAATAGGCTAGCTACAATAGGATCTCAATTTGACATTCCTAATGATTTAAAGGATTCAAAAACTTAGGCACATGTCAAGGTGGTAGTAAGACCATTAGTACTAGATAATGATGTCAATTGGAAAGTTTTTGAGAGTGATAAAAAAATTGCATGTTTCATTCAACAAGAAGATAAGTTTTAAAAAAAAAAACATGTTATCACAACAATATGGAAAAATAATTATGCAATTGAGATCCAACAAGCTTCCCAAAGGGTTGGTAACTCTTGAGAACATCTTCAATGGGAATCATCAAATGAGGAGGGAAAAATTTAGTATATATACCACATAAGATCATCATGAAAGGGTCACTATCTTCAAGGAAAAGTTTCTTAAGCTTGGAAAGATATGCACTATTGCTGAAAGGATTGCATTTGTCTTGTGTAAATAATTTTATGATATCTTTATTTAGGAATATAGTGACCTTAAGGGGTTTGATCCTAGACTATCCTAACATACCATAGAGATTAATCCAAATGCCAAGTCTATAAGATAAAGATAAAGACCTATAACTCCAAATATTGAGCTCCTAATTTAGAAAGAGTTAATTGGGTTGATAGAGTTAAGCATCATGTTCCCAATTAAGCACTCTTCATGGGTTTCTAATCTAGTCCCTATGAGGATAAAGAATGGAGAAATTAGATTATGTTTATATTTTAGATATTTAAATAGGGTTTCTTTTAAGGATCATTATCCCTTACCCTCCATGGAGCAAATTCTTCAAATGGTTGCAGGTTCTCAATGCTTATCCCTCTTTGATTGCTACTGTAGATATAATCAAGTCTTGGTGGAGGAAGATCAATACAAAACAACATTTATTACTAAATGGGGCACACATTCCTATAAAAGGATGTCATTTGGGCTATCTAATGCAAGGGATACATTCTAAAGAGCCATGGATATGTCTTTTTAAGGCTTGATTAATGAAATGGTGCTAATTTACCTTGATGATATAACTATTTTTTTCAAAGTATTCTAGTGATCATTTAAATCATCTTAAGTTGATATTTAAAAGGTGAAGGTCATATGGAATATATCTAACTCCCAAGAGAATTGTTTTTACAGTCCATGAATGTAAGATTTTAAGCCACATTATCTCTTAGGATGTAATTTCCATATATCCTAAAAGAGTGAGTGTTATTTTGGCTTTATCTTTGCCCAAGTACAATAAATGTTTACAAAATTTTCTTGGGAAAATTAATATTTTTAGAATATTCATACCTAGTTTTACTAACCTTATAAATCTTATAATATCCATGTTAAAGAAGCATCAAGCCATTAATTGGACCAAGGAAAAAA
The DNA here is from genome assembly GCA_037957365.1 of Torreya grandis. Classification (NCBI taxonomy): domain Eukaryota; kingdom Viridiplantae; phylum Streptophyta; class Pinopsida; order Cupressales; family Taxaceae; genus Torreya; species Torreya grandis. The sequence goes on from JARHVA010000646.1 coordinate 2,377,686, forward strand.
AAAGTAGTTTTGAGGCTATTAAACAATCTATAGTCCAAGAACCTACATTGATCAATCCTATTTTTTCAAAATATTTTTTCTTGTATTCTTTATCAAATTTTAACACCATCTCAACGATGTTGATGTAATAGAATGCTGGAAGTCTTGAGTAACCTATTGCCTTATTTAGATAAGGGCTAGGAGATTATGAAGAGAGACACACATTTATAGAGAAGAAAGTGTTTTCAACCATAATGAACCTTAAGACATTTAGGCATATGGTGTCCAATAACAAAATTCATGTCATGGTGTCACATACAAACATAAGATAATTCATTTTGAACAAAAATTTAAATGAAAAAGGAGCTGGTTAGATAACTAAAGCCATGAAATATGATGTCGAGATTAATGCCACTAATTTGGTAAGAGGAAGTGGATTATGTGAGCATTTAGAATTAGACCTTAAAGAATATGGAGAATTTGTTTTAGTATTATAATATGATCTTTCTATAGTTGTACATTCAACCCATCTAATTAGACATAAGATATGGTAAGATTTATTTAAACAAGTGAGTATCTTGCAAGTTTATATAAATAAAAAAGAAGATACTTTATATTGTAATGGATCCCCTATGTCCTTGTGTATGGAGTCCTATTTAGAAGATATTTAAATGGTATATTATTGAGATATATTGAAACTAATTAGATTGACAAGTTTTTGGAGCAATTTCATGATGGGTTTGTAGGAGGTCACTTTTCACCCAAGATTATAACAACAAAAATAATGAGAGTTCAGTATTATTGGCATAAATTGTAAAAGGAATATTATACATGGATAAATATGTGTTTTAAGTGTGCATTTTTCATAGGGAAATAAAAGCTTGTAGCTATCCCTCTCAATCCTATTTGAGTGGAGTAGCCATTCATGATATGGGGTCTTGATTTCATTGGCATGATCAATCCCCCTTCAAGTACTAGCCATTAATGGGTGCTTACAACCACTAACTATTTCAAAAGATGGGTGGAGGAAATATTCCTCAAGGAGGCAAATGAAAGTTTAGTCTGTGACTTATATGAAGGCCTAGTAACTAGAGTTGGAGCCCCTTCCATAATAATATCTAATAATGCAATGGTATTTATTGGTGCAAGGACAAGTGAATGGTCTATTAAAAATGGTATCTACCTAATAAATTATTCCAACTAATATGCTCAAGGAAATGGAATAGCAGGGTCCACAAACAAGAATTTGATTAGAGTCATTAAGAGGATAGTGGAAGAAAATCAAAGAGCTTGGCACACTAAGTTGAAGACAGCCTTATGTGCTGATAGGATTACCACTAAGAGGGATATTGGTAAGTCACCATACATGATTGTTTATTGAAGAGAGGCCAAGTCACATATCTCTATTGAATTAATAGCCATAGATTTATCACATTAACTTAAAATTATGGAGAATGATCCCATGGCAATAATGTTGACAGAGTTGATGGCATTGGAAGAGATAAGAGACCATGCCATGTATACCATGGAGTGTAATCAGGTCCAAGTCAAGAAGACCTTTGATAAGAGAGTTGTTTAAATATAATATCAACAAAGAGACATTATGTTAAAGTGGGATGAGGATAGGACCAAACCTGGTAAGCATACCAAGTTTGATATATTGTGGAGTGGCCCCTATGTTATTATTGGTTACAAACAACATAATGATTTTCAACTTGCAAAGCTGAATGGAGAGGAGTTGAACATATCAATCAATGGGATACATTTGAAACCATGTTATTAAGGTTAGTTTTCAGACTTATACATAGAAAAATAGATCTTTGTTTTCCCTAAGTGCTTCTAGCATAGGTTTTCTTGTTTATTTTTGTTGTCGTCCTTCCTCTAAGTGTCTTATGACACACACATATGTGTCATGTGTATTTTTAGAGTTTTTATCAGTTTTTAGTTTGATTCTAAGGTTTTTATTAGGTTCAAAGTTTATAATGTATTTATTTTAAGCATAATTCATGATCCCATAACCTAATGGAATGTCAAGGCAACTATTCTAGATGCATAACAAGCATGCAATCCTAGGAGATCTGTTGGTGCATTTATTTGATTTATTGCATTTGTATTTATTATTTAGATTGGTAAACTAATTATTTATTATAATTAGTTTATTATGTTTATTAATAATTTTCACTAGATAGGATAAGCTTTTTTAGCTAGTAGTCAACTTGGAAAGCTATCCTGTTCAGTGGAATTCCATTCCACTATTCAGAGTAAGATAGGATAAGATTCCTTAACTAGTAGTCAACTTATGTTGATCATTTACACAAGTTGGACACCTATCTTGTTAGTGTGGAGTTTCACTCCACTATTCATGTAGTTAGATATCAATTGAATTACACGTGTTGTGTGAGTTTCCTAATCTTTATCATGCACGTCTTACTCTATATAAGCAATGGCTATTTGTGTATTCTACATCAAATTGATATTAAATTATCAGAATAATTCATCATATTTGAGTTATTTATTTATTTTTGTTATTATCTCAGATATATAGTTATTATTTATTACTATTACTATTTTATCTCTTATGTATGATTTGTATTAGGTTTTTTATATCCTGTAGCTAATTTTAACATGGTACCAGAGCTATCTTGAATATGTTGATTGTTAAATATTCAAGAGAAAAATATCTAGATATAGGATCAATTTTTTGATTTTGTATATGGGAAAAAATTAGAGCTTTATGGAGAATTTTTGAGCTCACCATTGAGTTTAGAGTGCCTGAGATAGTCAAAATCATCTACAATTTTGTCTAATTGGGCACAGGAGGCAAAATTGGCAAGGGTTTGATCCAAAAGCATAGGCCCAAATATGGTGGGTACCTAAAAATTGAAGCATTTATGAGCTAAACAGACCTCATGGTTGCATTTGGAAGGTGTAAAAACCTATAGATCCATATAAAATTTATCTAATTTAGACACAATCACCTGAAAGGAAATTTTTTTTGCTCCCAGGTATGGTCGTACGAACTGTGTAGACAACTTTTTTTTTGGCAGGCCTCACAGATCAGCTGGCAGATTTGAAAGGGAAACTTTGGGAGCCCACCATTTGAACACCAAGAGGTATTTTTGAGTGACTTTTTTTAAAATATTTTAAAATTTTGTGCTCTTCACTTCTGCACTTTCAGTTTTTTCCATATTTATCTAGATATTTCTAGAATTCAAATTTTTCTATAATAACTCTTGCTTGTCCTCATTTTTTCAACTTCAAAAGCTCATAAATTTCACATACAACCTTGTATTGAGATCCTATTTTTTTTAAAGTTAATATTTTTTGAGAACAACACAATAGTGTAGAAATTTTTGTAATAAAGTGCATATTTTTTGTACTTTTAGACTAGAGGGCCTAATTGAGCTTTTTATAAATTGGAAAAATTATAATCCAGCCTTGTAATTAAATTCAATCATAAAGTGACAACAAATAATTTATAGGTGTGATAAAACTAAGTAATTCAAGGGGGTTTTCTGGTGTGTTTTGTACTTTGATTTTTGCTTTGTGACAGTTTATTTGCAAAGGTATTATGGGGAATCCTAAGTTCCCACTATTAACATCTTATAACTACAACACATGGAAACATAATGATTGGAATTAATTAATGATGTTAGGATATATGCCTTACATAAAAAATCTTCTTACTCCACTTACTGATGTAAAAGAGTTATGACACTTTCTCTTTGAAAATGCTAAGGTAATTGGATGCATTCGGTCTTACATGTCTTTAGATTTGAATTTCCATCTTGACAAATATACAACTCCAAAAGAGGCTTGGGATAAATTATCATCAATGTTTGGAAAAATAGATGGGGTTTGTGGTTAAAAAATTGACAATGGAATCATTAGTTTGGACCTAAAAATTATGCTACAATACAAGACCACTAAAGTCATAGATCTTAGAGCACAACTTTCTGAATGCAAAATTGGTAAAAAAAATATTCAATTGATTTTTAGTGCCTCAATATTCCAATACAAATTTACTCTCACATACTAATTCAGTGAGCAAGCTATGGCATGAGTGGTTTGGTCATCTATACTATTGCTATTTACAATAGCTTAGTTAGTAGGAGATAGTTACATGACTTCCATAGATTCAATTTTTAGGGGGTGTATGTCATGGTTGTGCCTTAGGCAAACATCTAGAGGATAAGTTTGATAAACGAAAGGCTTGGAGGGATACAAAAGTCCTTAAACTTGTTCATAGTGATTTAACAGGTCTATTAGCTACTTTTTATTTTAGTAAAACCCACTATGTTCTCACATTTATTGATGACTATTCAAAATATACTTACGTTTATTTTTTGAAACTCAAGAGTGAAGTATTTGATAGATTTATAGAGTTCAAAGCTCTAGTAGAGAAATAATCTAGGAAGTATGTCAATATTCTCTGCATAGATAATGGGAGGGAATATGCAAACAACAAGTTTGAACAATTTTGTGATTTTAAAGAAATTGATCTTCAACATTCAATTGCATACACACCTCAATAGAATGGTGTAGCAGAGAGGAAGAACATATTCTTAAAAGAGATGGTAAGTCGTATGATTCATGAAAAATCATTAGTACCTGAGTACTAGGTGGAAGTGATTAATTATGCTACATATATATAGAATATAGTTCCTCACAAAGATTTAAAGGGGATAACACCTCTTAAATCTTGGTGCAATAAGAAGCTAGATGTGCATCATTTTAGAGTCTTCAATAGTATAGCATGGGCTCACATACCTTCAGACAAACACTATGCTTTAGAAAAACAAATTTGGACTTGCATATTTATGGGATATCTTGATGGTGTTAAGTATATTAGCTTATTGACCTAGATTCACATGAGATTATTATAGCGAGAAGTGTTTACTTTGAAGAAAGTCCTTCAAACTTCTTCTAACATTTCTCATTATTCTTGTTTAGAAGAAACAAACAAAAATGATGATGATACTCTTGCTTCTTTTGCTCATAGAGATGATGGGGTAATACCTCCCCAATAGGGTTTAGTAGGTCATGTTCCTCCTCTTCCTCCAGATCCTTTCCCATTGATGCCTTTGTAGGTTAGATAGACTTTGACAGATTCAGACCCTCTTGTTAGGGGTCCATTAGATAGAAGGAAAACATGGTCACAACATGATCTTACACATTCCTACCATAGCTTCTGATCCAAACTATTTTCAATAAGCCATAGGGATAGTTGAGTGGGATTCAACAATGGAATAAGAGTATGACTCATTTATTAGGAATAACATTTGAGATCTTGTTCCTCTTCCTAAGGGAAGAAAATTAGTATGATGTAGGTGGATATATAAGATTAAGTTTATAGTGGATGGAAATATTGATAAGTATAAAGCATGCTTAGTGCCTAAGGTTTTTCCCAAGTGGAAGGCATTGACTATATAGAAACCTTTGTGCCTATTACTAAGATGAATTTAATTCACTTGATACTAGCTATTGGTGCAACTCATGGTTGGGATATATATCAGATGGATGTGAAGAGCACATTTATTCATGGGGATCTTCATGAGGAGATATATATGGAGCAAACACAGGGGTTCATTGAAGATTATTCATTGGTGTGCCACTTGCAGAAGTCTCTTTATGGTCTAAAATAAGCCCCCAAGGCTTGGTATTCCAAGATGGATACATTTATTCTTTTAGTTGGGTTCTTGAGATGTCACTCACATCTGAATGTCTATATTCTACAGTAGGAGGATTCACTATTATACTTGGTGCTCTATGTTGATAATCTCATTGTTATAGGGAACATGACATCCATCATCAATAGTGTTAAGATTGCACTTCATGACAAGTTTTCTATGATAGACATGGGCTTATTACACTATTTTCTTAGGATTTAGATATCATAGTCTTTTTTTAGGATTACACTTTCACAGTGCAAGTATGATATGGACTTGTTAGCTCAGTTTCACATGGCTAATTTTAATCCTACACTGACTCCTCTCTTATCTAGAGTTAGACTTGAGGTTCATTGTTCCACTCCCCTGGTTGATGTCACATTGTATTGCCAGCTTGTAGGCATCGTCATCTATTTGAATCATACATGGCCTAACATTTCATATGCAGTTGGCATGGTTTCACCCTTTATGAAAACACCACATGAACTTCATTGGAGAGGTGTCAAGTGTATTTTGAGCTACATTCAAAGCACTATCAGATATGGGAATCACTATACAATAGGTACTTGCTCAAGCTTGGTGGGATACATAGATTATGATTGGGATAGCGAATATGATGATCCTAAGTCCACTTATAGTTATAGATTTCACTTTGAATTCAAACCCATTTATTGTTAGAGCAAGAAGTAACATGCTGTTGCTATTTCATTTATAGAGGTTGAGTATCATGGTGATGTTAATACCACTTTTGAGGTTATTTGGCTTTAGAATATTCTCACTAAGTTTGGTATTTTATTTTAAAAGCCATCAGTGATCTACTATGATAACCAAAGCACTATCCAAATCTTGAAGAATTAAATTCATCATCAGAGAACCAAACACATAGATATCCATATGCACTTTAATAAGGAGCTAATTCAGATAGAAATCATTGATATTCAATATTATCTTATAAAAGAGAAAATTTTAGACATTTTCACCAAACCTTTCACTGAGAGCAAGTATCTTCACTTGCAATCTCTTTTGGGGGTATGTGACATCATTTCTTCAAGGGGAATCAGTTCTTTAGGGGGGGTGTCCTAGACCTTCATTTTGAAGAGTTTTTTCCTTAGAGTTTTCTCCTTTCCTCATCTATTTGTACAGAGTACCTAATATGGATGCACATTTTTGGGACTCTTATCTATATAACCCTACCTAAGTTTTGCTTATGGGAGGGTGTTGGTGTATTTATTTGCTTTATTACATTTACTTGTCTTTATTATTTAGATTGGTGAACTAATTATTTATTTTAATTAGTTTATTATGTTTATTAATAATTTGCACCAAATAGGATAAGCTTACTTAGTTAGTAGTCAACTTGGACACCTATCTTGTTGTAGTAGAGTTCCACTCCACTATTCAAGGTAAGATAGGATAAGATTGCTTAGTTAGTAGTCAACTTGTGTTGATCATTTACACAAGTTGGACACATATCTTGTTAGTGTGAAGTTTCACTCCACTATTCATGTAGTAAGATATAAATTGAACTACACGTGTTGTGTGAGTTTCTTGATCTTTATCAAGCATGCCTTACTCTAGATAAGCAATGGCTATTTGTTTATTCTAAATTAGATTGATATTGAATTATTAGAGTAATTTATTATATTTGAGTTATTTATTCATTTTTG